>VXAC01004120.1:534856-546211 GCA_013399225.1 Rhipidura dahli | reverse complement strand
CGCTGCTTTCCCCGCCCTGCCCACACCTCCAGCCCCGCCGCCGCCAGCGCTCCATATCCCCTTTCCTTTCCCGTTCCCGGGATGCGGCACCGCGCCGTGCGGGGCTGGCTCCGCACCACGGCTCCCCTCCATTGACCGCCCTTCCCGGGCCGGGGCGGCTGAGCTGCGCCAGGCAAGGCTCAGGTCACATATCAGGAGGAATTCCTTCCCGAAAAGGGTGATTTGACATTGGAATGAGCTGCCCAGGGGGCGGTGGAGTCACCATCCCTGGAGGTGTTTAAGGAAAGGCTGGCTGTGGTGCGATGGCCTGGTTAACAGGGCGATACTGGGCATAGGTTGGCCTCGATGATGCTACAGGTGTTTTCCAGCCCAGGTGACTCTGTGGTTCCCGCAGCCGACCCCGGAGCTCGGGGCCGGAGGGTGGCTGGGTGGGGGTTCCCTGGCCGGAGCGGGGTCGGCCCGAGCAGCCCCCACTGTCCCTGGCCAGGTGAGGCCACGGGCTGCAGGAATTGGGTTCTTGCTGCCTCATTCCTTGCTCTGGGGGCAGGAGCGGATCCGGCACCGCACAACCCCGTAGGATGAATGCGTGGCACCGGGCCGGCCTCTGCTGGGCTCTGCTCCCTGAACTTTGGGGCTCTTGGACACCGCTCCAGAGGGCCGTAGCCGGAGCCCGAAGGCTGTGGGAAGCAGCTGAACCCGGGCAGGCAGGGCAGCGTGGCACTGTGCCCAGCGCCATCCCCACACCCCTTAGACAAGGGACAGAAGCTGAAGCAAGGCTTGTGGTGTTTCTGTTTACGGTACAAAAATGCACATTTAGGTGTTCTCGAGCATCTCCAGCCTGCTCTGCGGTCCTAACGTGAAATAAACGTTTGTCTTCCCGTGTCTGCATTTTATAAATTTGATAAATTAACATTGTTTTTATGAGCTTTGGGTCTTCAGAGGTGCCTTTACTGGTCTCGGCATTAACTGTTTCACAGCGATAGCAAGGTAGTGCACTTAGTGTAATTGAATCTGGCGTGAGTAAAAAGTGAACAGAGATCAGACGTGAGTCTGAATTAATACTTCCGTCTTTAATCATGCAGCAACATAATTAAGATTATTCGATATGGGGTAAATAAGGCAATTCAGTATGAAGTACTGTAAGTTTTCCTAGAGTGTTATAGTTAGTGTTCTCAGAATATTTTAAAAGTCCTGGTTTGGACTTTCACCTCTCCTTGCAAAACTTCACATATTTTTGAGAAATTCTAGCCTAAGTCAGTTTATTCCTAAGTAACTATTTTTATGGAGTAGCTTTCACTCCCTCACACTCCTTATGATCTATACTGCAGCCTATATAATTGATCCTTACAAGACTTTGATAAGTTAGTTAGGGATAACGTCTCTGTTTTCTAAGTGTGATCAAATGTCTCAGATAAATCTCAGAGGGAGTCAGCCGTGGACAGGATTTAACAGTCCTTGTCTTGTTCTTGATTGGGTTTCTTAAAGAATTATTTTTCTGAAGTGTGTTGAACTCTTTCAATGTTAAAATTCAAAGGTGGTACAGAATGGAATAAGAGATTCTGATACACTGCTCTCTTTAGAATGCCACTAGTCAGAACTAATGACTGAAATTTTCCTGAAGTTTCAGCTGTTCATCAGTGTCAAGGAAAGGAAGATGTTTTCTGTCAAGTAATTGCAATACCAGAAGTGCCCTTTGGTAAAAATTGTTTCACTTGTTAATTGCGTGCAGCACTGAGGTGAGTGAATAAGTTCTGACACTAATGTACCACTGTTAGTGAAATTTGTTCTATGTGAGAAAAGCTTAATGCTAAAAAATAATCTGCAAAATGAGAGCATGCAGTTGTCAGGAAGGCAGATCTCCAAAGGCAGATGGAGTGCAAGGTGGGTTGGAATCACAGAATCCCAGAATGGTTTGGGTTGGAAGGGACCTTAAAATCATCTTGTTCCAACCCCTTGCCATGGGCAGGGACACCTTCCACTATCCCAGGTTGCTCCAAGCCCTGTCCAGCCTGGCCTTGGACACTTGCAGGGATCCAGGGGCACCCACAGTTTCTGTGGGCACCCTGTGCCAGGGCCTGCCCACCCTCATAGGAAAAAATCTGGTAAAATGCAAAACTATACACTGGCATGTAAATCAACAAACTGAACATTTCTAGGAATCTTTTGCTGAAAGAGACACAAAAAGAAATTGAACACACTTAAGCTGCCCTAATGGTGTCCAGCTCACCATGTTTCTAAGGATATTTACTTGATTTTGTTTTATATTTCCTGCATTATTTAATAGTGGCACCATGGATCTCCTCTGCAATGTGGTGTTGCTGCTTTTAAGGATGTGAGAAAAGGCTACCAAGTACTTCCCAAGTGCAGGCTGTCCTCCTGCCAAGACATCAACATGAGGATTTTGTGTTCAGGGGACAGCTGTGGTGCAGATGCAGAGCTGTGCTCCCCAGCAGGAGCCCTGACTGGTGCAGGCACTCTGCTGTCATGGCCAGGGTACTGGGGCTGTGTCCCTCATGCTCAGCAGTCCCTACATACTTCCAGATACTGTGTCCAGTTTGGGGCTCTCACTCCAGGAAAGACCTTGACAGACTGGAGGAAGGGAAGGCAAGGGAGGGCCCCAGGATGGCTGGGACTGGAGAAATTTCCCTGAGAGGAAAGGCCACGGGAGTAGGGCTTGGTCAGCCTGGGGCAGGCAAGGCTTTGGGGACCCTACACATCCAGCCCCTTCCTGTGAGGTTATTGAGCCAGGCTTCTCTCAGCCAAGGTGAGAGGTGACAAGAAGCCAAAACAAGAAAGGTTTGGATGAATATAGGGAAAACCTACTCCCCATGAGGACACTCAACAGCAGCACAGTCACCCAGCAAAGCTTGTCATCTCCATCCTTGGAGGTTTTCCAAACCCAGGCAGTTCAAGCCCTGAGCGGCCTGGTCTGACCCCAGTGCTGACCTGCTTTGAGCTGGAGCTTGGACAGGGACCTCCTGAGGGCCCCTCCAGCTCAAGTTATCCCATCATCCTGTGATTCTGCACTCCAGTGCAGACAAGAATGCCAGGGAGATGTATTATTTTGTATTTCAATACAATACAATGCTTTGTGTTGGGAGCATTTTTGTTCTCTGCAGCAGGTAGCAGAACCATGCAGCATGAGAGCTGAGAGAGCTTTCATCAGCTCCTGCTTTCCACTGTTCCTGCTGTAATGGAAACATTTCTTCTGCTGCTTGCAGCAGCAAAATAATAGTAAAGAAAATTACTCCAGTCAACTGAGACATGTTGTTTCCATGTCGTCCTTCCAGGTAAAATATTTATTACCTGTTAAAGTGATTGAAGGTCACCCATTCACTTCCTTTCAGAAACCAGCATAGAGAGGGAAGGAAGAAAAAATACTTGCATTTTAAAAATCTGGAGGCAGGGAACTGTAAATAGGAGGCAAAACGTGGGAAAAATCAGGAGAAAATGTCTGTGTTGGTGCATTACTCTACTGTGGTATAGTACAGTAAAGAAAGATGAGGATATAAATAAATGATAGCAAAGGAAAACTAAATGGGCATTGGTAGGATGAGGTAAGGTCTGCCCTAGCAGTAGTAAAACAATCCTTTTCCCATGCTGAGTGTTCCTGTCAGAGAGAGCAGGAGGTATTTCTGAGGCATTTACCCTTTGTGCAGGGTACAAAGTATGTGCAGAGCAGCTTTGCTAGGGTTCAACTCAGGTACAACAGGGTAGGAGGAAATGGCACTGATATTGTTCCTCTGAACCAACACTGGCTCAGGAGTGATGGCTTTGCTACAGTTTAAGATTTAGATTCTGTAAAAACAAAGCAGAGCAAGCAAGCTGTGTGATCTTTAATGAAAAATGTTTGGTGTTGTGATTGGGAAAGAAGGGAAATTAAACAAGACTGCTCAGTGCAGATTGGTATTATGGTTGTAACTGTGATGTACCTCTTCTTCCTGTCAGAGCTGTAGGTGAGAATGCCCAGTGGCAATCAAAGGGAAAAATCTCTTTTCTGGATCATAAGAGAGCTGCAAGATAATACCCCCATGATATATCTGCAGAACTTTGCAGACTGTGGCTTTATTTTGAGGCTTGTAGACAAAATAAGTGAGAGGGAGAGAGTTGGAGCAGATTACCTACTCACAGAGGTAACATGAATAAATGGGAATTGTAACAGAATCCATGTTGCTCAAGGAACAAAATGTACACATTAGGGATTCTATCGGCTGTAGTCCTCTGAAAAAGAAGTCTGGCATGAGACATTACAGGCTCTTCAGTATTTAGGCCCTGCCATTATGAAGTACTTGCTTCCAAAAAAGTCATTTAAAAACAGCATTTGGATAGTCAGTGCTGACCCTAGAGGGAAAGATACTGCTAAAAACAGCATTTGGTAAATCCAAAATGAGCTGGGAGTGGCAGAGATAGGAGCAGCTAGTAAAAGAGTGGATCTCATTTATAAAGGGTCAAAGACTTATTTTTACCCCTCCAGTATATCCCAAAAATGTCAATGTACTTGATCCCAATGGAGCTTTAATAGAGAAATGCACTGCTCAGTCAATGAGCAAGCAGGGGCATCAAATCTTCCACCTTTGATGGGAACAGTGACAGGCAAAGTTCTTTAATTCAAATTACTTATAAGAAGGCAGGGGAAAATAACTCAAATATCTCAACTCTAAACTTGCAATATAGCCCAAAAGCTTTGGCAGCTTCAAGGGCAGGAAGCATTCCAGGGTAGGCACGAGCTGAACAATCCCACAACCACAGCTGAGGAACAACAGCAGGACAGTGCCATCAGTGATTGGTAGTAACTCAGAAGTGTTTTCATAGCAGCATTCAACTGCAGGGTTCAGAATGTGATTGTATCAGCAAAGTAAAAACACAGATCAAAACTGGCCAAGAATTTGAGGAGTAGCTGCAAGATAATATTATCTGCTTCATAAAGTTTCAGCTAGTGATCAAAGGGTTTTGCCTGTTTAATAAATGAAGGATAGTTCCAAGTAGCACACCATCAAATCACAGAAATGGCCATGCAACTGAAAAAGTATCTGAAATTCACATTCTTCAACATTTCATGAGGCAAAACACTAAACTCACTTAGGCTGAAAAAAAAAAAGTGTTTACAGAATCTGTAGCCTTAGGGCTTATGTTCACAAATTCAAAATGTTTTCAGAGTATTGGTTCTTTGAGAAGACATTATGTCTCCTTAGCTTTGGAAATGTCTCCAAGGCACATTAAGACATTTGACTGAAATAGAAGAGGTAGATAATTAGTTGCATTGTTTGGAAACACGTTCTTCATTGGACTTTTGGAGAGGAGTAGCATGCACTTAATGGCTGGTATTAATTCTGCAATTGATATTTATGACAGTGTATTAACAGGTGTAGGGCGACAGAGCATGTAATAATTTAATCAGATAATTAGCTTATTACAAATATTTTCATTTGTTGGGATTTTTATTTTAGGCTTTACCTTTATCCCTTTTTATGCAGTAGGAGAATTAATTAATTAATTCCACTTACCTAAAACATGTTTTTCAGCCACTATAAATTGAAAGGTAATAGTTGTTTCTGCTTGCATGTGCTGCCAGAGAAAACCAGAGCTGAGAGGAGAGCAGCTGTTTGTCTGCCCAAAGTGCCACCTTTGTGCCAGTGTTCAGAGCCACCCACATGACACAGGTGGGACTACACAGACATGAAATATGGCCTCTGTTCCATAGGATGGGAGTAGCACACCAAATACATGGCTGCCTTGTCCCTGTGGGGTGCTGTGTATATGGCCTGTCCCCTGTAGCCAATGGATATTCCAAATTCAGGCTGCAAAAGATAAGCTAATTTCTTCCATTCACAGAAATCCAGGATCTGGAGATAAAGGCAAAAGAGTGGGAACCCACTATAAGTAACTGGGGGAAAGCAAGAAAATGTTGCTTCTGTGCTCTGCAAAGGGGGCAGTGAATAAGACAGAACCCAGCTTAGGTGTCAAACTGCAGCTGGTTTTCCTTGTAACTCCTTGTTTACTACTTTTATTATAGTAAGTGAATTGCAAGGAAAGAAATCTTGGGTTTTACCTTGCTTCCTCAAAAAATTTTGCACATCCTTTCAGAAGGGTCTAAGTAGTGTTACAGCAGAGAAAGCAGAATGCTTCAGCTCTGGTGCCTAGCAGAGGTGGTTTGAACTGAAACAGGGACACGATTAAACCCTTTTTACACCTTTTTCATTTGTCATTCAGCATTGTTTGCACTAAGGAAGCAAGGGTGATTAGAGCCTGTCAAATGAAGTTCTGTATACAATGTTTTGAAATAGTTTTTAGAGAAATAACTACATAGAAAATGTTGCAAAGATAAAGTCAAGGACTTACAAGGAATGGAAGTTTTTTGTTGGATTAACTGCAGGCTGAGACTAACCCACAGTAAAGTTGTCTCTTGCACTGATGAACTTTTCATTCGTGGTGAAAAAATTGTGCTGTGCCCTGGCAAACAATTATAGCACTGGCTCTTCTCATCCTAGGGCTGTGGGCAATATTTTAAATATGCAATATTTTAGGTGTGCGACACAGGACAGCACAGCAGCAAGGTTAGAAATAGGAGAACACTGGGAGGGAGACACAATATCTGTCCACAACTTCTTGGGATCCAGCTAGGAGCTGGAGGCTGAGTGTAGATGGAAACAGTGCCACTGCGTGTTTCTGTAATGAGACCTGACTTGTAGTTGATTAATACATCTACTGATCTCTAATGAGGTGCATTTAACAGCCTGTACTCAACAGCTGCCTGGGTGATATTTAAGATAATTATCTGGTGCCCTCTCGTGGAGCATAAGATAGATACAAGCAGACATTTTTTTTCTGCAAAACCTTTTTTTTTTTTCCCAGTAAACAGCCCAACCAAGAACCTTTGCTGAAATCATTGAAGGTTTATGCTTGCACTGAAAATCACACAAAGGGTAAAAAAGTATGAGGATGACTTGGTCTGTTGTGTTGATCTTTACAAGTGGTGACCAAAATGTAAAAAGCAGTGACCAAAAGCGTGTTTTTAAAGAGACAAGGATAAGGAGAAAGCAAAAAGAGAAGAGGGCAGAAGGAGAAAAAAAGAGGGGAAAAATCCTGGAAAAAATAATCAGGGTATATTTTAGTAATTCTTGGCTTAAGCATCAGTTACAGGAAATTAATGACTACTCCTTCCCTCTTTTTATATCTTATTTTAGATTTCCTGTAGCACAGACACAATTTTGTAGCTGGTCAAAGCCTGTGATCCCCAACCTGACTGTCTCCCTGAGTGGTAAAGCTCAATGGATGATTGTGCTACACTTTCCAGAGGCTGCTTAAACTGTGCAAGACTAGCTCTGAGCTGTGTGTTTCAAACATAACTTAGGGAGGTTTGCTTTTAACTCATCCGTTTTTTTCCACTACTTGAACTTCAGCGGTGACCTCAAGAAATGATGGAAAATAGGTATTTGCCAGCTGGGTCCTCATTCCAAACCCACATGTGACACACCAAAGCAGCTGTACCCATTTCTTCATAACACAGCTCTGCTCTCTAAATGATGGGAGTTCCCCGACTCTGCTGCTCCAGCCTGGACAGCCTTTGGGCTTGGGTTCTGTAGATCAGAGCTCTGATTTATTTGGGAGTGCTGGGATCATATTGCACACACATTTCATCCCAGCATACTAAGTAGGATTTTGCAGTTGGAGTTTCTTTCCAAGATCACAGTTGCCAGCCTTATGAATTAGGGATCTGCAGTGGACTTTGGTAGGTTGCTGGGGGCAGGCATTATATTAGGGTAGAGGTCTAAAAAAACCACATAATTTCTCTTTTTGGGTTCTATTTCCACTCTTCTTTGATTATTTTCAGACCAAGGGATGGAAAAGTGAGATTGTGGCTATACGTTATTATTTGCTTCTAAAGTCTGTGGTTCTGCTCTTTGGCAAATTGCTGCCTTCCAAACAGCAGCAAGAACACTGTTTGGAGAAATACAGCCTACACCTATTCTCTGCAGCCTCACACATCTGCTTCAGATTTGCAGCAGGAGGAGAAATGGGAAGTGTAATGCAGGTTTATGGTCACAGCAGATGTCCATATACCAACACACAAACACACACACGCTGAATACAGAAGACTTAAACCTTTTGGGATTCACTGAAATGAGGCACAGGGCTAGTGAGAAGTACAGAACCATTTGTAATAATGGTTTCTACAGCACTTGTAAAGAACATGGATTTGTGAAGTCCTGATTCTCCACAGAAGCTGTAATGAGGAGAGCTGTGTTGCTGAGTGTCTCTGTACAGTAAGACAAGAAAAGCAGTTCAGCCCTTATTCCTGAGCTGTTCTTTGTTCTTCAGAAGAAATCTGTCAGAAAATGGATTTAGGAGTTAATGGCCTGGAAGCAAAATCCCACAGAACTGAGTGTCTCTGTTAAAAGTTGTCAGAATTTACTGCTATCTTTAAAACAATCAGTGGAAGGGCTAGAACCTATTTCAGGCAAAGAGGGAAAGATGGAACAAGCCAATCTTTCTAGACAAAGAAAATGATGAGTATTCATGTACAGTCATTTTAGATTTCTGGCAGGACCTCTCTCCCCACAATATTTGTCTTGTATAGTTAAAATGGCAACATTAATACATTCTGCTTCCATGACCCCCTGCATGGTAGCTAATTGGAAAGATCAATAATGAGCCTCAGGTTGTGAGTCATTAGGAGTTTATTTTTCAGTGTTGATTATTACAATGTATGTGAGCAAGTGTGATCAAAGCAGATTATTTATAATACACAGAAGTGTGGTCTGTTGGGGCAGCACATTTCCAAAGCCGTGGAAAGTGGTTTCAGAGAGAGCTGACAGATTACTACAATATTTATCATTGTTACAGCCTCAGTGGGAGTCTGGTTTAATCTAATCAACATAACAGTGGGAGCACAATAACAATAAAAATTAGAAGCACTGAAGAACTCTATTATGTGGCTGGTGTGACTGGGAATGACAGACATTGCAATGCATGCACAACAGGAGGATGCTCAAGGGTGACTACTGCTCAAAGAAGCCTTTTTTTTGTACTCATGACATTAAGCTGAGATTTTTTTTCTACACTGTCTGCTCTGAGCACCCAGTTCAGGTGTTCTGCAATGCCTTCTCTGTTCTTACACACATCTGAACTGGCTAAGCTGGCAAGATAGCTCTGGTCAGAGAATCCCACACTGCTTTGGGGTGGGAGGGACCTTAAAGCTAACCCAGTCCCACCCCCTGCCATGGGCCAGGACACCTTCCACTAGCCCAGGTTGCTCCAAGCCCCATCCAACCTGGCCTTGGACACTTCCAGAGATGGGACAGCCACAGCTTCTCTGGGCACCCTGTGCCAGGGCCTCTATACCCCCATTGTAAAACTTTTTCTTGAATTCAATCTAAATGTCTTAGTTTTTCCAGGTGCCACAAAAATCAGGTTTTTTTGTGATAATTTAGCAACAATAGAAAACACTACCTTGAGAAAAACAAGTTAAAACAAGCCTACTTCAAACCTCAGAAGCAATTTAAATAGGCTGTTTGAAAGGAGTTCCAGGCTTCTCTACTGATAAGGTAAGGGGCAGTGGGATGAAACTGTCAATAGATACCAAAGCTTTGACTACCATAAAAAAAAAAGGCATTTTTGGGAGCTTTGTTCCATACCTCTGTATGAAGTATGGAGAACTACCTGTTGTGTTCCAGGAACAGGTATGCTGAAGTAAATCTCACAGGAGGCAGTTTCAATTCATGAAACCTGGTGGGTTCCTTTTCCCACTGCTTTCAGTGGCTGATTTTGCAGAAGTCTGGTGGGTTGGTGTGCATGAGGAGGGGGAACCTAAATCTGCAGCACAAGTGGAGGAACAACTTTCACAAATTTCCAGGCCTGGCACATATCCTGCTCCCTGAGCACCTCCAGCAGGAACAGAGTAAGTATGTGTTTAGACACATCTGTGTATAAACAAGTCAGGGATTCTGACTTGACATTGAAACTGTAGAGTACACACCTAATTCCACAAAGCAACCAAACCCAAATGTTGTCCATTCTTGTGAAATAAGTGGCAGTAGTATAGTGTAGCCATTGATCAGAGAAGACTCAAACAGGCCACCCTGCAGAAGGATTTGTCAAAGGCACCTACAGACCATGAATAGCCACTGTCTATGAAATTCTGCAGAAAACAGGCATCTACTCTTCATCCCCAACCTACAATAAAATGTCTTCTAAAACATAGGCATTGAATACCATAAACATTGCAGCAGAGCATTGGCCAAAAGTCAAAGCACTCTCTGGTGTTCTCTAGGACATAATTTCTCTTCATTTCTGGCAGTTTTTTGATGAAAAACTAGGAAAATATGATAAAGAGAAGTTTTGGAACACAGAGTGGGAATGAGGAAGCTGTGTGAACAACTTGACAGGGTGTAAAAAAGACAGGAAGGAAGGAAGCAGGAGAGAAAGTGGTTTGGTAATCAGCCCATGAGAGGAGGATGTAGAAGTGTGGTGATTCAGTGTTATCCCCTCATTGTTTCCTCTTGTACAAATTCTTAAATTTCTCAGTGTTTGTGCCTTGTTCTTTGCCTTTTGTAGGAGTTGGAACCTAGATTTTTTTCTCCAGATGAAAAGGAGGGTTATTCTCTGTCACAGCAGGGCAAGAGGACTCATACCTAGAGCAAATTTCCAGAACTGCTGTTGGTGATTGTGATAATCTCGGCTGGATGAGCTGAGCTGCTGCTGTCAGGAGGCAAAGGCCACATCCCACCTCTCTGAACTCCCTGCTGGCCAAAACACTCAGATTTGGAACTGAGATACCAAATCTCCTGCTTCTTCTTGCCTCTCCAGAGTGCAGGGACAATCACTGACATGTACTTATTGCTGCCTCACTGCAGGAAGCAGCAAGAATGCTGGAAGGGGCATGATGGGGTGTCATGGTTTGACACTGGTCAAACTCCAGGCACCCATGAAAGCCACTTGTTCACCCTCCCCTGCCACAACTGGGCAGAGGAGAGAAAAAAATTAACGAAGAGTTCATGAGTTGAGATAAAGACTGGGAGAAGACACTCCAATAGCAAAACAGGTTCAGCTTAAAGGTACAAAGTGAACTTACTACTAACAGAGTCAGAGGAGGATAATGAGAAATAAACTCTTAAAACACCTTTTCCCCCTAGGTCCTCCCTCCTTCCCACCAACAAACTCGAAAACAGGGGAAAGAGTGTGGGGGTTTGCTCAGTTCATCACCCGAGGTTTTCTGCTGCTGCTCAGGGAGAGGAGTCCTTCCCCTGCTGCACCGTGGGGTCCCTCCCATGGGAGACAGTTCTCCGTGAACTTCTCCAGCCTGGGTCCACTCTCACGAGCAGCAGTCCTGCCAAACCTGCTGCAACGTGAGTCCCT
>VXAC01004120.1:496864-534616 GCA_013399225.1 Rhipidura dahli | reverse complement strand
TGTTTCCCTCACATGTTCTCACCTCCTCCTCTTCTCTGGCAGGGAAAAAACTGCACGTGCCCACTTTGTTTTGATTTCCTTCCTAAATCTGTAATCACAGATTACAGATCTCTAATAGGCCCAGCCTTGCCCATGTCCATCTTCAGAGCCATCAGGGATTGGCTCTGCAGGACATGGTGGAAGCTTCCAGCAGCTTCTCACAGCAGCCCCCTCTGTGGCCCCCCCGCTACCAAAAACCAGGCCTTGCAAAACCAATACATGGGGCCATGGAGATGAGTAGAGTGGACCTCTCCTATGAGGAAAGGCTGGGAGAGCTGGAGGGAGAGCTCCAGGGAGACCTCAGAGTCCCTTCCAGTGCCTAAAGGGGCTCCAGGAGAGCTGGAGAGGGACTGTGGACAAAGGCCTGGAGGGACAGGACAAGGGGGAAGCCTTTAAGGTGAAGAAGGGCAGGGTTAGATGGAATGTTGGGAAGAAATTTTTCCTTGTGAGGGTGGTGAGAAGCTGTGGCTGCCCCATCCTTGGAAGTATTCAAGGATTGGAGCAACCTGACTCTAGTGGAAGGTGCTCCTGCCCATGGCAAAGGGTGGAACAAGATGATTTTTAAGGTCCCCCCCAACCCAAACCAGTCCAGGATTCTAAGTGAGGACACTTGGAATGCTTTTGCTCCATAAAGAAAACTAATTGCCCGATAACTATTTATTAGCAAGCTAAGACTGCCTGGCAACTTTATGTAGTGTAGTGAGTGGCCACAAGTTGGGTATCTGAAAAACAGGGAGGTATGCGGGGTCAGGAGAGGCTTTTGTATGGAAGGATTTTACCAGAGGAGGAGGAGGAGCGGGGAGAAGGAGAAGGAGGGAGGAGGAGAAGAGCAGGAGGGATTCTCTGTCACCAGAACAGCTACAGAGGTGAACGTGCAGGAGAGGGCGCCCGACAGCAAGGACTAACTTCTGGTGTGAAAACATCTCACTAAAACAGGGAGAGAACAGCTGGATTAAAGTTTTGGTTGAGGTTGTATTTTGCATAACCTCAGAGACTTAGAGTGGCCAACTGAGCACCCATGGTTTTGGTAGCTAGTGCATTCAACATGAGTGAAAATCTGATTGCTGTCACTCATGTCAGCAACTCCAGCCTTCAATCATTGAGGAGTATAATCTTTACCCGTCCTTCCTAATTAGCTGTGTGAGAGCAAACTGGGTAGGAAGTGTACAGCTTCCTTTATTTCTCTTGTGTCACACCATTACCTCAACCCCAGCCATGGATACCAGCCTCCACAGTGAACTAGTTCCTTGTTAAACTAGAAAATCCTCTTACAAAGCCTCCACATTGCTACAGTTAGTGTTGGCTGCCTGAGCTCCCAGAATGTGGAATGAGGTTACAACTTGGGCTGTCTTTATTTTCAGGGCTGTAGCTGTGCAAGGCTTTTGCAGGCAGCAGAAACATTCAGAAGCCAAGACGCTGGAGCACTGTCAGGACCGACTGAATCTTTTTCCATGGCAAATCCAGCATTTAGGGGACCTGCACTGAGTGGCAGCTACTTCTACTCATCCTGTCTTCAGAGTGTTCTTCCTGAGCACCTTTCCACTTGGTGGGCTGCCCTTCATCTGCTGGTGCAGGTGCTCGCTTGAGGCCAAGCTGCCACTGGGCTCTCTTTAAACTGAAGATTCAAGCTCCAATCCTGTTTTCTTGCTGTGAGAGCTTACTGGTAAGAAGAGCCCTGTGCACCATTAGTGAGAAGGTTCATAACCCCTCTTGGTGTCTTTCCTGCACTGTTCCCTCACCCAGAGCTGCAGTTACAGCCCTGCCAAGTTGCTTCTCCTCAGTCTCCTTTGCAGACACATCTAATACAGACACAGCTGTGGTTTGGGCAGCTTGTTCTAGTGACAGCTCTCATTCGTGGTGACCATACTTGGGGCTGGTGCTTCATGGGCTCCATCTGGAGCACTGCATCCAGCTCTGGGACCACAGCACAAGGAAGATGGGGTCCTCTTGGGACCACAGGAAGCCATGGAGATGCTCCCAGGGCTGGAGCCCCTCTGCTCTGGAACCAGGCTGGGAGAGCTGGGGGTGTTCACCTGGAGAAGAGAAGGCTCCAAGCAGACCTTAGAGCCCCTTCCAGAGCCTAAAGGGGCTCCAGGAGAGCTGGAGAGGGACTTGGAACAAGGACCTGGAGAGACAGGACACAAGAAATAGCTTCCCATTGTCAGAGGGCAGGGTTGGATGGGATACTGGGGAGAAATTCTCTCCATCACTGGAAGTGTCCAAGGCCAGGTTGGACGGGGCTTGGAGCAACCTGGGCTAGTGGAAGGTGTCCCTGCCCATGGCAGGGTGTGGAACTGGATGGGCTTTAAAGTCCCTCCCTGCCCAAACCATCTCATGATTCTGTGATTCCACACGAAGTTTGGTTTATTTTTCCTTCTTTTCAGGGGATTTTTGCTTTGCACAAGGCAAAACTCTGGAAAGGCTCAAGCTATCACTAAGCCCCCCACAAGCTTTTTTGTGGTGTATTATTCTTGTCCATGGACTAACAATGCAGCCAGTGCCTTCAGCTGGGGGCCAGCAGCCAAGTGGAGACCAGCGATAAAGAGGAGAAAGGAGGAGCAAAGGAGAGTTTGACCTCACAACTTTTGTTTAAATTGCTGGTTCTTTTTAGTATTTCCTCTTGTTATTCTTTAGGTGTTTGGGGAAAGAGAAGGGAACCATAGCCAGACCATTATGTATGCTTAGTCCATAATCTAAACATTTTTATAATCTCTTTTTTTTTTTTTTCTTTATTTTATTGGTTGTTTAAGTAGCTACAGAAATATACCAGAGAAATGGAGACTAAAATTTTGCAAGATTTTAATTCTGGGCAATGTGCCAAGTAAAAGGTAATTGTTGGCAGGACTCTGAGGTTTGGTTTGCATATTGCTTTCAGTCCACAGCAGGGATCCTTACAGCTCAATTATTCTATACAGACAAAATGCTCAAAAAGCTTCATTTTAAAATGGGCTGAGTTGGCTGCTAGAGAACATTAACACCCCCAATTTCAGACTCCTGCCCACTTCTGTGTTCCTGGGCTCTCTGGTCCTTGGCAGAGTACTACTGAAAGACCCTCCAATTCTATACAGCAGTGGATAGACTTATCCAGACAGAAATATGTGGCAAAAGCCAGCCTTAAGGTAGTTCAACTGCTAAACATCCAGCATCCCATCAGAAGTGAAACAAGGCCACTGCTGCTTCTTCTGTTGGTTATTTAGACAGGCAAGAGCTAATTTGTGCATCTGAACACATCAAAGGAAAACACATTAAGGCTAATACAAACAACTTGCCCCAAGGAAAAATTCTGTCTGGGTTTAAGTGGAAGAAAATCATTATGATTTTCTAGGTGCACTACATTGCCAGGGAAGTGGTAAAATTTCCCTCACTGGAAATATTCAAGATTTGGCTTGGCAAAGCCCTGGACAGCCTAACTCAAGGGTCCTGCTTCCAGCGGAAGTTTGGAGCAGATGGGCTCCAGAAGTGCCTTCCAAACTGGATTTTTCTGTGATCTATGATAATACTTTTAATCATCATGTTTCAAAGCTGGGATAATAGAAAAATGTTGTTATTTTCTCTCATGTCAGGAAAATGAGGATTCCAGTGCCTACGGAAATACTAACTTTATTATGGAATAGAAAAGGAAGGAAAAGCAATAGTTGCATTTCACTTACAAACATTAGTGCAACTGACTGTGGTCAAAACCAGTCTGGTAAAGTTGAACTGCATAGGTTACCAGGAGTATATAGGTTTCGGCTAAAGATCATCAAAAAAAAAGTAATAAAATAATCTCTTTTGATCTGCAGAGGGCTGTTTTAATGCAGTAAATATGCCAGTGTGTTCAATACTGCACAACAAAACAGCTGGGCCTGCGATGGTTGACTTGTCTGAGAGCAAGCAAATTTTTAAATAAGTAAAAATAATGGCTTTCCTGTAACAGCCAAATAAACACTGGCATTTAAATTGCTTTGGAAAAAAACCCCAGAATTACTAGTGATTTCATAGAGTTCATCAATTCTAAGTGGATCACTACTATATAACCAAGGCCACTGCTGTTTCTTCTGTTGGTTATTTAGAGAGGCAAGAGAGAACCCAAGGCAGGTACTGTGCTAAAAAAGTAGATTAATTGTTACCCACATTAGCAACTAGAGAAGCAAAACAGTGAGTGTTAGAAAATCAGTAATACACCAGTTAATTATATCTGCATTCCTAAAGGATACTGAAAAACCTTGTGTCCAGGTTTTATCACCCAAATAAGTCATGGTAATAATTAATTGGAAATTAATTATTAATTGGCTGCTCCACCATGTGGATGTGCTGGTGCTGCCAAGGAGGTGATGTCCTCCTTCTGTCCAGGCACACTTTGAGTGAGTGCAGATGAGCTGGAGAGGAGCAGGAGGCTCTCAGGATCCCAGGGGTCAGGGGTGCCTCACCCACTGATGGGATTAGTGTGGGATTGCTGTGAGGCTGCTCACTGGGTGGCTTTCCTAGCTCAGGAGCCAGACTTGGGTGGATGGACTTGTGCTCTCAGCATCTATACTCAGTGAACAGAAAAACTTGTAAACACTTTGTGATCCATCTACTGTAAGTTAAAAACCTTGAAGGGATAAAGTTTTTATACAGTTATCTGGAAGGAAAATGAAGCAGATGAGACAATCACTTCAGAGCGGGGAAAATACATCAAAAATCCCAACTATTCCATTTTCCTTTGTGTGTCTCCTTTTGAACTCTTGCAATCCTTTCACTGTGAAGGATGGTTTAGCAAATCCCACTTCATTTGCTACATATGCCTTCCTGGATAGGCTCCCAAGGAGAAGCTTGTCCACAGAAAATGGAGACTTGGAACAGGAAAGCTGTGTTTAAACCCCATGCTTGGTCCTGACGAGTATACTTGGAATAAAAAGCAACCAAAACCATCTGTGGCCAGAAGAAGCAAATCCAGATGTCATGGGGATTTAGCCCTCTCCTTCATTAATCATGTCTGCAGAATCGTTCAGCTTCTGTAGCCTACGCCTGTTGGACTTTTGAGGGGTTGTTAATAATACAGGAACAGCAGCTCACTTGGGAAGAAAGTTTTGGTCACATCTTTGATAATCAAATGGAAGTGAAATTTCTTACTCCTCTAAGCAGAGTCACTATGATTTCCTTAGTTAAGATGGGAAAATGACAGGTTTAATTTCTGGATTTGGCACCTTGCCTCACTAAACTCTGTTCAGAGGCAGTGAGACGCCTCAGCCTTCCCTTCTTATCAGGCTGCCTCCTACAAATCCTACCCTATAAACTTATTTCTACCACTTAGGAAGGTTTTGGTCTTCCCAGCCAGGCGTGGCTGCCTATTTGAAGCAGTAAAGAGCCCACTGGATCTCCAACAGATGGATTTTTGTTCTGCATTTTCTGCTGAGATCAGCAGATTGGGCTGTGGCTTCTCATTTGCTGTTTTGTAGCCATAGGAGCACTGGGCAGTGGGAAGGGCAGTCAGCTGTGGTTTATTCACTGGTTTCTGTGCACCACCTCTATTTTCACGTGAGGGAACAAACCCATGAGTCTTGTTTGACAATGAAGGAACTTCAGCAATGAATTTGTGAGGGCCTGTGCATTAGCTGTTTTGACATGAATGTCCTAACCAATTAAAATACAGCCTCTAATGGCAGCTGAGCAGGAGTGATCACCTCATTTGTCATTTAACAGATTTCATAACTAGTTACTAAGTAGAGAAGGAAATGGTGTTTGAATTTACTAAATATGTTTTGTGTGTTTAAAAACAGGAAGGTTCAACACATGTATTTTAATTCAATTTACATCTACACAAAACCATGTAATTTCTTGGCCACTGGGGCAGGCGAATGGAGTGTGCAACAGCTGGAGGTGATTCTCAGCTCTAGGATTCCTTACTTTATAGGAAATAAAACCCAGAACCACATCTTCAAGACTGAGTTTTGCATCCCTGTTCAGAGTGTTTATTCCTCTTCCAGATGCCCTCAGTTCCTTGGCACATCCCCCCAATCCATTTCACTCCCTTACCGATTCCCAGTGGTGCTGGGTTTGCTGCACCTCTTTACTTTCCTGTTCTTCTAGATCCAGCATTGCCCCTCCAGCCTTCCAGAAGGAGACTCCAACTTCAAAGAGCCACAAGACTCACATCAAAAGAACAAGCTTAAAGTGTTCCCATCAGGCTCCTGACACGGCAGTGACAGGGCCAGCAGCACTCCCGCAGGAAAACCAGGGAGGGGAGGAGACAAGGCCAGGGGAACTTTTTGCCACAGGGCTTGAAGAGAAATTACTTCACATTAAGGTAAGGCAGAGTCTCTTGTTCTTGTGGCATTACTGATTTAAGAGGAGTTTTTCGCTTAAATACTCCAGGTGTGCAGTACTTTCCCTTCTCCACAGCTGCTGCCCCAGGGCTGTACTTGGGAGAATCTGTTTATTTGCAGTAAATCAATTTTAGAATCCATTTTAAAAAGCCGTATTGATGTGCAAGTTGGTAATGTGCCCTAAGTACTAACAGATTGTGTATTTGGTTGTAAAGAGTATCCCTTGCCCAGAATAGATTTGCAAGTGTTTGGTTGTACTCCATGAGAACTGGGAACCCAAAAACAACTGAAGGGCCCTTGTGGATAGAAACCAAAAGAACAGAGCTCTCTGGAGTGAGTACCACAAGCACTGTGCTGGCCCCCTCAGTTTTGAGAAGGAATTCTAGAGAAGCAGCATTCTTTTGTTGTGCATACCTGGTGTCTTAAAGGCCCAGCTGCTCAAATCCTCCCACTCCAGAATCTCGGGTGTCAGAAGAGGGAGAAGCTTCTCATCTTTATTACTGGGAAGCTTTCATCACCCTACTCCACTCTTGGATAATAAAGAAAAGAGTTTTTAAACCCCAAGTTTTCTACCTTTCCACTCAAAAGTATTTATTTTTTGAGGTCCGAGATGTGTGTTGTTTGGATGTTGAGCATGGAAATTCTTGATTTGTAGCAATGCTGATGTCTAGCTGAGCCCTGCTATGGCCTAGGGCTATGTTTGTGTGTATTTATTTATTAAATGCAAGTAGAGAAGTACTGACTCTGCCATGTCACCAAGAATGCATTATCAGAACATTCTACTACAGGAGTTTCAAAACCCTCTCAGATTATATATCACATTCAATTCTGTGGGCAAAAATGACATTTCTAAACAATTTGCAACCAAGCAGGGTAGAATGATGAATGTCATTTGTAATTTGGTTTTTATGAGCACTGCTTTTCAATGAGTATTCCAATGGATGTTGTTGACATGTTGAATGTGAGCAACATAATAAAACATAATTGGGAAGAAAATAAGGAGTGAGAGAGGCAACCAGCAAAGCCTCATTCTGCACTGGATTGTGCACTCAGCAGTCTGATTATATTTTGATCCACATAACCTCTGAAAGGTAGAACTAGAGATAAAATGATATATTTTACCACCATCTGCTATTGAAATATTCCTTTGCCTTGCTTTTTTTACTTCATGAGTTGTTCAGACTGCCATCCATACTTTTCAGTTACAAAAATAAGAGGTTTTATCTGATTTCTTCATTTGAATAATGACCATAAATAGCATTTTTACCTCTTTCCTGGAACATTCAGTTCATATATAAAGCAGCACTTCATATACTGTCTCCACACCGTGCTTTTTCATTTTATCTTGGTATAAGAAAGATACTTTTCATAGCAAGAACAGCCATTCACTGGCACAGCCTCCTCAGGGGCACAACAGAGTCTCCCTTGCTGAAGTTCTCAAGGTGCAATGGCACGGGGTGTTAGATAATCTCCACAGACTCCCTTTCCCAGGAGAGGCTGGATCTTTTGAGGTCCCTTCCAACCTGGGCTGTTCCATGATTCTGGGATTAGGAACCCATCAAAATCCACTCTTCTGTTGCGGTTTTTCAGTGCTCTATCCTGGTTGGTCTCAGAATTAGGGCAGTAGCTAAAGCATACCCAACTCTTAACTTTTTTTAAGGCTATTTTATCAAAATGTTATTTTTGGTTCTCTAGCCATAACAGCTGTGATTCTCTTAGAGTATCTTCTGCAGTTAGATTTTAAGACCTCCTAACCTCTTGAAAATAACTCATAACATTTTCGTTTTACTTACATGGAAAGATTCAGAATATACTTTGACCAACAGTCTGTCCTGAGAAAAGGGCTGTTTTTATTTTATCACACATCTCTAGGGACTAATGTCTGCAACCTGATTTTGACTTTCAGACAATAATGATTAAGAGTTTCCTCTAGCAATAGCTTATTATTATTTATTCATTACAGTTTCATGAATTTTGCAGCTGGCTATGTCAACAGCACCTTGTTATCCTGCCTACAAAGTCAGCAGTCTTAAATAGCTCCTTTCCCTTGGAGAAATCCTATATCGTAGTTTTGGATAATGAATCATCTCTCCCAATGGATTTCACACACCTTTCACTTTAATGCTTCTGTTTGATAACAAACCATGTCTCTGAGGCAACCAGGAGGGCTGTGGGGGAGCCCTCCTGGGCTGAACCTGTGCACCCTCTGGAGCAAAGGGCACAGCCAAGTGCTCTTGTGCAGCTTGTCTAAGAAGCTGCTTCCCTGGCATGTCCCCTTTAATATCACACAAGGAGAAGCAGCCAGCAAGGCGGCCAAGATTTTATCAGTCCCTCTGATGATACCTCTGCAGCTTGTCAGCTCTGTGGCTGTGTTAGGGTCTGTGTGTTTGACTAACAGCCCCTGGAAGTTCATTCCGTGGTGTACCCATGGCACTGGGAATGGATCTTGTCACGTCTGGGGCACATCAGGGTTCCATCACAGTGGGAGATAAAATAGATGAGATTGTGGAGACAGCCTCCTTCTCCCTCCCAGCCTCCCTCCCTTCCTTTCCTTCCTTCCTCCCTCCCTCCCAAAGCAGAATACAGCAGTGACAGTCCACTGCACTTTTTGGGTACCAGAGCTCCCAGTACTTCCACTGGCCACCTCGTTCAGAGCATAAAGAAGCCTGGACTGCAGTGATGTAAGAAACCACACTCTGCCACAAGTGAAGTCATGGAGGCAGCAGAGGTAGATCTTCATGCCTTTGTTTGAAAAGGAGGGCTTCTCCTGATCCTCTTCACTCAGGAATTCACTTTCATTTTGCCATTTAGGATATAATACAACCTTTAGGATATAGTACAAAACAGGTGTTTAGAGAAGGAATTTTGGGGTGTGTAAAGATTAACACAACCCTCAAAGATCAGGATTTTATAGGAGAAAAATGGGAAAATACTTGTTTTGGCTGTGGTGATATTTTTGTTTTGATAGTATTACTAGAGGATCATTTATCTCTGTTCCTGATTTGTCTCACATTTCTTATGGTGTCTTTTTAAGATGCTAAAGACACAAGCTTTGCCATCAAAACACAGCATTTCCCTATCTTAAGAAGGAAATAAAAGTCTTTAATTAGCAAGTGTTTGTAAAATGCCTGGGGATCTTGGGGGTCAGGTAATACCAAAGCACAGAATGTTATAACTAAATAAACTCCTCAGTTCTCATTTTGTTTTTACCCTAGCTGTACTTAGACAGGGAGGTTTCCCATTCATTGCACGCTCTGACATCTGTTCTGGGGTATGAAGCTTCTGGGATTTGGCATATTTTCATCTGCTAAATGATGGGACAGAACTGCAATCCACTTCACGGCTCATGAATTCCCCATGGTTTATCTCTCCAGACTCCTGGAGCTGACTTGCCCATTACACGTGACTGTACGTTATGCACAGCTCCTCAGCTACATTTGATAAAAGATACACTATGCTGAGCAGAGCCCGAATTCTCCTCTGAGTTAACAACATCAAAACACACAGAGTAACCAATATTTCCTCACTGTGTCTGCTCCCACAGCTCACAGAAGTGCAGTGAGCAAACCACAGTGGCCACCCCACTGATAGCTCTCAGGCAGAGCCTAACAACTAAATATATCCAAAACAGAGCCTGGTTCACATTTGACCTCTAGAATTGCTGTTGACTTAATGTTTTAGTTCAGCTGAGGTCTGTATAGACTTGTGAGACGCTGGCTCAGTGATGCTCTGGGTGAGCCTCCTCTCCTCAACATAGTGAAGCAATTGCTCCACTGCACTTGGATACAACCAGGGTGTGCCCAGAGAACATGAATTTTGGAAGGGAAGGGATTGTTTAGCACAATACTGAACTCGATGTCACACATCATCTGCAATATTTCAAATCTGATCAAGTTCAGTGTTGGTTTAAAAAGCTTAAACCCCAGAATGTTTCACCATTCTGTGATCAGCTGAGTGGCTGAGCATTAAACGTACCAACCCTACAGCCCACGTCAGCAAAACTGAACTATGTGAAAGCAATTTCAAAGTGAGTGGCAGATGTGTACAAGCTGAATGAAAAGTATTTAAGGGTAAAATGCATAACTTCCAGTCACTGTGAACCTCCAGCATGTCAGCAAAATCCATATTCATTGCAAGTCATCAGCTCCATACAAAACATATGAGGCACAATAAGGGATGGCACCCTGCCCATGGCCAGTCAGCTGGATTAATGTTATAAAAACAGCAAAAAAGAAGGAAATACCTTAGAAAGTCACATCTGGGTATGATGTGAAATTATTATTCAGGTGTAGGAGAATTCAGATATCTGTTACATAATGTCTTACTTTGCTGTGCTGAGGATCTGAAGATTGGTGCTCTTGCCTGTTTTAAGAAGTTGTTTAAATCACTGGACAACATTTTCTGAAGTGATGTGTATTTTAGTGCCTGCTCATGTAGGTTTATTGTTCATCCTGGAATCAAACATGCAATAGCAATATGTAGTATTCCTGGGAAGAGTGGGACAATATGGCCCTGAAGACTGAGCTATAAATCACAGAATCACAGAAGGATGGAATGGGTTGGGTTGAAAGGGACCTTAAAATCATGTCATTCCACCCTCTGCCACGGGCAGGGACACCTTCCACTAGCCCAGGTTGCTCCAAGCCTCATCCAGCCTGGCCTTGGGCACTTCCAGGGATCGAGGGGCAGCCACAGCTTCCCTAGGCACCCTGTGCCAGTGCCTTTAATCACAGAATCATAGAATCATCAAGGTTGGAAAAGACCTCTAAAATTATCGAGTTCAAACGTCACCCCTAAGCACTGCACACATCACCCAGCGCCAGACCCAGCTGCCTCTTGGACACCTCCAGGAGAAGTATTTTGGTCCTCTTAAACTGTGCTTTTACTGTGGCACGGTCTTTAACGTGGCCTCTAGGGAAACTCTGGGAGCTCTAACCGTGTCTCCAAGGGGATGTGGATTTTGCGCTGACGAGTGACAGTGGGGCAGACCAGAATAAGGGCACAGGCAGCAGCCGGGGTCAGGCGTGCCTGGGACCGGAGCCGCCGCGGGGCGCGGGGCAGCCGNCACCGAGCCATGGGTGCCTCCGCCTCCGCGCCGCTGGACGACGGCAAGTGCGCCTACATCCGAGGTACGGGGCTGGGGACCGCCGGCAGCGCTCCGGGAGCCTCGGGGCTCGGGAAAGCCGCCGGCAGCGCTCCGAGAGCCCCGCGCATCCCGGGCAGCGCTCGGCAGCCGGCGGGACAGCGCAGATTGGGCTGATTCTCAGCCTCCGATGGAGTTGGGAGCACTTAAGGGCGGTGCTTTAGAAGTTCCCGCTGAGGAAGTGATAAGTAGACGGTGAAACTTGAGAGAGCGTGGATCGCTGCGGCTGAGTCTGCTCGTGTGACAGATCCCCGTTCTCCAGACTCGGCAGCTCCGGAGGCACCGGGCTTTGCCAGTGTGAATCCAGGCAGCACCATATGGGCTGATGCTTTGCCAAGCCCGTTGGAGGCAGTGGCAGCACTGCTAGGTGCGTACTGAGGTAAACCAGTCTGACTTTGTAAGGACCGTTCTTTATCCCACTGAAATGTTAGGAGAGAGAGAGCAAACAAACAAAAAAAAAGGCTTTAAGTTATGTATATTGCTGTTAAACTATGAAGGAAAAGAGTGTAATTCTGGGGTTTAGGGAGTCTTTTGGTTACTTGAGTGGTTCAGTATGAAACACAGCTTACTCTTACCTGTGCTGCTTATCGCTCAGGCAGCGGGTAGAGTATTTGCAAAGCAAATGTTAAGGTTGGTGATTTACAAGTGGAATAAAAGTTTGCATGAGAAAAGGAAGCCCAGTTCTAGCACTTGATTTATGATGCATGTGGAGCCTGCGAGAGCCCTCTCTGTTGTGGGCTGGGAGATCAAGCTCTGTGCTGAGGATTCAGGCTGGAGGGGGACTCCTGGGTGGTGCCCACAGCCCAGCTTTGTCCTTGGATTTCTTTGTTTTGGAATTTTTTTGTGGTGCAGAGGGAGTGCAAACATTGAGCCGCTATTAGAACTCTTGAAATCACAGTGGGTCTTTCAAGAGGTTCCTCTATTGGGAAGGATGTCCAGTTATTAAATGGCTTTTACCCAAAAAGCATTCAGCAGAGTTACTGACCTCACATGCTGAGATTTTTTTACGTCCTATCAGTACTGTAATTTCTTCCTACCCCATTCAGGGTGGTTTCAAGTCCTATCAGAGCCATGAGGGTGCAGTCCCCATGGATTTCTATTTTTCTTTACATTCATCCCCATGCTGGAGCCAAAACTGCTTTTCCACAGTTCAGCATTTCAAGTTTCTGGTCCCTGAGTTGTAAGCACCTGAAAAGGTTGATGTCTTTTTACTAAAAAAAAAAAAAAAAGATTAGGAAATTCAGGGAGCTTATTAGTTTAGGGGAAGTCATGCAGGTCTTTGCCCTGAACATTATCTAGAATTAGAACTGGGAGCTAATGCCGAAAGGTTGAGAAATCCCTGTATGTGAAGTAGGGCTGGATGTGTGTGTCTGAGACTTGCCTGCAGCTCACAGGGTGGGTACTTTGGTCATGCTGAGAGCTCTGCAGCACTACAGACACAGCCCTTGTTTGCCCATCACATCTTTGCACAGGCACGAGCCAGAGGGAAATCACTGTGGAAGAAGGAATTAAAATCCTGTGCTCATTCCCTGGCTCATGTCTGCTGTTCGTGCTGTGAGGATCCCCCACTCTAAGCTCCTGCTTGGAAAAATAATTAATGAGGCACTTTATACAGAGGCTGCCTGTGAATTAGCACTTCCGAGGAGGAAAAAAAATTGTGAAGATCATCTTAAATGGAAACAGTGCAATGCTGATGTTATCCTGGAGTCTGTGAGATTCAGGCCTTGCCTCTCTGTCTTACACACCTGGGTGTGGTGTATTTGGAGGAGCTCTGAGATGAGCTCCCCTCGTTCTAAGAGGGAAGCACTGAGTCTGTAGCTTGAAGAAGCAGTATGTTTTTTAGCTGGCTTTGTGAAGCTTAGTTTGGTTTTTCTGGTGGGATGGCAGCTTTTGGGATTCTTTTCCTCCACTGGTGATGCAGGGATGTCCTCAGTAAGAAGGAAAGGGAAGGCCTTGCTTTTTGTCAGCAGGATTGTCAGTCCATAGTGCTGGAATGGGACAGCACTGAGGAGGGAGATGGGGAGACAGCAAGCCCAAGGAGCCAGCAACACTCTCTAAACTTTGTGCATTTTGGGATGCTCACTCATACTGGCCCAAATACCAGTAGCCTCAAGACAGGAAATCCTGAGTGTTACTTCAGGTGAGAGCTTGGTGTAGTTCATAGTTGTTTTCACGATGGTGTAATTTAATTTCTTGTTGCCATAATGATAATTTAATTTGTCTGAAATTAAATGGGCGGTAAATCCTTGTAGTTCACTTAGACAACATTTAAGCTAAAGCACAATGTCATGAATGGAAATGAAGGGCTGAGCATTAAAGGCAGTGGATGTCCTATGCAAGGCTGGAGTTGGACTTGATGATTCTTGTGGGTCTGTTTCAACTCTGGATATTCCATAATTCCATGTTAGAGCTTCTACATCAACACAGGTAGAGTTCTACAGGTTTTCTGACTTCTGAAAGTCTGTCTGCTCACGTTGTTAATGGGATGAGAGGAGAACCAAACGAGGACAAGAACTATGTCAGATGTAAAATTATGTTGAAAATATGCCAACCCAGTCAAACAGGTGCCTCTCTAACCCCTCAAGAACCTGCCCTCAGCACAGGCATCCCCGGGTAGAGCCTGGGAGCCACTTTGCTGTCTGCAGTTCCCCTTGGGTGAATGGGAGTGAGCCTTGTCAGACCAGCTGGAGAAATTAATTCCAGAGAAAACCATGCGGTGTCTCGGTTACTGAATGACAAGCCTGGGATTTCCACCTAAAACTGCTTCCGGCTCCCAGGGAAGGAGCTCTTAGGGAAGATGTGGTAGGACTGACTCAGCCAACTCACAGAGCTGTGTGTGGTTGCACACAGGGCGACACTTGGGCGATATCATGACGTGAAAGTCAGCAAATGTAATTATTCACCTGGTAATGTGCATCCCCTGCAGCAAACAATGCCTAAGAAGAGAATAGATGATGCCAATGTGTGATTTCCAGGTGGTCTTCCCAGGGAAATTGAGGCTGTGTTTGAAACTGCCAGGGCAGGGATCTTCCTTGTGAAGCTTGAATCAACTGCCTAAACACTTAGTTGGGGATGAAAATGCTTTGCAAAACAATTTTTACACTTAGAAAATCTCTGTATGTATTTGTATCTCATGGAGTTACATTGTGCAAGCCATCGCAACATCTTTTGTCTTTGTCAAGCAGAAGTTAATGAAAATTGGTTGTTATTGGGGGATGAAACTGTGAATAGCATGTCAAGACTTGATATTCCTTACTCCTACCTGAAGGAGTTGAATGTCATAGTGAAATAATGGAAAAATGAGTCAGCTGGGACTCCTGTGAGCAGTGGGGACAGTTTGTGTCTGTGGGAGAAGGTGTGTGGAAGATATTTAGGGGAAAGTGGGAGAAAGCCAAACCACATGCACTGCAGCATTGCTAGTCTGGAAACCTTAGCAGTTTCAAAGGTGTCTCCTGTGCTGTGCAGCACAAGCCTGTTTTTCTAACCAGACCTATGGAAAAATACATTTTTCCACCTATTTAAGATCCATAAGGTATTTTAAATACACACACATTGTAAGCAGTAAAATGATTTAAAGCCCTCCGAAATAAAAGAAAATTTGATAGTAATTCCTCTAGGTTTTGGACTGGGGCCTTGAAATAGTTGATTTGTGGCAGAGATAATCCTGCTTTGTGGGGTTTTGTGGGACTACATGGGGATTATTCAGGATGTGAGTGAAATGGATTTTAAAACATGGCAGTAATAATTAGGAGACTGGGAGTTGGTCATGTGAAAAGATTATTAAAAAAATTTGTGCTCTCAGTTTGATGAGGCATGGGCTAAACCTGTGATGGGAGTTGTTTGTTGGGTGAATTGTCTAATGATGCTTAAGGAGTGCTACACCCAAGAGGGAGTGGTCCAGGGCGGTGGTAGGGAGTTATGGGCTTGGGGTGCAATCGTGAAATTCAGGAATCAGCTGAAAGTGCCTGCTAAAGCAACTTAGTGGTATGTCCTGAGAGATTATGCCAGAGGTGTCGTCATTGCTGATGGCAAAGTGTTGCTTAGTGTCTCTACTAGTAGACAGGAGACAATCAAGGACAGGGATCTCACAGTGGGCAAAGATGGAAATGCCCTTAAAGTCTCGATGATTTGCACTGTCAGCAGCAGAAGCAGTAGGGGACCAAGCTCAGCTCTGCCACGTGTCATGTGTTGGGATGAATTTTTTTTAAATTTGCAGACGTGGAAAAATTTCAGCACCCAACACTAGGAATTTCAACAGGTGCATCTCCAAAACAGTTCAGCATATGAAAAATTGAACTTCTCTGAAGGTTCTTTTTTCTTAAAGGTGCTTGGTGTGCTTGACCATATCCTGGCTGCCCATTTCTGTAAACAGGCATCTGTCTAGAGGATCAGGCTTTGTAGTCATTTGCTTTGGATTTGTTTGTTTAAATGCAGTTTCTTCCTTCCCTTCTTTTCGATTTCTTTGCTCCCCCAGGCAGGTGGGACAGCCTAGCTCAGGGCACAGTGGCATTGCTGTCACCCTGAGGCACCTGGGATTCACCCTGTGGATTTCCTCATTGTTTAGGAAGTTTTTCCAGGCAGACTTTACTGACGTTCTTTTGAGGTGACAGTGAAAACTATTACTTCATGTCTGTAAGAAGCTTCTTTCTAGCCATTTGTTTTACTTAGGCATTTCATTGTGGTGTTAATTAAGTCGGGATTTTGCACAAGGATCACACAGCTGTAGTATGTTCCTACAAGATGCAGCATGCTGGAAAAAGCAGAGAGACTCCTATTCTGTCCCATTTTAGAGGCTGAAGAGGAGCCTTGTTTACCCTTTTCTTGAAAGACAATTTAGGAAATGGGTCATTAGCTTTCCAAGAAACCAGCTGAATAAATTCCAGCAGTGGTATGGAGATGAGTCCCACCGACTTGGAGGGACAGAACCCCAGCGCCTGATACAGCTCTGGAGTGAAAGTCTCAGACAGTGTACACAGAGCTAGAAGCAGGAGTCCTGGAGGATAGAAGAATGACTTGGAATTAATTGTGGAAAAGCAGGCCTTTTTTTGGACAGGGACTCCAACTGGATTTTAGATTTTCTTCTTTAAACTATCACTTATCCCTCTGGTTTTAATTTGGTGTGTGACTGCAAGTACAGCAGGATTCTGTACAAGTCTGGCTGCATTCCCTGCCTTTGCTCCCAACCTGTTCCAAGCTGGGTTGTGCCATGTTCAAGAAGTTCTCTTTTCCAATATCTGCAGGTGAGCCTGGCTGTGGCATCATACAGAGCAGGAGTGTCCCATCCTTGGAAGTGTCCAAGGCTATGTTGGACAGGGCCTGGAGCAGCTTCCTGGTCTAGTGGAAGGTGTCCGTGCTCCTGGCAGGGGGTGGAATGAGATGGGCTTTAAGGTCATTCAAACCAAATACTATGAGCATGGGGTCTCTCTGGGCTTAACAGCATCTAATTTGTAGCTCTTAGAGGCTGCTTTTCCTTTTTACCTGGTGGGGTTTTTGGTAAAAGCTGATTGGATTTATCTGCAACTTCCAAAATCTAAGGAAGAGGCAGAATAATATTTTCATTCACAAGCACGTATTAAATCCAGAATTCACAGTAGTACCATCCAGTCCAATCCAAATACGGATAAATACCCATGGAAGGAAGAAGTGAAATAAAGTGCACAGGAAATTCAGATTTCAATAAGCATGTAAGATTCTATTATATGCACCTTGCAAAGTTTCCAAGTTCTTGAAGATTGTAAGAAATGAGATTTTAAAAGGAAAATCCATTTGGCTTTACTTATTTTCTGAAAAGTTTTAGTGCTCAGAGATTGTTGCTTTTGGAGCCAGTGGTAGATTTTCATTCCATAGTTTTGATAAATGGTGCCTGCCTGTGCTGGAAAGGAGAGGCAACTTCTCTTTGGGTTTTATGGCCTTTAATTCAAGGGGCCAAGTGCTTTTTCTTACCTTTCAACTGAATGCAAGCAAAAGGCATCCAGGGATGTGATTGATGGGAAAGATATTTGCCACCCACATGATCAGAATTTACTGTCCTTGGTGACTTTCAGATTCAGCTTTGGGAGACTAAGGCAGGATATACCTTCTCTGTTCAATTTCTATTGCTCAAATAGTCCATTATTAACTTCTCTCAAAAGCTCCATGAGCAATTTTGGAAGCTTCCAGCCATGTTATCTTGCAGCAAACATGGTCAAGATTTCCCTAATCAAAGCAAGAGGTGAAATTTTTCAGTTTTCATTCATTAATTTGTCACTAGAAGGATTGTCTGTGATCACACCCCATTTACATTCTGTAAATGGCTTGAGGTTTTCCTAAACCCAGAAATCCCAGCTCCCCATTTTGTGTCCCAGAGCTGTGTTAGGCTCCATGCCTGTTCAGCAGGATCATCTCAAGCCCCTACACCACAGCAACCCACGTACAAGAACTATCCTTAAAGATGATGTGCTGCATCACTGGGCCTGAAAAATGAAAGGTGGCTTTTTCTGGTCTTTTTTTGGGTAATATGAGGGAAGGGAAACCTCAGGGGAAGGCACGTGGCATTTTTCTTGTCACTTGTAGAAGAAACTATGTACAATGTTGAATCAGGCACGGGGAACAAGGGAAAGAATATATCAATAGAAGAAGTGAGAAACATCTCATCCTTGCCCCAGTATCTGTAATTGAGAGACACACTGTAAGTGTGCTCTACCTTTGTACATAATGTTTTCCAAAATCTTGGAGACTGGAAGTTCTTAAATTAGTGCAGCTTGGCCAGAAATTGTAAGACAATTTTTGCATCTGATAGACATTTTATTGGTATCAAAGGGAGAAAAAGCAAGCTCTGAGATGATGAAAGCAGCTTTGTTGGTGGTGCCTTTGTGGGCAGTGGCAGCTGCAGAGCCAGTGTCTAGGTGGGGAAGGATGATATTCATAAGGAATGTGCTTTTAATGTACAGCTTTTTCCTTTGCGTGGAATAACCACTCTGTTCTCTTCACACTTAGAGAACAATTAAAAGTGGTTTCAAGATTTTGAACATACTTGCAAGCATTTTACTTGCTTTTGCAGTTAGAGGACAGTGATGAAACAAGGCCAGCTCTTACATCAAAGCAAGATTAAAGGTTGTGCAAATGGCTCAAACTTCTGTGAAGAAAGGTTTTGCCTGCCTGGGTCTCCTAAAATCCTTTTCCTGTGTCTTTCTAGTAGTCTTACATATATTAAAAAGAGTTTGTTGCTGATTCTACACTGAAGCTTATCTTGGTATGTATAACCTAAGATTTTAGTGACTTCATTTCTCTAGGTATTTAATTAAGTGTTAAGTATTGAATTCATAAGCCTTTCTTTTTCATGCTTCTGTGATATTTGTTAATAGGTCTGACCAAGTAGTTGCTCTTACACTTTGGGTAGTACTGAAGCTTCAAGCCAAAATATTTAGGTCAATGTAGTACTACCAAAGTTGTTACTTAGCTATTGCATCTTTTTTTATTGCATGTTTTTTAAAGCTAGGGAGTTGTCTTAGCTGCAGTGCAGGAAGCAGAAAACAAAAGTGAGGATGACTCAGGCTCTTCTGAATGCATGTGTAAGAGGTTAAAAGCAGTATAGTTTTCAAAAGTATGTAGATAACTTTTGTATGGTTGATATTCTTTTAGGAAACAAGTGAGATCAGGAGTAGAGTAGTTATTTTCTAAGTGAAACTAGTGGTTCAAATGACCTTTTGGGTGCTGTTTGTGATGAGGTGGTTCCTAAGCCTGTAGTTGTGCCATGCCCTGCACCCCGTGGCTCCTGAGGTGCAGGCAGTGCCGCAGGGATGACACCCATGTTGTGCACGACACTGTCAGTGCTTTTGTGCACTCCCTGTTGGGTGCCCACCTGCCCAGTGTCTCCCAGGTGGTTTTTGGGGTGTGAGCAGGGGAGGCACCACTGCACACGGGGCGGGCGCTGCTGCAGGTGCCTGGTCACACTGCAGGGCTCTGAGGGGCCTGGGCTGTGCCACCCTTGGTTACAGCTGTGTGTGCTGCTGTGGGGCTGCCTTGAGCCAAGCTGCTCCAGGGCTGGCACAGCTGCAGCCACGGGCTGCAGCAACCCCACTCCTCCGTGGAAAAGAGCAGCAGGTTTTTGGTTTTCTGCCCACTTCCTATAACTTCCCAGGAGTGAGCTACGATCTGTCCTCCAGAAGGATTTCTGCTTTGGAGCTTTTTGCAAAGTGAGTGTGTCAGCTCATCTCCGGGCTGGGCTTTTTACATGTCACTGCTTAAAGAGTGAGCATGGGGCATCCTCCTGTTAGTGGTTCCTGCCGAGAAAAGCCGCCCATGCAGTGCCTGGCAGTTTGTGGGCTCTCTCCGAAACCACCAGCGCCAGTGATGCCTTTTCAAACCACAGAGAGCTTGTAAGGAGATCTTTGGTAATGCTGTAAGACAGTCTATTCACAGTTCCCCAAAATGCTGGTGTTTTTCCAGGTTCATTCTGTGTTGTGCTTCTATGGTCAGGGCACACTTTGGGTGTGGCTCTCATGCATTGCAACAGGTAACCTGCAGAAAAGGTCATTTACACCTCAGTTCCATGCGGGCTGTCACGTGGAGGGCATGTTGGTCCTCACAAGCAGTGTGGCATAGACATCATAAGGTAATTCTTGTTCCTGGTTCTTTACTGTGTAAGCAGGCAAAGCTAAAGCAGAGGTCCAGGAAAGTGAAGACACGGGACCAGGAGAAGCTGTCTGTGCCAACCCTCGGAGCAGGGACGGCCCCTGAAGCAGCTCCAGCTGCACCCTGCTAATGGATCCCAGCAGGCAGAGTCAGGGACTGACACATGTGCTGGGGACTAGCTGGACCCCTAAGCACCCAGGATCATGGAATCATAGAATCATGGAATGGTTTGGGTGGGAAGAGACTTTAAAACCCATCTTGTTTTCCCCCTGCCATGGGCATGGACACCTACCACTAGCCCAGGTTGCTCCAAGCCCCATCCAGCCTGGCCTTGAACACTTTCAGGGATCCAGAGGCAGCCACAGCTTCTCTGGGCACCCTATGCCAGGATCTCACCACCCCCAGAGAGAACAATTTTTCCCAATATCCCATCTAACCCTGCCCTCTGGCAGTTTAAAACCACTCATCCTATCACTGTCTGTCCTGTCCTTCATTTTTTATAAGCCCCCTTAAAGTTCTGAAAGGCTTCAACAAGCTCTCCCTGAAGCCTTCTCCAGGATGAACAGTATCAGCCCTCTCAGCCTGTCACTGAATGCTTTCACATCCAACCTAAGAAAAAAATACTTACAGCTTCTGTATGTTATAAAACCATCTGAGATTTCCCCTGGAGATTTATGTTCTGTGTGAAGGGATCTGCAGGTTTTTCAGGGCTCGGAGGCCACCTCTGGCCATGCATACCAGATTCCTGCTCACTTCCTGGGATGGCCTGTTTACTATTGATATTTGGTTCATTGTGCTTCAGACCTCAGCTGAAAAATCACCCTCATTTGCTGTATCTGGAAATTTGCTGCCTGCCAAGGAGCTTTTCCTTGCTCTTTTCAGAGGTACACAGGCGTTGCTGCTTCTAATTTGCAGAAGATGCCAGCACCATCACGCCACTCAGCATCCGTCTCGCTCAGCCCCTCTCATCTCCTGTCTCAGGATGGCATTTCTGAGGCTTCACGTGGTATTTCCCTTCCTCTGCATGAAACCACAGTTGCTGTTTGTGCTATGATTCTCTGCAGGGCATTGTTGTGACGTTGGTAACTGAAGACACGATCTTTGGAGCAGGATTGGGGATGTTAAATGCCTTGGGTGAACATCGTCTGAAGACCAGCTTGCTTTTATTGAGCATGATATAGAGGATCTTTATATATTTTCACTTGATATTCCAATACTGCAGTGATTACACTAGAGGAAAGGCAAGTTTTCATTATCCCCAGGCAAAGATTAAATGGCAAAGTCTGTACAAAAGAAAGGAAAAAAAGGCTTTTTTGCTCTTTGAGAGTATTCTGTAAAGTAATATCACTGTGATTTAGTCTGCCAGACACTTTTCAGTGTTTGTAGTTGCAGATGAGGCTTTGCCAGCCCTCAGCTGTCCACACTGAAGTTTCCATGCTGAGCATCTGCCCCAGATTGCCATTTTGAAAAAACTGCAGCTAAAATGGATGAAGGTTTCGGGGGTTTTTGTTTGTTTGTTTGTTTTGGGTTTTTGTCTTGGATTTTTGTTGGGGTTGGTTGGTTGGTTGGCTGGGGTTTTTTTGTGAATTAAGCTAAAGAAAACATGTTTTCCTCTCTTTGGATGTTCTTTGGAGCAGCTCAGGCATGTCCGGCAGGGAAGGGAAGGGGTTTGGGGCCATAGAGGTGGAATAAAGGAAACGAGGGGCGAGTGGGAAAGGAGGTTTCCAACCACTACCCATGTTCACCTGCTGGACTAAATCCTGTTGTTTCCATGTTTGACCTCTGTGCAGGCTAGAAAAAGCTGCATAGCCCACAGCTGGCAGCAGCTGTTCACCCCCGTGGGCAAAGCAAACACCACTTTGTACCTTATAGGCTTGAGTGTGAGCGGGAAAGCTCCACTGATCCGAAGCCCTGAACACATTGCTGTTGCTTGATGCAGGCCATGGTGCAAAGGCTTATATTTGGTGTATTTTTCTACTGCTGCGTTCAGTAGGAAGCCCCGGATTCGTTGTTTGGGTTTTTTTCTTTCCTTCTGAGATTTCCTGTACACCTGCCAAGCTACAAAGCGCCGTGCCGGCATTCATTAGTTGATCTTTCTGCTGAGATCCTGTGCTGCTGTTTGATTTCATGCACGAGGAGTTATGGCTGTTAATTTGGGGCTTGACAAACCTGGTGCATAATTTTTTTGGGAACTGATGATTTTGATGCTCTCCCCAAATTTCCAGCTGGGTTCTGCCTGTGCTCAGGCATGCAGCACTTCTCTAAATCAGGAAAAGAAGGTGGCAGAAGCCATGTGGGAGCTTCTCCTATAAGTGACGTGTTTCATCCAGCTTTACATTCTGTAGTAGTAATAGATCTGGTTCTCTGGGGTTGTATTTACCTGCTTTTAAATATAAATCAAGTTCCTGCTATTTCCAGCTCACTATGCTACAAACTTTCAGAGCTCAGCAATGAATGGGGCAGGTACCATATGAGGGTGATAAAAAGATGGTATTTTTAGGTGTGATGGTAAAGGACAGTAACTTTAATTACTGCTGCTTGTGCTCCATCAGTCTTTGTTCTGAGCCCAGGAAGTAGCAGCAGAACTACTGACATGAGGAGTATGTGAGGTGAGTGATGGTTTGTGAGTGTGCCTAAGGCGGGGATATCAGGGCTGCATCTGATGTGACTGCAAGGAGGAGCCCTCAGGTCCTCCAGATTGTCAGCTGATCAAAGCTGATGGTGGATTTTATGGTGCTTTTGGAGGAGAAAAGGTCAGTCATAGAATGCCTTGGATTGAAAAGGATCCTTAAAACTCATCAGTTCCACCCGCTGCCATGGGCAGGGACACCTTCCACTATCCCAGGTTGCTCCAAGCTCTGTCCAACCTGGCCTTGGACACTTCCTCTGGAACAAAGCTGTCCTTTCAACAGGACAAGAGGAAATGGTCTCAAGCTGTGGCAGGAGAGATTCAGGTTTAACGTCATGGAAAGGGTGGTCAGGCATTGTTAGGGGCTGCCCAGGGAGGTTTTGAATCCTCATACCTGGAGGTGTCCAAGGAAGGCCTGGACATGGCACTCAGTGCTCTGGGCTGGTGACAAGGTGGGCAGTGGATCAGATACAGCTTGGACTCAATGGTCTGGGAGGGTTTTCCAACCTGAATGATTCTAGTGTTCTATGTTTCCATGATGTCCTACCAAACCCAAGGGAAGCAGTGGGGAGGAAGAGTGCCCAGAACAAAATTGAGGCTATATTTGGTGTGACTGTCTTGGTTTGAAAGACAGGTGTCAGTCAAGGAAGGCTGGAACCTCCCCTGAAATAGAGAAAATGCAATCCCCCTTCCCTCCAAATTATTATAACTTTGAAATAAAGGAGCTTTCAGGCAAAGATGTGAGGAATAGGAATAACAGTCCTTTACTATAATATATATATATATATATATAAACCAACACAAGCAGACAGCAATAACTGACAATGACAGCAAACAGAACCCCACCCACTGTGCACCGGCGAGCAGGGCGGGTGCGATGGTTCCCCCGCGGCTGCAGGGGGCGCTCCGGAGCGAGCTCGGCCCTCGCAAGGCAATGGCGGCTCGGGGTCCCGGGAAGGGACGGAACAAAGGCCTCACAAACCCCACTGGGCAGTTGGTCCGGTGTCCGGCAGAATCCTCGGGAGCAGCAGGCTGGAACAGCAGGGACGAGCACCAGTTCTGGGCGGCAGATGAGTCCGGAGCCGCAGCAGGAATCCCGGGAGCTCTCGGCAGGCAGGGCGCACGGGCTACAGTGTAGCACAGGCTCAGAGCAGCAGCAGGGACACGGTGGCCACAGCCCGACTCCCAGCAGGGCAGGAACAAAACAGGCTCGGGAATCCCGGGGCTTCTCCCACAGAAGGAAAGCAGCCAGAAATGCAGAGGTTCAGCGTAGCGTTGTCCTCACCACCACGGCAGGCAGCAGTCTCCCCTCACCTCGTGACCAACGCTGAGTGCCCACCGGCCCTCCGAGCTGAGTTCCCACCCCCAGGTGCCAGAGCGGGCAGCCTGCTTGGCCTTCCCCTTTTGTTCTCGTAATCACCCAGCCATCATTCTCTGCAACACACCCAGGGAAAAAATTCCACAAGGGAGAAGAACCGAAAAGGAAAACTTTCAAACCCCAACAGACACACACCTGAGATCTGCGACAAATGAAGCTTCTGGGGAAGACTTTGGAGACTGGGCTTGGTGTGTTAATGGTGATCCCTTAGGAGCTGTGGCCACATAGCGATGACATCAAAAACTGAGGCAGCACTGGGTTTGTTCGAGGAAGAAGCTGAGTTCCAAGTGAATAAAGGAGGGAGGCCCCATTTGAACTCAGCACCAACTTCCCTTACAACTGGAGAAAACACGAAGAGGCTCAGCACATCCCATACCAGAATGGGGGTGACTAAAGCTGATACCACATTGGGAGACAAAGGAGTTACCAGCATAAACACATGTCCCACACTAATGTGTTGCTAAGAGTGTAAAATACTACGTGGTAATTTTGAGCAAGAGCTTGTGGTTTCTTGGTTACTCATCTCTTGCTACATGGCTTTTCCTTCATGTGCCCTAAATACTCTGGCAGCAGGAAGTGTGTTCAACTGAAAAGTTGCTGTGCTCTTTCTGTAGCACTTGGCATTGGCAGGTGTTACTTTTGTGACCAGAAACCGAATTTGCGCTTGCCTTGGGGGGCTCTCCTAAACCTGGCTCTCACAGGGTGTCGGGGCTGAGCAGTGGAGGGAAGCACGGGCTGGGTTTGATTGTTACCATCTGCAGAAGAGCTGCTTTTAAAATAAAATCCAGCCTCTCTGACAGCTTAGTGTCTGGAGTTCTGCTGTTGTAATGGACGAGGAGCTGCCCCAAAACTCAGGCTGAGTTTGAGGATGCAGTGCTGAGTTTCTGTGGCCGTTGCGTTCCGTTGCCTCGGCTGAATCGGTGCCAGGGGTGTGAGTGTGCACGGCCTTGGGAGGATGTGCGAGCTGCATCTCAGATGGGGCCCATCTCTCTGTTCAGAGCTTTAACTCTGTTTGGATGAGGAGAATGGAGACATCTGTAAAAAGTAGCAGTCCCCCTTCCTTCCAGAATAAGGCTATGAGCTTTCCAGCTGTTGGCTAAGACAGGTTTTCCTGTTGAAATAGCTTTTGTCTGAAGTAAGTCTAAAACAATATGGATATAGTAACTGAAAATATTTCTTTGTCAATTCCAGTTGTAAATCCAAGTGTTCTGATTCATTGTTACCTCTTGTAGCAGCTGTTTGATTCAGAAGTCCTTATGGAATCTTTCAGTGAAGTGCACGTTGCTGGTAAAATGCAGTTTTGCTTATATTCTGTATTTTCTGTACCATATTGTGTGACTAATTTTCTTTTATCTTCACAGTGAAGTCTCACAATTCCAGAACACACTCTTGCTTTCCTTCAGAAGTCCCATCATCCTGAATAATGCAAAGACAAGCCCATAACATTAATTCATGTGGCTGTTGTTTGCAACCACAATAAAATGGATTGTGCCATATATCTGTCAGCTGATGCCATCCTATATTCATAAAATATGCTTGGGATCGTTCTTAGTTCTGCAGAGTTTAAAGATGGGCTTATTAGGCATCTCTCTGATGTGTAATTATTCTGGGCTGAATAATGTTAATCAGAATATATGCAATTTATATACAGTAGACAAGCAAAGAAGAGTGTATGTTCAAAAAATGAGTTTGGCAGAGCAGATTTGCAAAAAAAAGTGAATCTAATGCACTTAAGAGATTCTATTTTCATTTAAATACCTTTTTTAAAAAACCAAGCCATGTTTGCTGGCTCAGGAAATAGTTTTACTTCTGGATTGTGGGTGTGTCTTGAGCACATTTCTGTGTTTTCTTTCAATTTCAAGATAGGGTATTTTACAAATCAGAGGAACCCTTGGAGATTAAGAGTTTAAAAAGCATGTCAGGGTATCTGCTCAGTCTGGAAGCCAGTGCTGTGTGATCTCCTCTGACTTTGTTGGTGTTGCTCTGTACTAGTCATTCTTGAATGAGATAAGATCTGATGCTTTTGTGTGTCTCTCAGCAGGTTCTTCGTAAGCACATTAAGCAGATATTTTTAGTACACTCAAATAAAAATTGTAATTTTTAGAATGTCAGTTGGCATTTGGAGCTTCAGCTTGGCTTCAAAGGTGTTGAGCACCCACCTGGCACTGGTGGTTAGTACCAGCCGTTCTGGAAACAGGAGGAGTTGCCTCACACTGGTAGCAGCAAAAGTAATTTTGAAAAATTCCTTTGAATTTTCAATGTGTGTATCTTCTTAGTGCCAGAAGTGCTTCTAAATGGGAAATAATGACAATAGAAGGATCTGACCCCGTTACTTGTTCACAAGGGGTTGTAAGAATACTGTCATCTCCTGGACTGTGGATTTGTGGCTGTTGGCTAAGGCATATGTCCCTCAGAGGGACCTGCCTGCAAGCAGAATTGGAAATCAGGATGTTAAATCTGAGGCCTGTGTTTTTTTGTTCTGACCTTGGCATTTCTGAGACTTGCAGAGAAAAAGTCTTGACTCCATTTAAGCCCAAACCTTTGGAGCCAGAAGGCTCAGCCTGACTGGCTTGTTTTTGAAGGTTTGGTGCACTTTTTCTAGTAAAGCTCAAAGTAGAGTGGAGACCATAAGATGCATTTTTTCAACACTGGAAATTATAAAATCTCCATGAATAGTATTGGTCAAATTAGTATTTGTGAACACACTTTTCCAGAATTCCTGGCTTGTTCTTGTTCTATCACCCTTTTAACTGCTCTGCTTTTTCCTTAATCAAGAGCCCGCCTGTTTGCATGAAGCTGCTGGCTTTATGCAAAACCTGTGGTGAAACAGTTGGTGAAATGGTTGGCTCAGAGATGCTTGGGAGGGCAAATAGCAGAGAAACAGCATCACAGGGTAGCAAAAAGTTCTGCTGTTGCATGAGTAGCACACAGCCTGAGCAGCATCTCGTTGCAAGGGATGATTGATTGTATAGTAAAGGTCTTTGGGAGTAGTAATAAGGGGTAGAAAAGTCTCTGGATTCAGGAGCTCTTGAGGGTGTTTTGAAGCCACACTGGATGCTGTTAAGTGAGAAAATATTTCATAGAAATTCAGGGCTCATCTTTCATCTCATCAGGCTGGTGAAGTCCCATCAGCTCAAATGAAGATAGAACATGGGTTTATGTGGTTTTCCCTGTGTTTGTTTCTCAGAAAGCCACAGGCTGCCTTTAAGCCACCCTCGAAAAATGCAAACATGGCTTGAAATGTAGCTCTAGTGAGGAAATGCAGGCAGCCTTTGGAGGAATTCAGGTTTGGATCAAACTCAAAATGAGCACTGTTAGACAGGGGCTAATTATGTTTAAAGTCACACTACTAGGGATTATTTCTGCATTCACAAAGTGAAAATGTGATTGGATATATGTGAATTTGCCAGATAAAACCCTTATCACACAGCTCTTACCCATTGCATTCTTAGGGCTGCTTTTTTCTTGATGCCCTGAATAAAGCATTTTGCAAAACACAGGAAGATGAAGAATTTAAGTTTTGATACAGACAAGTGAAACATACTCTTCTACAGAAAGAGAGAATGTGTCAGCATCCACAATGGCAGGAGCTCAGACTGGATTGATGGGGAGAACTTCACAGAGACCTTTGATGACTTAGAAAACTGGAGCTCCATAACTAATCATACAAAGGCAGGAGCGATGAAAGCAAACTGTTAAATGCACTGACTGAAGCATTGCCACCATGCATATAAACCCAAGCCTTGAACATCTTCTGGTCAGGTGTAGCCACAGGTCCTGGTGTACAGGCAGGACCTTTTGGTGTGTCTGTACCTGGAGGGCCATGAAGACCTTGAGGGGCACAGGGTCACTCTGAGCCAGCAGGAGAGCTCTCACCGACCCATTTACCAATAAATTATCTGGAACGAATTTCCTTTTCTTAATAATAACCTGTCCATCTGCCTTTGTGAGCCCAGACCTCATGTGGTCCCACTGTACAAACACAGTACAGGGAGAATGTGGTTTGGATTTGGTTTTTTCCTTTCAAGTCATGTAGTCATGAGCCCTTTTGAATGTGAAAGATAAATGGAGAGGAAATGAGGCAACTTATCTCCTTTTTTTTTTTTTTCCAAGAAGGAAGGAGCTTTGAAACATTGAGGCGGAAGAGCCAAGTGGCCAAGGAGGCTCAAGTACAGGTTTAGTGAGAGGGACAATAGCTGAGTGGAGCTTCTTCCCAGGAAGTCCTCTTAGAAATGGAGAAAACAAACACCAGTGGTAACCACTGTCTTCTTAGTGATGCTTTCATGAATCCTTGAGGAACTGAAAGTGGTCCAGGAGGAAGAAGAATAATGCACAGCATTTGGCATGTCAGGTGGCTGGATGGAACCCCTCTGAGCTGACTGCACCAAATAAAAGTGGACTTTGGTGAAACCAGCCTCATGGAGAAAACAAGGCAACTCGGACCTGCAGAGCTGTGTGTCACCACCTTCCCATCACAGCAAGTGACACCGTGGTTCTGCCTGTCTGGAGCTGCAGTCAGACACTCAGTGGGGCTCCGGCCTTTCTCTGAGTTATGCTTAAAAATAGCAGCTTGAAAAAGAAAAGAAATACTTCTGAACAGCTTGCCAGAACAATGAGGCCTTAAAACCCCACATTTGCACAAGAGAGACTGTAAGAGGAGTCTTCCTTTGTGTGCGTCCTCTGTGACATTTACATCAAATTCTTTCTGAACACAGTTCTTTGTTTTCCCTTTTTCCTTAAATTCTCCTAACCCATGCCGTTGTGACCTGGGATTATTTCTACCTCTGGTGATGTGGGTTGCTGGCACTGGTGGTTTGTAGGAACAGCAGACCCGGGGAATGTAAAGGTAATCCTTTGTCTATGATACTGCTGCAGCTGCAGAAAGTTGGGGGTTGTTTGGATTTTTACTTGACCCCTTCTCAGGATAAAATTTTGGGAATTACTCTCAATTTGCTAGCAGAAGGTGTATTTTTATTAGTCAGGTCCCAGCTTTAATTTAGAAGGAATCAAAGGCATGAACTCTGCCAAGTAAGGAATGATTAATAAAGTTTAATGGGTCCTTTTAGCTTTGCCAAAGAAAAACTCCAAAATGTTTAGATCACTAAATTTAGTTCAAATTTAGTTTAGATTTCCCAGTTTGGAAATACTTTGGATCTTGATTATGGCCTTGTTCAATTTTGAATGGGAGAAAAGAGGGAAAAGGAGGCCACTGGCATGTCTCCCATGTTGAGAAGCCCCAGGCAGCCAGAGGGCCATCTCCCATCTTCTATTTGTCTTTTCCCATTTATTTTGTTTTCATTTGCCTCTTTTTCTCTGCTTCTTCCCTTGGATTGTCCCTGGACCAGGTTTAGCAGGGGGTTTTGCAATTGTTTCATCAGTTTCATGAGGGAAGAGGCCAATTCTGTTCCTTCTGCACCCATTTCACAGCTGGAAGAGAGCAAAAGACTGTGACTTATCCTGAAGTGGGACTTTGGGGTAGCAGCAGGAGGGTCGGAGTAAAGTGTGAATGACAGAACCAGACCAAGAATGAGGAGTGAGAGGAGATGTGATCAGGGTCTCCCTTTCCAGCAGCATCAGTTCATCTTCCTCCCTTTGTGCCAACCCTTTCTTGAAGGAGCCTGCATTAGGTGGCTGATGCTGTGGTACCACTTCCCAGTGTTTCTGCACTAATTTGAATTATAAAGCTGATCTGTTGCATCACAGTGCTGTAGTTTCCCTTCCCATCTGTAATACACACAGAAAAACTGTCTTACACAAGGTTGGGTGAGCAGCTTTATGTAATAATCACACCTGTCTTGTAAACTCTGTACCTTAATTGATGCTTCTTAGCAGCGGTGTGAAGAAACCTTTCACACAGGATGAGGCGCCAATGCTTCCTCCTGTCTCTCCTGCAGAGTGAGAAGTGCAGTGAACAGTGTGGGTTTCCTGAGGGACATTACCATCCACAGAGAGGTAGAGAGGGGTTTGTTTGTGAAAGGGGAGACCTTCAGTTGCATGAGTGTAGGCCCTTCTAATGCTTGGCAGTGTTCCTTGCAAAGTGTGAATGCAATCCTTTTAAAATTTCATTTATTCATTCATTCAATCAATTTATTTCTAAAGATTTAACAAATATTTTTAGAGCTATTATGTGATTTTTCTGAACATGAGAACAGACTACCAGCAAGGAGAGTTTGTCTAGTTTGTCTTAGCTAAGGCTTTGAAGGATTAACCACAGTGTAGTGCTATGGAACATTTTTGTCTTGTAGGTTGTGTCAGCCTTAAACAATTCCTGCTGTAGCATCTGCATGGCCAACGAGATCTATGTGACATCAGAAATTGATCCCATTGTATCACCCTGCTGTGTAACAGCAAAATGAATAATATATTAAGAGATTTTATAAGCTTCACTTGAACTTCTAAGTTTTATAAAGTAAGTTCTCCCATCCTCTGCCCAATGTTTTGCTCTGACAACAATTACATGTTCCTGCAGTCATATTCGAGTATATATACATATAACATAAAACTAGTGAGAGCCTGAACAAATGACTAAATATGCACTGCAGAGGAAAATTTTTTCCATTTTTGTTGTTCAAGCTTGATGTAAATTGGGAGGTAGGGTAAAAAAATTCTTTGGAGTGTGAATTTTACATACTCCTCTTCCTGTATTATAAAGTTTTAGAAAAAGCTTAATATTATATAAATATTTTTGTCCTTTTAAAAAGAGGGGGAAGAGGAATAAAATCAATTATTGATTTTCACAAAGAGTTGGCTCTTTGTCTCCCTCAAAATGCCCTTTCACAGTTGCTGCCCTACAGAGGACCAAGGCAAGGAGGTGTTGGCTCAAGAAAAAGAAAAGAGCTGAAATTGGAAGGTGTTTCCCAACTGGCACAACTGTGACATGGGTATGGCCTTGGGCTTCAACAATCTGAAGGGTGCTTGTTGTTTGGATTAAAATTTGTGTATTTACCCAGGTGATGTTGTGGGGTTCAGAATGGCAATAAGGGGCTCTGAGGCTGAAATTATTTCCTGTGATAAAATCAAGTGGCATGGTTGTGTTGGGAGGTCATTGAAGTAAATGTCCTTGCTTTGAGACCTCTGTTTAGTTTAGAGATTAGTCTTGGTTGTACCCTTCTCTCACATAGGCTTAGCTGAAAATCCTTTGCAAATCATGATATTTACTAATTTTCAGTGTATACAGGAGCCAAAAGAGAAGCAAACGCCTTAAAAATGATGAGGAAAATTGTAAGAAAAGAGGCTCCAATGGTATTGTTAATCTTATTTTGTTATTTCCTTTTGTGGGGTTTGTGTGTTTGTTGAAGAGAAATGGAATGAAATCCTGCCATGGAATAATGTAGCCTTCTGCTACAGTGCTTAAAAAGTGATGCCTTTGTGGGAAATACAGTACTCTGAGGAGTCTTGTCTGGGCTGCTGGTGGAGGGAGTTGGATTGGTGAGGGAACAAAGGGAGTTTAAGGTAAGGAAACGTCATGATAAATGAAGTCCCTCATGGAAAGATGTGTGTGTACTCATAGCTTTGGCCAATGTCATGTGCTCCCTGGAGTAATTTTGTGATGGAGCCATGTAGTGTGGCATAATTTGTCAAAGTAAACAAGAAAAAAGAAATTAGTAAAATTATCTCCCAGATCTGTATGAGCACACGGCAAACATTGCATTGAAATGATCTTTTGAAGGTGTGTGTATCTGTATAAATATAAATATATATATATATATATATCCAGAAAAAAGTTTCAACTAATGTCATGAAGATGGTTATTTCTGTTATCTGTGTCTCTGTCGTTTTGTTATTTTGTCTTGTGGATGGTTCTAGTTGAATCTGGCCATGAGTAATTGTTTCTAGACAAGAGCTTTGCTGCTTCTAACCCCATTACCAAGAAAGGACAGATTTCAGCAGCCTTTGAGATAAGCTTATCTGAAACAGTGTTAATCAAACCCTTGGCTTGTTTTGGCCTGATTAACCACAAGCACTGCCCTTTATGTAATTCATGATTATTAGGATTTTTTAACCTGACAGAAGTGCAAAGGCAACTCATGAAATCTTCCTTCTCCCATAAATAAGGATCGAGCAGTGGGAGCAGGGGAAGGGAAAGCCAGCTGCAGGAATGAGTCTGAGCTTGACCCAAGAGCCACTCTGTGTTTGTGCAGAATCTGTGCTCTGCTGTTGGTTCTTCATTTTTAATAATCAGACAGCATTCAGAATTATCTTAAACTAGCAAGCTCCATAGTTACATCACAAGCTACTCTTGACAAAACAGGCACTTTTTACAGAGTGCATGAGGTCTCGCTCAGCTCAGTCTGCTCCCTCTGAACGTGAGATGCTCCTGAGGCTGCCTGGGAACAATATAAGTATGTAAAATTGTGGAAATCTGTGGCATAATTGTCCATCTCAGTATAAAATTCAGCCTCGTGTAGAGGAGCACTTGAGGAAGAGCAAAGTATTGGGGTAAAATTGTAGAAAGAGAGATCTGCAAGGCTGGAATGGAGCCTGTTATTTTTGGCACCTCCTTTGCCACGGATCACATCTACATGAACTTACAAATGTGTTTGTTTAGCTTGCTGTGAAACAGAAGCTTTGCTTCTGGTGGAGCACACATTTTATACCCACGGTCTCAGCTGCCAAACTTGCAAAAAAATCTGATTTTTCCACAAGACAGCACCAGTTTTTTCCTAAGAAAGAGAAGCGGGACTAAGCACCTGAGGAGTGCTTATATGCTTGAGGAGGGGCTTATCCAAGGTGTGACAAGTGTTCTCCACTCCTGTGCACTGAGGTTTGGGTGACTAACAGGGATTTTGCCCGCATGGCAAACAGGTGATTTGAGGGCGTGTGCACGCCACTGGAGTTACAGAATTGTAAGTTTTTATGGAGAGCAGTCTCCATTCATATAAACCAAGGCTGGGATAAATAATTGGTTTCAGTATTTTACCAGGTGCAAACCACACGTTCCTGCATGGGAAAGAGGGGTGCCTCCACCAGAGCTGCTGGGTTTGGCTGAGTGCAAACAAACCTGTGAGAGGTGATCCAGACAAATCAGAACCTGAGGCTTGTGTCTGCCATCCCTTTTTGTCATAACAGGTTCTAAGTCATGACTCAGAATAATTGAAATACTATTTCTGCAAATAAAGATCAAACTGAGTTCTGCTTTCAACAACAAAGAGAGTAGTTTACATTGCCTTCCTGGATAAAGTCTGGGAGCACTTGGACTTAAACACTTCCTGGATGGTGTTGTAAGTACTACATGAGGAAGAAGACAGTGGGAAAGATGGAATGACTTGTAAATCCCACTACACTGTCACATGTCCCAGAGCACTGGAAGGTGGTGAGCACTGTGAGGATATGCCAAACAATCAGTCTTACAGGTTTTCTGGTTACCAGATGCATTTACCAACTGATAATGGTGTTTGCAGTGAATGGGTGATCTGAGGAAAAGCAGTTTTTATGGTGAGTGGCTGCATCCCTCTCTTCCTGTTGAGCATCCAGTCCATTTCAGAGCTGCCAGTACTGACATCCAGCTTTCAGGACTTAGGCAGAGCATCTGCAATTTCAGATGTTTACCTCTATCGGAGTTGTGTTTTTCTTGGATTTGGGATGAAGTTGGCCCTGGAGCTGGAACACTGGAACTATTTTATTAACTCATTTTGCTGCTACCTTGATGGACTATGAGCATAAGACTGTGTTTATGGATAGAAAAATGGATGGATGGATGGATGGATGGATGGATGGATGGATGGATGGATGGACGGACAGTAATTGTAAAGCTCAATTTGCATTAGGGCACACAGTATATATAGTTTATCTGGTTTCTAGTTTATTACTTAAAAGCATGTCCCCAGTTGTGGGTTACATCCTGGCTTGTGAAGCACTGTGTGGGTATGATCAGCCAAACATTTTAGATTGTCTTCTGACAGCTTTGCTTGTGGCCTGGTAGAGAAAATAAAACGAAGTAATTTGTTCCTGTTCTGTCTCACTGCTTTACTTGTTTGAAATGCTGGGTGTACTGACATTCAGTACACACAGAGCTTATTTCTTTTAGGTTTTATATTGTTCATGATTTCTTTTAATACAGCTGATCATCTATTTCTTTTGCATTCAAGTCCCCTGGGGCTTCAGTGGTGTAAGAAGATACATCAGCCCCCAGACCTTCAAAGAGATTCATGTCATTGTCATTGTGGTATATTTGGAAAACCCTTTCCAAAAGATGCTGACTGCAGGCAATTGTGCTGTGAAGGGGAAGGATTGTGAAAATTTTGCTCCTCTTGGAAGGGACATCTTACTGCCAAACACCAGTATTTAAGTGAAATAGCTTTTATGGCAAGTCATTCCCTCTTTTCCATTCTTAACTTCCAAATGGCTGAAGTTCTGGGAGTGTGAGCAATCCCTCTCTTGTATGCCAGCCAAGAAGTTAGTTTTCTGACAATTTTCCCAAGTTTTCCTGACCTGCACCTGGACTGGCCATGTGGCAACACATTGTTGAGAGCAGGGAGGTGTGGCAGGGTGAGCTAGATAAGCTGCACTGGGAGCCTGTGGCTGGACCAGCAGGAATTCATTCCTGGGAGAACTTGCTGGAGAGTGCCCTTGTTTGAAAAAGCTATATGTCAGTTATTTCAATAAAAGCAGTGAAACCTCCACTATGAAGTTTGGTATTTGAGGCCATTCTGTGGGCCTGATGACTTGGAATTACATACAAGCATCCAACATGGGTGACACAATTAAGAAGGTCAAAGGCAGTGGAAAAGCAAGGAAAAAAAATCTGGGGATGATTACTGATTTCCAGGGGAGCAACAGGTAGATGTTTCTTGTTTCTCAGTGCAGTCACGTTTGTTTTTAGTCTTAAAAGAGGTAAGATAACTCATGCTTTGTGGTCACGTGCAAGGACAGTTCTGCAAAGCGGGAGGTGCATCATGAAGCATTAGGAAAGTTTATTCTGGAGCAGGATCTAAACCCTCAGCCAAGGAGGAACAGACCCTTGCCATGTCAATTTGACAGAAATCCAGAAATCCACCTCCATTACAGATGTCTTTTCTTGTTGGTAATTTCAGTTCATGGAATTACAGAATATCCCAAGTTGGAAGGGACCCACAGGGATCATTGAGTCCCACTCCTGGCCCAGCAAAGAACCAGGAGGTTGCATGCAGGCTCCTCCTGGAGCTGATCAGACTCCTCAACTAGGATAAACATCCCAGCTGCTGGGATTCAGACCCCATTTATATGGGCTGGAGCTGTGCCGTTGCCAGACCAGCCAAGTGGGAAAGTTGGCCATGTTCCATATAAACAACTCTGACTAAGCCAGCCACACTAAATTTGGAAAAGAATTAGGGGAACTTATTTTTCAACTGCCCTGGAGTATTTTATCTCCAGTTGCCCCATGTTATTTCATGGGAAGAGTTTCTGCTACTCAGGACTGTTTCCATCATGTTTATTTTCAGATAGCGTATTTTTATTTTCTGTAAACAAAAAGAGTTTAAAGATCCATTGAGGAACAATGGATCAAGAGTCTGTCTGCTTCTCTTCCCACCCTCAGGTAGCACTGCAATTCCTGTTCAGCTGGGCCCTGCAAGGCCAGGTCCTCATGTGGTGCCACTCACAATCTCTTTTTAAATAAACTTTTCTTCTAATTTTAAGAGGGAGGAGTATTTTTAATGCAAAGCTCCTTTGCAACAAGTAGTGTGAAGATTGGAAGAAACATTTGCCTCTCAATTAATTTTTTCATTTGTCATAGTCTGTGCATAAAAATTACATCATCAATGTCCTATTTCTGATCTATATGTTGTGAATGGCAGAGTTCCTTTCCCTTCAGTCATCATGCTTTAAGCCGATCTAAGCAGTACTGACAGTGAAGAACGACATTTCTGAGGCCATTTAGCCTTAATTGAAAGACTTTGCCAAAATTGCAGGTATTTCCTGTGATTGTTGCAAGTTTTTTCCCAACACCAGAATTTTATTCTTTGTCCCACTTCCTCTATAAACTTTTACTGCAGGATGCAGGCAGTAGTCAAGTGAGGTGCAGTGTCCCAGAGCCCTCTCTAACAGATTAAGAGGCTGATGCGAGCTGGAAAAGAAAAAGCTGCGGTGCAAAACAGGGGCAAACCCTGAGCAGGAAACTCCATTGGGGCTGGGGCCAACAACATCCTACTGCTGGCTGGGACCAGGAGGAAGAAAATGCTACAAAGAAGGTTTTGGGAAACTTTGTCCTTATTTGGAGAATAAGTCTATGCCTCTGCCCAAAGCAGGCTAGTTTTTGTAGGGCTAGGATATTCGGCTTTAGCAGCTCCATATCCTGCTATTATACCCAAGCACACTCTATAATCAGTATGTCTCCAAAAATCTCTTAAAACTGAAGGTTTGGAAGTCAGATTGTCACCGGGTGCTGTGCTGCAAGTAACTCTGAAAGCCTTACATAAGTGGTGAATTGACTCTGCTTCTGACATCCCTCCAGCTGAGTGGGACGGCTGTGCCAACGCTGAGCTGGCTCCTCCGTGTGCCTGGAGAGGGTTCCAGGGCAGCAGGTTTGTCTGTCAGTGCTAGTGTGGGATGGGAATGGGGCAGCAATGGGGCAAAAGAGGCTTCCAGTTCAGTGGCAGGCAGTGATCCCATTGGTGCTTAGGCAGGAGAAGGCTCCAGCTCACCCCCCTGAGCTGGTTACACGTCAGTGGCTGGAATGAAAGGCGGTGTTACAGAACGGAGGCGTTGGCATTGCCCCGAACTTGGGAGAGGCATCTAATTCTGCATCATGCTGGAAATTCTGCTGCAGAAGCAGAGGAGCTAGCATGTAGGTTTGTCTTTTCATGCACATCCGTGTTAGGAAATTGTGGAATAATTCACAGAATCCCACAATGGTTTGGGATGGGAATGATCTTCAAACCCATCCAGTCCCATGCCCTACCATGGGCAGTGACACCTTCCACTAAACTGGATTGCTCCAAGCCCCATCCAGCCTGGCCTTGAACGCTTCCATGAATTCAATTTCAGGAATGCTGTGTGCCAGTCCTTGTCTAGGAGTCCGTATAAAGGCATTAAGATATCTTAGTTTGGGAATTACCATTTTTTCTCATACAGAAAATTTGATGTTTTTTCCCCCCAAGCAGAACAGAATGAAATTTTGAAAGCATCAAAGTTGTTTGAGATGTGAAATTACATTTCTATGTTGTATGCTCAGAAAAAGCCCTTTGGCATGGAGCTCCCTAATAACAGGAAGAAAGGGATCTCTTCAGTATCCAGGATGTTTGGGATGCTCTTGAGGTCATAGGTCAGGTTCTGGTTTTTGCATTGCTACAGACTCTTTCAGTCACATATATGCACATGACTTTAATTTTAGATTCACTTCCCTGTCTGCAAAGCACCTTTATTTCTTTGGTAGGGTTAATGAGTTAATTGCTTGTAAATTGTTTTAAGATTCTCAGAAGTGAGACCTCAGTGTGTTAATTGCTGTTGCTGTTGCCCATGAGATCTTGGTCACAGCGAGGCAATACTAGATTTAGTGTTTATTGCAGCACAACAGAGGGTATGTTTACATTAAAACAAAGACGAGACTGCTGTGCCCAAGCCGATAAAAATCCTTTGTAGAGCTTTGAGTCAGCTTTAGAATCTCAGTAAGTGATAAAATTGGCTCCTATGGCTGAACATCAGTGTCATTGGTTCTCTTTGAAAACCCTTTCACCCCGTGACACCC
>VXAC01004120.1:244681-496819 GCA_013399225.1 Rhipidura dahli | reverse complement strand
CCCCCCGCCCAGTTCTGGGGCAGTGTGCCCCAGGGAGAGACAGAGAGCATCTTTCCTCAGAGAAATGGATTTGGGGAATTCTTTGCTTGCTCTTAGAAGAAAAGACAAAGTCCCAAACCCAATGTTTTCCTGGACAAATTCCCTCTGAATGCATCTCCAAGGGCTTCCTGATCTGTGCAGCAAGTGGCCCTTAGTACACTCAGGTGGTCTTTTCATGGAATCATGAAATGGTTGGGTTAGATGGACCTTAAAGCCCATCCAGTTCCACTCCCTGCCTTGGGCAGGGATGCCTTCCACTATGCCAGGCTGCTCCAAGCCCCGTCCAACCTGGCCTTGGACAATTCCAGGGATCCAGAGACAGCCACAGCTTCTCTGGGCACCCTGTGCCAGGGCCTCCCCACCCTCCCAGGGAACAATTCCTTCCCAATAGCCAATCTACACCTACTCTCTGTCAGTGGGAAGCCATTCCCCCGCATCCTGTCACTCCATCCTTTGTCCAGAATCTCTCTCCATCCTTTATATGGGCTCCCTTCATGTACTGCAAGGTCACTATTAGGTGACCCTGGAACCACCTCGTCTCCAAAGAGAAGAATTCGGGTCACTGGTGAGAAGTGCCTTGGTTCTGTGTTGCAGTTTGTGAAACCACGTACATGAAATCCATTTAAATCTCTGTTTCATCTCAGGGAAAACAGAGGCCACCATCAAGAACTTCAGCCCCCACTACCGCCGCCAGTACGCTGTGGCTTTCTGCAGGCACGTGCAGGAGGAGCTGGAGCAGCACCGCCACTCACAGTCCTGCTTCCTGAAAACCAGGGTAGGAGGACACTGATTTTCCCGTCTGTGACCCAAGTGCACACAGCAGTTTGCCTGTGCAGATGTTGGATTTGGGTCAGTTTGGTTTGGGATGGAAAAGTTGCATCTGGGTGCAGGTTTGAAGTTTTATTTTTGAAAATTCATCTTTATTTTGGTCTTGTTCAGTTGTTTATCATGGGATGAGGAGAACCATGACATGAGTTTCTGGTATGAAGAGTTGGATATTTGGATAAAACTGGTTCTTCTTGCTCATTGCGAGGTTCTGCACAATCTAGGGACAGAGATCATACTTTCAGGGAAGAGATTATGTAGGAAACCTAATTAATCCTGTCATCTGTGGCTCAGGATTCCTTAAAGAAGATGGCAATAATTCCCTCTGTGGAGTGAACTATGGAAAGCTGGTTTGTATTAGAGGGGAGACAAAAAGAGGCACAAAAGTCTCTTTATTAGAGGAAAATGCAGAGAACCAGCCTTCAACATTAAGAAGACACAAATGTAAATGTTCTGAACATACTGGAAATCGTGGATTTCCAGTGCTCTTGAAATGAGTAGGTAAAGCAGTGAGGTGGGATGTAAGAGGTGGGATAATAGAAGAGCTGTAGGAAAAGAGAAAGATGCATATCAGTTACTACAGAACGGATGCAAAAGCACTACAAAGAAATGGGAAACAATTTACTCTTTTATAATAAAACCCTGCTTTTCATATCAATGAAATATTTATATTATGTAGTGGAAAATGGGAGGTGGTGAACTCCAAGTCATCTTGCAGGGGTTGGAACTAGGTCTTTAAGGTCCATTCCAGCCCAAACCATTGTAGGATTCTCTGATCTTGCATTCAGCTTGGCAGCTGAAAGGTAAATAAACCTGTCTCAGAAATCTCACAGTGTTTTGGAAGGCAGAGCTCTTCTGCTGCCTCCTCACCTCGGCTGCAGGAATTTGCTTGTGTTCATAGAACTTCTTGAAATCAGAGACATTTATGACTCCAAATTGCATTTGAAGGCTCAAAAGCCCTGGGAGCAGCATTATGGAAATGTATAAATAAAAGCTTCAAAATGGTCAGTGGTGCAGAGGAGTCTCAAATGTCACCCTTGTCCCTGTAGCCCCCCGGGGAAGGTGGGACAGTTCTGTATGAAGCAGAGCTGCTGCACTTCGATGAGGACCTGAAGAAGTGGAAGGACAGATATGTTGTGATCAAAAATGACTACACTGTGGATTGCTTTGAGACCAAAGAGGTGAGTGCTGCTTCTTTGGATCTGCTTGAACACTCCCAGAATAAACCAATAGCAAGTGGATTTGCTGCTGCTGCCTTGCCTTCAGCAATACAAGGTGAAACCTTGTCCTCATCAGGGTGGCTCCAGTGGACGCCCCACAGGGATGGCTGAGGGTACAGCCAAGTGCCCTGCCTTGGCCAGATGTGTTGGCAAGAACTAACAAATCCTTTTAACAGCACTTGAACCTTTCTGTGCCTGTCCCAGAATACTTCTCATCTATACATCCCTGTGCTCCTGCAGTTGGATCTGCAGTAGCAGGGTTTGGGTGGCTCCAGGCTGACTACAGTGGAGGTTTTTGTCTGGAAGCTCCTATAGTCAAACTAGTCCTGGTTGACAAATCCAGCAAATTTGGCTCAGGAGAAAATCCCATCCTTTTCCCCTCCCTTCCATCTCTGACTCCTCACCACAGCAGATAAGCACCGAGAAGATATTTTCAAACACGTTTTTCACATTTAACCATGTTTTAGATTTACCATGCCTAGGGAAAATTCAGCCTGACAAAAAGATCCCCCCCTTTGGGCAATATCCCCATGCATTAGAATCGTGGAATATCCTGAGCTGGAAGGGACCCACAAGGATCATGGAGTCAGCTCCTGGCTTTGTCAGTGAATTGTGTATTTTATGTTTTCTCTCTCCTTAAATCTCTATTTGACAATACTTCCTCTCTGTTGATTTTCCAGGCCTACCAGAAGGGAGCCAGCCCTAAGTATCACATTCTTCCTGCGGGAGGCAAAGTCCTGACTTCAGAAGAAGATTACAATTTGCTGTCTGATAAACATTTTCCAGACCCTGTTGGTAAGTCCTGCTCAAAGCTGAATGGCCAAAGCCCAGGCTCTGTTCCTTACTCTGTTCTGGGAAAGCTTTCAGGCTCCACATTAAGATGGGGTAGCAGAAGATGCCCACAGCCCTTTTCCCAAGTCCAAGCACAGCTCCAGAGTGGATGAACACAGCAGATTCTGTAAGCCAACGTTCAGAGAAACACTGGCTCCCTTTCTTCCCAGCATACCAGTACAAAGCTGCTGGAAGCTGTGCAGAAGCAGGGCAGGAACCACAGCACCATTGTTCCCAGGCTTTGTTAATATTCCTGGTTCATTTGTTTCCATTTTTAGATGCCAGCTGTCTGTGTTGACTCACAGCTGATAATAAGTCCCACAGAGAGAGCAGGAAGGTGGCTGCTCCTGAGTTTGTTATTTCTGAGTCAGGAACTGCTGTGGTCCTGCCTGCCCCCACTCCATTAAAATGGAGAAAATTCAGGCCTTATAGGAGCAGGTTTCACATTGCAGAGTCAGATTTGGAGAATGGGATGCCACATAAGAAAAGGGATAAGGCCAACTTGAAGACAAGGACTTATTTTTTGAGTCCTTCAAATCCCCAGGATTTAAAAGTTAAGTGCCCCCTTACACCCTTTCCCAAGGCACAGGGTGGTCAGAGGGGCTTGGAGGCGTTTTGTGTGTGTCACCACAGCTCTGCAGCAGTTGGGGTTGAGTGATGTGGGGCACCCCAAGGGTGCTCATGGGCTTCCCATGGCCCTCCCTTCGAAAAGAACATCACTTCATCTTTAGGGCCACACTCCCCATCTGTGTGGTGCTGAAGACCCTCCAAGGTGAACCTCTTGTGTCTGGGCTCTTGATGCATGCCAGTGACTCCAGACTGGGTCTGGTCATCTCTAAATGTGCTGTCCAGCATTCCCTGTGTGCAGGGACTTGGGGCAGCTGGGAACTGGAGATACTTGGTGTTCGCTTTAGATCACGTGCAAGGGCTTGAAGTGACAGTTTTTAAGGGCAGTTGTGTGTGGAAGTCCTGGAACCAGGGAAAGCACTGGTGTTCCAACATGGCTTATTTATGCAGTTTGCTTCCATAAGAAAGTCCATATGCTCACAAATGATCTCTATGTGGAACACACCAGAGCTCCCCACTAATTTACTTACTTGCTGTGAAAACCGTTTCCCTAGCACCTGCTATCTAGTGAAATGCTTTCTTTGAAATTTTTCTAAAACTCTGTAGTATTTTTCCACCTTGAATACAAAGCAAGAGGCCATCAAGTTGCTATGGTGTAACACAGAGGGGTGGTTGGTGCCAGCTGAGTGTGCCCTTCCCAGCTGTGTCCCCCTGCCCTCTGTGCCCAGTCTCCTGGACTGGGAAGGAGATTTCCCTTCTGGCAAAGGTCTGGCACCCAGGACATCTGCAGCTCTCAGACAGAGGTATTTTTGTGCAGGCTCGAGTGAGAAGGACGTGGCTGCAGCCTTTGTGCCACTCCCGAAGGAGTTCCCAGTGTACCTGTGGCAGCCCTTCTCCCGGCACAGCTACTACTGCTTCTCAGAGCCAGTGGCACAGAGACGCTTCAGCGCCGTGCTGGGGGACTGCGTGCGGCATTCCAACCACGGTGAGTGCGGGATGGGGCTGTGTGGGACATTCCAACCACGGCGAGTGCAGGAAGGGCTCAGTCTAGGACAGTTTCACCCACCCAGGAATGCTGGAACAGCTGCAGGAGAACACAAGTCACTCATGAAAGGTGCTTGGCTTTAGCACTGCAAGGAATGAATCAACACAGCCCTGCTGCTTGCTGTGCTGGGAGCTCATTTACGTGGGGTTTGGGGTGCAGTGGGGATGAGCTTGGGTAGAAAACATGGCAATTGCTTTGGAAGTTGTGTCATGATACAAAATCCCTAAGAGGTGTTTATTACTGAGGCACAGCAAACCCTCACCTGCATTTGCAAGCTGGCAAATGCATCACAGCTATAGAGTCAGGAATCATGGAATATCCTGATTTGGAAGGGGCCCACAAGGATCATGGAGTACAACTCCTGGCCCTGCACAGACAGTCTCAAGAATCCCACCCTGTGCCATACAGGAGACTGGGTGTGTACAACATGAAGGGAGTGTAGTCCCCCAGTACATCCCTGTGTTGTTACACGCGCATCACTCCTGATCAAACATTTGGCCTTTCTGCGGTGTTTCAATGGCAGCTCAAGCCCCAGCCATGGCTAAGCCTTGTAACTGGTCCATGAATGGTATGTAGGACACAGTATTCATTGTCCACACAAAGATAAATTATAAATGACAGTTTCTGAGTAGGTTAGACTAGAAAACCTAAAAAAAAACCCCAATTTGTGACTTGCTAGGATTATAAAAACAACTTCGCTCCCATGAAATTGGAAGATCATTTATGAGTTGGATCCTTCAGAAAAAGAAATGCTTTCAGATGACTTTTTTTCCACCAAGATGCCCTCACTTCCCCACTGGTCTCTAGGATCTTCCGTGCCTTTAGTGTCACTTTGGAGTCCCATCTGCTCCTGCCGCCCTTGGTTAGAGATGGGAACACTCAGCAACTCCCCCAGCAATATCAGCTGCTCGGGTCTGAAGCCCAGGCTTATGGATAAATTAATTGTGAGTGCAGGGTGTGAACAGTCTCTTTTATTTACAGAATTGGCTCCTGGTGAATATTTTTTTAGCTGTCACTTCAGTCTCTTGGTCATCAGCTTCATCCCATTGCCCTCAGACAGCTTCCTCCTGCTGTCCTCCCTGGATCATTCTTGACTGCCATCTCTTTTCCCTTGTCTCAACTGCCAGAGGCATTCCTGGTTTCCTTTAGGACTCCATTCCCATGACGAAAACACACAACTGCATTTCTAGGCAGTTTCCTAAGATGTGCAGTAACTTGTGTGGTGCCCAGCCGTGGCTGCTTTCAGGGGGTTCTTCACAGTACATGTGGGATTCCTGATCTCAATGCTATCCAGGTGGTGTACACACCCATTCCTGGTCCCAGTGCTGTCCAGATGGTGTACACTGCTCTGACACTCTGGACTTGGCTCCTCACCAAGGCTTGGTAGGGAGATGGAGGCACAGTCAAGTTTTCCTGGCATTCTATGACTTGAAGCCTGTTCATGATGTTTGGGGATTTTAATTTCTCTTCTGGAACAAGTGTAATGGGTTTGACAAAGCTTTTGGCAGCCTGGTTTTTCCTTACAGTTCAGCATATCACCCTAGGGGCCAATCCTGAACTGGCAGAAGCTGGGCTTAGATGACCTAGAAGGTCTTTTCCATCTGCAAAGCCTGTGAATCTGCACTGCATTATATTTCATATGTCTCAGCTCTTGCTCAATTACGCATCTGTTCCAGGATTTATCCCTCTAAGCTTTTCCTGTGGTCCAGTTTTTATCTGACAGACAATGCCTCAAGGCTCATCCTTACTTCTGCCCAACAGGGTGAGAAGCAGATAAAGACAGTCTGGATTAGGATCTACAGTTGCCAGTAGAAAGCAGGAAAAGAGTTTCAATTGCTATCAGGGGAGCAGGAGCCCCTTTGATGTGGATTTCTTGGAGTTATGTCATCCCCTGGAGACCTAGGTGCTGTAAGTGGAAAAGTGATCACTGACAACAACTCAGTACGCTGAACTCTGCCCTTGGAGAGATTTTTTTTTCCAAGGGCTTTATATTGATTCCTATTCATCCTCACATCACTGAAAAATATTAGTTTATTAATACTTTTTAAGTCTTTTTTTGCAAATACTTCTGCTGACAAAAACAGGTGTCTGAGCAATCTGACAAAGTTACAGCTATGTGCAGCAAAACAATGGGTACTAAGGCTTGTGGTAGAAAATTTGACTGTGCTCTTTTATTACAAAATGGTTGAAAAGAAAAAAGAACTGTGAAAAATCCTTCATTTTTGATTGTGAAATATAATTTAGTGAGATAAGGAGCACGGACCAAAGCAATACTCCCTCCACCTCTTCCCAAAGTGCCGAGTTCATGTTTGCCAGGGCAGATTGGCAAGGGCAGGACAAAGACAAATGTCATGTCTGATCAGAAGTAGCTTTTCTGTCCGTGCTGTGATCTGCCACTCCTGGAGAGGAATGTATTGCACTGGGCTTTAGCCAAGGACTTGACGAAGTTCATGGGTACAGTGTGTTTTCTTTCTCCCAGGAAGCAGAGTTAAACACGGAAAGCTGGAGTGAATCAGCGCTGGGAGCCGCCCTGGCATTCAGCTGCTTCCTGTCCCCAGAGTCCCTTTGGTATAAATTCCCAGCCCAGACTGTGTTTCTGGGATTTCTGGGCAGAGCAAAAGCAGTGGGATTTAGTGAGCACCACTGGGAAATGGCATTCAGATGTTTGGACTGTGGGTTGTTGTGCCGCTCCCCTCTTGACATTCCTCTTGTCTTTGTCTTTTATACTCATTGATGAGGGCTTGGTGGTTTGAGGAGACAATGATCTCCTTCACCAGCAATGGAACATGAAGATCAAATGCTTTTTGGGTTTTAATTTGTGAGGTGGTGTGATTAGGGCTAATTAGTGAGAAGACAAGCACCCTGGGAGCAGCAGAGGAACCCCAACAGCCAGGCAGGTGTGGAGGTCCCTGGAGGGGGCTGCTGACCGTTCTCTGCTGCTTCCAGGGAGCCTGTTCTTCCCAAGTGTCTCTGCAGGTCAGACCTCCAGTGGTGTAGGATTTTTAAAACTTCTCAGCTTTTTAAAGAAGCCTTGCTTGAGTTTCAGTGAAGCGTGGAGGAAGTGGTTTAGCATTTTCCTCTGATTTCCTAAGCTGCTCCTGCCAGGTTAATGGGGGTGGCAGCATGGGATTTGTTGGTTTGCCTTATCTCCATGATCCACTTTGATGTGCTGGACTTACCTGGTTACATCTCACTCCTTGTGTCCTTAGTGAAATGCTGAGAAATGAACACCTCAAATTTGGAGGAAATCGGGCTGCTTAAGTGGCCACCTAGTCTCCAAAGGGGATGTTCTATCAGTCCCACAATGACAACAATGAGGGAAAGGCTCAGAATACTCTCAGGGCTCTAATATTTCCTAATCCCCAGCTTTTAATCCTTTATATTTGCATGCCTTGAAAATCAGACTGAAGTATCTTCTGAGTACTTCTTGAATTATTTGGTTTTTTAGGAGGTCTTCTTGCTTCCTATATGAGTTTTCACTCAGTATTTGCTGTTGGAAGTAGAGAACCCTGACCACTTGGTGCTGGGATAGAGGGAAGTCTACATAATGGGAAGGAAATGACAACTCGCTCATTCTGGGAGATACAGTTTCACTTCATAATTTTATTTTCTTTCGTTTGGTTTGATTTCACATCCACATCTTGACAATCACCCTACTGACAGAGGAAGATGAAGGACTTTCAAAACCATATCCCATCATCTCCAATTTCAACAGAAACAACAACAAAGATTATTTTGAGCAATAAATATATTAAATAAATATAATAAATACATTAGGCAAGAGAGAAAGACAAAACGTAGTTTTAAGTTCATGCAGGGCAGTTCTTTTTTCTCCATCTCTCACTTTTAGGATTGTTATTATTGGTGTCTGCATTTCCTTTTTCAGCTCTGTATTTATCTGACAGTTGTTTTTCTCATAGTTATTTCTAACTTTCTTATGTTACATGTCTACTGTACCTGTATAGGACTTACCAACTCTTAGACTAGAATTCAGAATAATTCTGGGAGTACTGATAAAGGTCGAGAAGCTGACATGAAATCCTTGAGCTGAGGGATGAATGTGTATAGACATCTCTATATACAGAGCAGAGCAGCTGTCAGGAGTCCAGATGCCACTTTGGAAGGGTTTCTGAGTCTTCATGCCACAAACAGGGTGGTCTTTCTTCCCCAGAGAGGGAGATGAAGGGAAGGATTTTCTTGTTGCTTGTTTCCAGTGGTTGTGGAAGTAGCAATTAAAGGAGAACTGAGGAGGAAATTGCTTTTTATGACATTAAAGAAAAATGTCCTTGTGCACTGGGATGAAAGTGAGGCCTTTTGGAAGGTTTGTGTGGTAATTTGGGGTGGGAAAAAGTACAAATGGAGACAATATTTAGCCCTTCATCTACCAAAATTTGTGTCTTGGCTCATCTTAGGCAGCTGCTGCACTTGGGTTAATTAAATTCCTTTTTGGTTAATAAGATCAGACCTCCTGTGGTCCGCATGAGTGGCTGTGACTGTGGCTGGTCTTTAACCAGACACGTGAGGTCCTAATGGACTTTTCAAACTGATGTGTAAACATCCATAGGAATAATAATGTTGTCATGACAGACAAAGCCATTTCATTAAAAATACCTTTGATGAGGTTTGTGGGATGTTTAAAAAAGCGCACTAAAACTTTCAGGACATGATACAGAAAATTTTGTATAATTTAGAATATTTTGCTTGAAATGAGACTGTTTCTCCTCTTTCTAGGATGTTTTTGCTCTACAGTATGAGTTCATTCAGTCTGCATGGCTTTTGCCTTTCCAGCCAGCCTGGTTTCCTACACTGTGGTGACGACTTTGAGTCTATAGGAGTGATATTCATTCTCAAACACCAAGATGATGAATGTGCTAAAATCATGATTGCCATTACATTCTTCCTACCCCTCTCACCTCAGGCTGATTATCTTCTTCTTAACTAACTACCAAGCATGGGGTGGTGCAGGAGAGCCACTGCCCTGAGCCCACCACCCCAGCCTGTTTTAGCAGATGTGAAGACTCAGGTGTTCGGGCTCCAGCTTCAAAGTTCTGCAGCAGAGAAACCACAGAATCATGGAATGGTTTGGGTGGGATGGAACCTCCTACCATGGTCAGGGACACCTTCCACTAGCCCAGGTTGCTCCAAGCCCCGTCCAACTTGGCCTTGGACACTTCCAGGGATCCAGGGGCAGCCACAGCTTCTCTGGGCACCCTGTGCCAGGGCCTCCCCACCCTCCCAGGGAACAATTCCTTCCCAATATCCCATCTAATCCTGCCCTGTGGCAGTGGAAGCCATTTCCTGTGTCCTGTCACTCCAGCCCTTGTCCAGGGTCCCTCTCCAGCTACCCTTGAGCCCCTGTAGGTACAGAAAGACCACAATAAAGTCACCCCAGAGCCTTTTCTTCTGCAAATTCCCACCTGCTCCAGGAATATTGTAGCTGGTTTGGAAAGCACTTGGAAAATGTCAGAAGTAAGTGATACTGTGATTCTTTGTGTGTGTTTATGCAGTGTCCATTAATTTTTTAGACTATGAAACCCAAAGCTGCTGGTCCCTCTGGGGGAGGTTCCCTGTGCCCTGTCTGGTGCTGCTTTGAATAGCTTTAGTGTGGGCACTGTGTGCTGATAACCCAACAGTTAACCAGCTCTACTCAGTGTTGGTTTGGGGGCTGCGGAGGGAATTTGTGCTGCAAAGCTCAATTTGCTATAAATACAGTGTATTCTTACAGGGGTGTATCATGTTTGGAAGTGACCTCTTCTAGCTTCTGTGGGTGGTTAGCAGCTTCACACCACGTGCTCTGTGGATAATGTGACAGCACACTGCTCACAGGAAATCCCCAGAGCTGAGAGGCTGATGCCTCTCAGGCCCAGGGCACCATATATATTTTACTTTGTTCTCAGTTTGGATGCTATCAACACAGGACAGCATTTTGTGCAGGTAAAATGTGTTTCCTTTTATTTAGAAGGTCATTTTCAGCCATGCTTGAGCCCTAACCTCCCTTTTCCTGAAGTGCCGTTCTGAGCTTTCCTCATCTCCCCACATTCAAAGCATGTTCCTTTTCTTACCTGCCATCCCCAGTGGGTAGGGACCATTGCTTATTTTTTGGAGACAGAAATTTCCACAGTTTAATTTTGTTGGAGTTGATGGCCATGGCCTTTTTACCAGCTGTCTGTGGTACCTAAAGAGCAGCAGCTCTTAAAATGTGCTGGAGCTTTCATGACCTCTTAGAAAGGGAAATAATTGTTTATCATGCTGATTTATTTTTATTTGAAGGGCATCCCCTAATTGCAGTGCTGGAAGGTTGGCAGAGTGATTTCTTCCCTGCAGAAATGTCTCTTGTTCCCTGATGGTCTCCAGCTGCCTCCACCCCAAATCCTTGGGGGTTGGTAGAGTGGGAGCACTATCTTTGAAGTGCCAATACAAGAGTTGGCATTATCCTGCCTCTTTAGTTGGTTTGGGGATGTGTACTTTCTTTTTTTTTTTTTTTTACCAGCTTTTGTTTTAAAATAATTAAATTTTAAAAAATCAGTCAGAAATTGATTATTTTTTAAATTACAGAGTGTCTATAGTTGAAAGCAGTGGAAAAGCAAGAGTCTAAATATATTCAAAAGATTCCAAGGTGAGAGGGGAGTGACTTGGAATGATGAGAAAACTGGGAAAATATAATTTGCATTTCTCAGCATGAAATTTATTCTTTTGAGGGCAGCAGTGTCTAGCAGAAATAAGAAGGGGTGGAAGCACCAGCTTTTGAGACCGCACTTCAGATTTCAATATTTCTTTATCTACCTCCTACTATCTATTTGTAACATTACAAGAAGGAAGACCCTGCACCAATACCTGTATTTTTTGTGTCCCAGGAAAAGGCTCTATAAAGTGACCAATAAGGAGTGACAAGAGATGCTTTGGCACTGCCTTCACCAGAGCCAGCTCTCCATCAAATAGGTGAGGAAGCAAGGAAGTAATATTGTGTGATCACCTAAAATCAAATGCAGTTTTTACTCATTTATCATATTCCAAAAATTAATAGTAAGTGACATTCTCCTCCTCAGTGAATGGCCACCAGACTGGACTCCTTGGTCATCTACATCTCCTTCCAGTGATTGTTCTCCTGCCTTTTCCACTGTTTGTTCAAAGCTTGTGGCTTTGGATGATTTGAGAGGATATTCCTGGGCCCTGCTGTCTTGTAGGAGGGAACTAAAAAGTCGTGAGATTTTTGTATCAGTTTTGAATGTCTTGTGTTGGGAAGAGACATTCCAGTGAGCTGCAGTTCCTGGGGCTGGTGGACCTGAGCCCGGCAAGACCTGTGGGCCCTGCCATGATCATCTCCTACAAAAACAGCCATCATGAGTGCCACATTGCTTTAATACCAATTAGTTACATGCAGGAAGAACTCTAGAATCATAAAAAATATATTCCCTGTGTGCAGAATCTGGCTGGGATGCTGCAGGAAGCAGGTGGAGCCAGGGTGGATTGCTCCCGAGTTTTGGTGGTCAGATGAAGGGCATTATGTCAGAGTCAGCATTTCTTTAATTAAAACCCGTGCTCCGTGAACTCAGACTTCTGGATTCTGGTTTAACACTTGTTCAGCTGTGTCTTTGGGCCTCAGCCTCATGTGAAATGTCAGCCAAGAGGCTGAGTTTATTCTCTGTGGTGGAGCTCACTTTGGTAAAGCACTTTATCCACAGTCAATAGACCCCTTCAGTGTTACTGGATTGCAGCTGAGTCCAACCATTAACCCAGCCATGTTCACCACTAAACCATGTCCCCAAGTGCCATTAGAGACAGTTACTGTTCAGAGGGACACACAGTTTAAATGGGATGTTGAAATAATCACCTTTTAACAGCTATGTCAATGTTATAAAGGCATCTTCCTTTGCTTGTAATTAAGAAAAATCATCATCTGAGTGATTAAACCTCACCAGCAGCCCCGAGGCAGCAGTGTGCAGTACAGACAAATGCACAGTTTGAGCTGGAATGTTCAAATGCAGATTTCATATTATCTGGATTTGCTGGAAATCCAGTTTGAACCAGAGGCAGCTGCAGCACTCAGCCTCTCTGGTAACGAGGCCTGTCTGTAGAAGTTCTTGCACAGAACTCTTCAGTGTTCTGACTGGCGTCCGACCAGTTGATCTGAGGCTGTGGATGAGACCAAATCCACCAAGGCAGTTATCCCTGCCATTGTCGTTGGACACATGGGAGGTGTTGGTGAGTCACAAATGTTGTCTGGACAGTCTGTCCTGAGGGGCTTTTAGCCATGTCCGTCCCCAAGGGTGCAGCTGTCCTTCCATGGACAGGGCTGGGAGAGCTCACAGGACCTTGGCAATGAAGATTTGCTCATCACTCCCCAAACATTCTCCTGCCAAGGGACAGAAGGAGCAGCTCATACCTCAGTGCACCCCATTAGGAGACTGCCAGTCCCAGGGCAGCCCAAGCATGGGAGACAGCTGAGAGTGGGAACAGGACCCTCTAAGTTAACTCTTCTGCACCAGGTGCAGGTGCTCTCAGCGGGTGTCCAGTAGCCTGGTCCTGTGGGTATCATTTTGATGAGTTAAGGTTTGACATAATTACGTTTTTTAAAAGAGAAATTACTCACTGCAGGGAAGCTCCTTCCTACAGAAAGCTTTCTGCAGTCTTGAATAAACTGAACCATGCCATTGAGACATGTGCAAGTTTGGGGATTTATAAAGTCATGGTGCTTCCAGTTATCTTTCCACCTCCCAAAATCAAAAGGAGCTTTATAGCAGTTACTCTTGTATTTTTAAAAGGAATCCATGGTTAGCAATATATGTTACTGAAATTGGGCTCTATGCTTGGATATGTAGAGTCTCAAGGTAGGTTTTCTTTTTTAAAAAATTAAAACATAACAAACAGGATTTTGTTTTAATCTCCACACATAAGGTATGTTATGTTCATTAGCAGCTGGAGAAGGTGCTTGGGTGATTTTCCAAGTGCAAGGCATCCTGGATTAAGCACTCAGTACCAGTCTGGGTACCTGTAAAGCCTCACTGGCCTTTTGCTGGAGGACACTCAGTAACCTTCCTGGCTTTGTGTGGGATTTGGGTAAGGGACACTTCAGCCAGCACTGCACCAAGCTGCCCTAAGCTGTTCCCCTTGACCAGCAGGACACATGGATCACTCAGGACAGGTGCCAGGATGGCTGAGGGAAAGCCCCTATGAGGGCTTCAGGAGAGGGCAGCACCCATCGTGGTCTCCCCTGATGCATACTCGTCCCTGGCACTGCTGGGCTTTGCCACCTGCCCCATTTGCAGCTGCAGCTCTGCTGCCATGGCCCAGCTGCTCCCTCGCACGCGAGCGGGGCTCCCCAACAGCCGAGCCCTTGTTTCCCTGGCCTTGCTGTGGCTGCCAAGCCACCGCCCTCCTCCAGCCTTTCCATGGACTGCTGGATGGGGTGGGCAGAACCCTGGCTCTGCCCTGCTGAAGTCATGCAGGATGTGCACGGCAGCTCCTTTCAGCTGGGTACAATTCCATTTTCTTGAGCCCTGCCCATGAATGTGGTTCTGTCTCCTGTGCCTCGCCAGCAGGTTCTGCACAGCCCGACACTGGATGGATCTACTTGTTCAAAGCCTTATCACTGAGGCAATCTTTTCCTCCTCTGGAAAGTGAGAATGAAATTGCCTAAATTAAGCAATTGTAGCAGCCTTGAAGGATAAAGCTTCCTTTCTTTTTTTCTTCCTTTTGGAGCTGTTTTTGTAGTAAGACTGCCATGATTGTGTTTGTGTCCTGTGTTTACTGGCATAGGAAAGAATGTGTGATTGGGATTTTATGGCACTTACAGCTTGATGTTTTTCCCATGAGCTATTCAAATGAATCACTCTTGGATTTTTAGTACCTTCTTCCCACTGCAGTACAGGCTTGGGGACAGTCAGAACAGAGAGAGAATACTCCCTTGAGCATGGATTTAAAACTTGATGATGTTAGAGGGCAGACTGCTGTCAGCACTGGTACATCACCATCGCAGCAGGTCCAAGATCCAGCCCCTTGGATGGTCTGTTGTCCCTTTGGGTTAGGAGGGAGCACAGCTGTGAAGGAGGAAAACATGTGAGTCATGGATTGGAGGGCTGTGGGAGCTGCAGTTTTCCCTTGCTGCAGCCAAACCAGGACCTCTGCTCATCAAAATATTTTAAGTTTTATTTTGGGAGGACAAAAGTTTTTGAATGCAATGCTCCACCTCAGTTTCTCAGGTGGAACACTCCATTCTTTCATTAAAGCTGTGGTCAGAGGATGTTCTCTCAGCACTGAACAGCCTGACTTACAACTAATACTGATATTTTAGCACCGTGGTTTGTGACTTATTATGACAAATGCTATAAATCCTGGAGGTAGCCGTGAATGTAGGGTTGGGATTTTACCTGGCTAATTTTTTTTTGTTTGATCATAGTATGAGCTTGGAGAATTTGTTTGATGTCTTTGGATCTCCAAATATCTGCAGATGAAGAATAGTATCAAGAGAGTGGCACTGAGAGAGTGTTTAGTACCCCTCAGTGTGTTTAACAAACCTTCCTGCAATCATTGCAGCCATTCAGTGAACTCTGAAACTCTGAAAGGGGAAAATTCTGACATTTTGGCTCTGAGCAGATCTGAAACCATGCAGTTTTCACGCAGTTGTGTTCAAGCTTCAGGGGTGAAGCCCTGATGAAGTTAATTTTAGGTTTCTGTAGCTTTTATTTTTGTTAAAGTGCATGAAGGAGATACTTCAGGCATTACTGTGGTGTTAATCCTCCGTGTTTCCCATAATTTCTCTAATCCCTGCATTGCCCTTGGCATTTACACAAGGTTCCTGTAAAGCTTCTCTCTTGAACAGTTTAATGAACAAGCCCAAAGAAGTGTTGCTTGACAAGCAAGGCTTGAGGACTTACTCCTGACTCCTCTCACCATGATTGTTTGTATGTATCAGTACCTTCTAAAGCAGCATAATTCCCTCTGAGAGAATCAGCATTTTTGTTCTTCCCTCCTTTGTTGTCAGAGTGCACAACAGGACTTCAGCTGCTCAAGGCTGCAGTAGATAATCTTGGAGAGGGGGACAGTAAGCCTTTGTGGCTTTGTTTTCCCACAAGGTAATAATCCTGGTGTTCTGATAGTGAAGACGCATCACTTCAGTCCCTGAAGTGTTTGGGGGTGGTTTTTTCACTCAGGTTTGCCAAGCAGCAGCACTGCTCCATGTTTTGAGGCCAAGGTGTCCCCAGGCCACCGCGCTGTTCTTTGGAAGAGCTCCCATATGGTAGCAGTGGCCTTGCACAATAACCAGATACTCCAGAGCTCTGGTTGAACATTCCTGAAATATTTAGGGAAATCAGCATGATCTTGTCAGAGGTTTTGTTCTCAACTGCTAGAGCACGGTGCTTTCTTTGTTAAGGTCTGTTTTGTTGTTTTCCCATGAAAAACCATCTTGGTCATCAGTTTCTTAACAAACCAAAGGAACTAAAAGGTTATTGGGGAGTATTAACTCAGGATTTAGCAATTCATCAAGGCACACAACTTTCCACAATGAGCTCCCTGTTGTTATCATCAACTAAAGAGAAAGAATTCCCAACTGTAGGCCCTGGCATATGCTGTCACAGTCTTGCCACGTGCCACCTTACAATGCTCACAGGTGTAAAGGTGAGGGATGAGCTTTCCTATGTTAATGCACTTCTAAATCTTAGTGAAAGCCCAAGGTCTCCAGGCATTCAGGCTTAGTAAATTATTTTAAAATACTACTGCTAGGTGCATGGGGAGTGGGAAATGGATCAGAAAAAGATGGTTATTTTTTAAAGGTTATTTCTGGATAAGTCCTTTACGTTACTTTTTGTTTTCTCCAGACTTTCTCAAACAGACCACGTATGAAGTGGAGGCATTCTTAGAGGCCATTCAGTTCTTCCGGCAAGAGAAAGGCCACTATGGCTCGTGGGAAATGATAACTGGCAATGAAAAAGAGGTAAAATGATTTATGCCTGATGGGTTTTGTTTGGCTTTGGGTATGGCAGCTCTGTGAGTAGTGAAGAATATAAATTCTCTTGGCAAAAAATGGCATCTTATAAAAGAAAATTTAGTAGATAGAAATAGCTGAGATTTTAAGATATCTCTTGCTCAAATGTAAGTGATAATTCTTTTTTAATAAAAACTTCTGAAACAGAGTCTTGCATACTAACAGTTGCACTTAAACACCAAAAATCTGTGTACTTCAGTTCTGCAGAAATGAAATGCTAAGCCCAGGGTCTGGGTCCATACTTGGGCACCCAGCTTTGGAGCACTCATGGTAGCTTGGGTTACCCCACAATCCCTCTGGCATCACTCCACATGTCTTTTAGGGCATTATTTGCACCCTGATTAATGATTTTTTTTCCAAACACTGAGCACTCAGCAGCAAATGTTTACTTTAGTGCCTGCTGCTGGGTGTTTTCCTTGATGAAATCTGGCTTCCCTTTGGGAAAAAGGAAAAAACCTTAAAGCAGGGGGGTTTGTTTTAAGGAACCGGATTGTTGTTTTAGAATAAGCCTACCTTTGAAATGCCGAAAAATGTGGAATCTGAAGAAAAATCTATAAACAGTGTCTTTCCCACTGCCATCAAGTGGGATTGAAGTTCCCTGCTAACATCTGATAGTAAATTCTTTACTTTAAGGAGTTACATGGGGGTTTTTCTTTTCCCCCCACCCCCCTCATGCTATGGAGCTATTATAGAGCTAATTTCATTTTATGTTCTATTTTTCCTATTGCTTGCCAACAACTTACTCATACCCATATACCTCAAGAGAGCTGTAATCAGAAGACATCCAGCCTAGTTCCACTATTATCTTCTTAGCAATAATTCATTCTGTAAGTATAGTGTGTTCTCATGGCCTGCTTGGACCAAACATAATAATTATTTTAGGCAAGTATCCAAGCTAAGTGAGTGGTTTGGAGCAAGCAGGCTGCAATTTGTTGCTGTAAAAGTCCCTGCAGAATGTCAAGAAATGTATTTGCTGACACTCATTTGGGGTGGCCGAGTCCCCGCAGTGTCAGCACACACTGGGGCTGCAGGATGACTGGAGTGGGAGCACAAGCCCAGGCACCTGAAGGAAGATCCACCAATGCCCTAAAAATGTTCCCAGAGAACTCAAGATTCTTCAAATATAAATATAAAAACATGGAATCACAGAATATCCTGAGCTGGAAGGGACCCACAGGGACCATCCAGTCTGACCCCTGGCCCTGCACAGACACCCCAATAATCCCACCCTGGGCATCTCTGGCAGCGCTGTCCAAACACTCCTGGAGCTCTGGCAGCCTCGGGGCTGTGCCCATTCCCTGGGGAGCCTGGGCAGATCCCAGCCCTCTCTGGGGGAAGAACCTTTCCCTGATAGCCAGCCTAACCCTCCCCTGACACAGCTTCATGCCTTTCCCTTGGCTCCTAAATCTGTTTAATCTGTTGTCACGTTTATTATTTGTGATAGTATGGGTTATTAATAAGATCTTTCTTAAGGGAGCCATTAGTTTTGGACCTCAATTAGTGAATTGCTTTTGGCACGTACTTGAGTCAGCAGAGCTGAATCTGAAGTGATGCTGTGGCATTCTCTAAGTACTTAACTTAAATGAAACTAAAATAAAAGTGTATTGCATATTGGAGGTACATTGTATATTACATTATATATTATATATACACAATATACATTACATATATTATTGGAGGTATTGTATTTCTGTAGGGGCTGTTTATGCCCTGTTTTACACTGGGCTGCAGTCAGAGCCCTTCTTAACGTGTGCTGCTCTAGTTCCTGCCATTTCCCTCTGCTGGTGTTGGTGCATGCCTGAGATCCCTCTGGCAACTGTAATATATGAGGTGCAGTGTCTGGAAGCACTGACAAATGAGGAAGCCCTGGCATGATGAAAATGGAAAGCTGAGGGGTGTTTTTGCACTCTGTATTGGCTCAGCCAGCAGTTGGGTACAGCGGGGTTGTGATCCTGAATGTGGACTGTGCTGGGCTGTTGGTGCAGCTTTCTCAGGCCAAAGACAATGTCTATAAATAAAAACATGGAGAGGGAGGCCTAGACTCCCAAAATCAGAGGTATATTAATTCTTGCATATTTATTTGGTGCATTTGAATGGGATATTTTGAGGTAAGGAAGGAGTTGCAGTTCAAATCTAGGCAGAGAGAGTGCAAAGCCTCTGTGGGTAATTCCTGGCAGCTGGGAGGGACAGCTGAACCACTGCCTGCACACATCACTCTGTGCTGCAGTGCTCAGCCTTCAGGTGAAGAACAGGGAATGAACTTGTCATTTTCATCTCCTGGCTATACAGATCCTGAGCAACCTGGTGATGGAGGAACTGCTGCCTAACCTCCAGACAATGATCCTGCCTAAAATGAAGGGAAAGAGGAATGACAGGAAACGGGCCTGGTTTGGGGTAAGGACTGACACTTGCAGAGTAGCTGTTGATCATAGCAGCTCTCTGTGGATGCTGATTCTGATCTCTGCTTGTTAATTTCATTTGGGTCCAGATCGTAGAGGAAACCTATGGCTTAGTCCAGCAGCAGGTGGCAGAAGGATTAAGTACCTTGAAAGAAGAATGTAGAGAATTTGCAAAAACTCTTGAAGGGACCATTCGTTCAGACATGGATCAGATTCTGAACTCCAAGAACTTCTTAGCTGGAAAAATCAAAGGTTAGTGGAGGAACAGCTGTGCTTTGGAGCAATTCTCCAATGTTTCCCATTGTGTTGCTCAAATTACCAGATGTGCGTGTTTTGAAATCCTTGTGTATTTTGAGAAATCCAACTGGAGACACCAATATTCAGAACATAAATGAGCCTCTGCTGTTTTTGATGGGAGCTGATACCTGTGGCCACTGTGTCTGTGAAAATACCAGGTCTTCTCAAATTGGAGCTGACAGGTTTTCAGTATCCTGATCAGAGTTGTTAATTCTGCTTTCATTTTCACTTGCAGAGCCTTAGGTAGTGAAGATACAGGTCACATGAGCATAATTAAAAGTGGAGAGGTTTTGACCTGATCTCTAGGAATGCACCACAAAACCAGGTTCTGGTTATGTGACAAGTCAATAGGCTTCCTAAAAATGTTTAAGCCAAAGGACTTCTTAGGTAGTTTTTAATTAATGTGAAGTAATCATAATTTTGTTATGAATTTGCTATGAAAAGGAATGTAAAGAGCAGGCAAAATGTTATTGATGTTGCTTATTCTGGCAAATAATTTAGTAAATAGCTGGTCGTCATACTCAGAGCTGCCCTTTTCTCCGCCCTCACGGTGCCCCCAGTTGCCAGTGTTTGCTCAGGTGAGGCTTGGAAGAAGAGTTTTCATTGTCACTCATAAAGCTGTGAGCTCCTTTTACACCCTTATCACCTCTGTGGAGGTGTGACTCCAGGAAAAAATGTGAATTCATTGAATGATCTGTAAGTTCCAATTACTTTTTCCACTCTGTCTCTAAATGCAACCGTTGTCCTGTGTGACCCTCCAGCCAGTGTTTCTGAGCCTGCCCAGAAGTGCTGCACAGAGAATATCCAGCCATTTCTCACCTCCATCCTGGAAGAGCTCATGGGCCCTGTCAGTTCCGGATTCACAGAAGTGCGCTCACTTTTTGAGAAGGAAGTGAATGAAATCATCCAGGACTTCCAGAAAACCAATGACATGACCAGGCTAAAGGAGGTAAGACAAAACAGAGTTGGAGCCTTTATATCAGCACAAGGACGTTCTGGCTAGACCTTGGCTGGCAGCAGGATTTGCTTTCCCAGGTGGAAGCACATGAGCACTTGGTTTTGTCATTTAGAAAGTCTTGTGGAGTGCAGATACCAGAATTTGGGTTAAGGCCAAATTGTTACATTCTCTATTAAAAATTCACCTCTGGTTGCTTTCTCTCGAAACCTGCATGGGAATGCAGAACGTGGATCAGTTCATGACCCTGCCCTTCAACTCGGTGAAAATGGAGCCCTGCTATCTGAAAGTGAACCTGCTCCAGGAGCTCCTGCAGGACCTCAAGAATCGCTTCAAGGTCTATCGCATCGATTTTGTGATTCAGAGAACACAGAACTTCATGCAAGAGGTACTGTAAGATCCAGTTTTCCCTCCTGGGAGAACAGGTTAGGTTTGTCCTCCTAATCTACTTCAAAGTGATCTTGATAAAAGCTGCAGAAAGAGCCCCAGAGTGTCTCTCAGGCAAGGTACAGATAACAAAACCTGAGAAAACCAGCTAGAAGCTGCTTGACACTTACATTTGTGAGTGAGGCTCTATGCGTATGAGTCGTTCAGCAAGGCATGGAAAATTTTGGATGGATCATCTGTTTCCCTGAACTTTCAGGTTCTGAATTCCCAGTGTCTGACTCAGCACCCGAGAAAGTTGTGTATGTAACCAGTGGAGTGGCTAAAACTCACCTGATTCCCATTTTCAAGGCTCGATTTTTCAGGAAGGGTCTTAAACATGTTTTACCAAAATGGAATGTCTCCTCCTTGGTAGTTGATTTTCTCACTAATACAAAGAAAAGCAATTAATGTTAGGAACTTGGAGACAGATGATATCTCAGGGTGTAGGTGCTTTATCCAGCCTCACTTTTCAGGGGACTAGTGGAGATGACGATATCATTCCAGATGAAAACTGAACTCCACCTCTTTGTCCCCTCTTGTATGTGTTGGTATAGGCTATAACTCTGCTTTGCCTGGATTCCTACTGGATTCCTGGCCAGAAATCTCTGAGGAGCTGGCCAGCAGACTGATTTCAGTTGCCAGATCACAAGGCATATTTGGCCTTGGAGCTCTAAATTGAACCCTGTGATTTTAATCTGTATTTGGGAAACTTTATAATCTTCTTAGTGATCTTGTGAAATGGAGCTGGTCCAGATCTATAGAGTGGGAGTTATGAATATGGAAAACAAGTGTCTAGGACAGTGCTGGGACAGGGTTTTCCTAAAACCAGCTCTTCTGAGTACAGCCAGGACCAGCAGCCAAGAAATTATTCAGAAATAAAATTCTGATTTCATGTCTGGGTCTTTCAGGGGGCACCATTCCAAAATGCTGCCAGATAAATTGTCTTTCACTCAGTGAAGACCATGAGTCAAGACAAAGAAGTAGACAGAAAATAAATCCCATGTAAACCAAGCGGTTAGTTTTTTTCTGAACAGAACATGAGTCAAAATTAACAGGAAGTAAGTTAAATTATAGCATGAGTTCTTCTAAACATGCTGTTATTGCATCTTCCTCTTTTAAAGGCTGGTATTTTCCTCATAAAAATATTGTGTAGTTTCCCTTTGTTTCCATGGACATTTATTTCATAAATAAGTAAAATCAGACATGTCTGTGTTGGTTTAGTATTTGGCTAAAATATACCTCGGGTGGAGGGTGGAGCAGGATTCCTTGCCTTGGGAGCTTGGCATCCTCTAGTGGCCGATTTCAGAAAATCTGGGAGCACGGTACTCAACTGGCTGAAGGAATGCACCCCCTGTATATCTCCCTGTACTTCTCCAATAAGGAAATGCTAAAATTTGAATGGGAACAGCTAAAGACAAGGCAAAGCCTCGTAAATTAGACAAATTTACTGCTTGCAGAACTGTTTGTCTGAAATACCTCAGAAAGAGTAGGGGCATAATATTCTTATACTATCTCTGGATAAGCTGAAAATATGGTAAATGCCATCTTAGCATAATTCTGCGAGAAATGATTGCACTCTGTGCGATTTTTATTGCGATTATTATTTGTATTATAATGAAAGCTACAGAAAATTATGTGCAGTGTTATTAAGTATTATTATTAAATACCATTTATTAATGATTAGTGATAGGAATCAATGGGAGTCTTAATAGGGATAATGAGTTTTGACTGTGGTCTGTATACACAGGTAATCAATTCTACATTTTGGCTCTGTCACCATCAGTTTGGATGGTGACATGAGATCAAATCTGTACAAGAAAGCTGTGACAGCATGATAATGATACCACAGCTTTAATTTTATTTGGTTATTGCAGCATTTCAGTGCATGTTGCTCTTCAGAGCACCTTCTCAGAAACACAGTTTAAATTAACAATTACACTTATAATGTTTTCAGGAATTTAATGTTGCTGGTCTTTAACAGATTTTTTTAATGACTATTTTTAGCTGATGGAAAATGCAGTTTATACTTTTGAGCAGTTGTTCTCTCCAAGCCTCCAGGCAGACTCGGCCAAAGTTGCAACAACCATTGAAAAAGTCAAGCTGAGAGTGCTGAAGGTAAATGTCATATTACAAATTTGCAGGCTGCTTTTTTAGAAACAGAGAATATATTTTATATTAATATACTTCAGTATTTGAAAGAAGATAACCTTTTACTATCCAGCTGAAAATATTGATTTGATGGCACTTAGCAAAGCTCTCATTTGGGGGAGTAAAACCTAGTTCTAGGCAGACACAAAAGTATTTGCATGCACAGTCCCTTTAATTGTAGATAAATCAGATTATTAATATGCTGTGGATCTGGATAAATAATTTTAAATTAACTTTATAATTACCCTGCTGCTAGGATTTGTTACTCACAGAAAAGGCAGTGCTGAAACACGTGGGGAGGGCAATCCTCCCCAGATAAGAGTTAAATGAAGGGAAAGAGATGCCAGGACAGTAGATTTTAGAGTGGTTTTGTAAAAGCTGGACTAACCTGCGTAGCCATTCAAACCCATGTGCACCTGTGGTGCAGCAGCTACAGGCTGACGGGAACCAGTTCTCTGTGGGAGTGGTGAATAACCCCAGGCATGTGTGGGCTTGTTTCTTTCCGGTGTGTTTTGGCAGCAATATGACTACGACAGCAGCACCATCCGCAAGAAGATATTCCAAGAGGCACTGGTGCAGATTACCTTGCCCACAATGCAGAAGACACTGGCTTCAGCATGCAAACCAGTAGGTGTCTGTGACTAAAAACCCCAAAAAACAATAATGAACGGCAGGGGAGGAACAGCATCTTGGCACTAAGTTATTAACACTGTCAGGTTGTTTTCTCTCGGAGAACTGTGCAGATTTCCTGCCTGCTCAGTACTTAGATTTGCCGCTTCATGGGTTGGAGAGGTGTGGAGCCCAAGGAAGATTTCAGGAAATAGGGACACTGTGTATACACCTTGCTTTCTCAAAGGCAGTTGCAGTCCTTTGCCCATCCCTGGTTTGTTCCTTCCCTAGAAATCTGAAGTCCGTGAAACTGAGTTCCTCTGGACAGTTGGGGGGCAAAGATGAGCTGGGCGTTTTGTTCATTCCTCTGCAGCAGCACTCGGAGGCATGGCCAGGACTGTGCCCAGCCTGTGCTTAACTCCTTCAACAAAAGACAGCCCTTGCCCTCAGTGGTGGTCAGTGCAAGTGTTGCACAACAGTCAGGGAATTATCACAGAGACCACCTCTGTTCCCCTAATCACGCAGGGCACGTTGCAAATGCCAGTCTGGTGGAGGTGTTGAGTGGTATCTGTGTGGCTGCAGCAAGGCTGGTTGGAATGCTGTTCACCTGGGCTCAGAATGAATAGTCTGAACCCTCTGAAAGCCCTGGGCACCCTCCTGCCTTTTCCTGTGCCTGCTGAAAGGGGATGGCCCCAAGCCATGCTGGCCTCCTGCCCTTCTGTTTTTGTGGATATTCATCTGCTCCTGTTGGATGTGAGCTCTCACCTCCAGTGTGCTGCTCTTGGTTATGTTCTCAGCTGGTTTCAGTTTCAAAAACAAGTTTAAAACCAAGCATTGTGCCAATTATACTTGCAGGTCTTTGAGTGGGGATTGTTAATACAACTTTCAAGAATATATTTAAAATCCATCTCTTCTGTATGTCACTCTCCTTTCCTTAGGATCCCCAAAGTAACAGTCTCTTGTAGAGTGTCAGCAGTGCCTTCAAGACAGGATGTTTGTGCACAGGGACAAGCATTTCATCACCTGGCGTGTGTGTGCAGACACCTCATGTCTCTGTCACAGAGGAAACAGTGGTGGAGTAAACTTCCACAAGCCCCTTCTGTTTAGTTTCCCACCAGCCTTTTGTGTTTGTGCCTCTGCAGAAATGGGCAGCCAGCTATAGAAGCCAACGGGTGACACAGCTGCCAGGCCCTGCCAAGTCCTGACCTTTCACTTGAAAACCTCCAGGTGTTTTTATGTAGGTGCCTTTTCCAGAAGTGCGCAGAGATCACTTAATTTACTTTTTATAGACCACCAAGCATCTACTTAATAATAATAATTCAGTTATTGTCTAGACAGCCTGTTGGGTATAAATCAGTGAGCTCAAAGTGTTACACACCTATTAGAAAAACAAAACCAAACCCCATGTCTCCCATGCACCACAGATTGGCCTCCTTGGACAAACAAGTTGTGAGGCATTTCCTCAGCAGCTGTTTGTTTCAGCAGGCAGTGATCTGTAGTGCTTTTAACTGTGGTTGTACTCCAGGAACAACCTTTGATAAGTACGTAATTGATTGTAGACACAAGTAGCTCATGGAGTCATAGTTCAAACAATGCAGCCCAGGGGCTGTCATGGGGTGTTGCAAGACCTGCTCTGTGGCATCTCCAAGCTATTTGGTTGCAGTAGGACTCAGAATCCCTCGGTTTTCTCCATCTGTTCCTTTCTTCCCTACCTGCACAGGAGCTGCAGAGATACGAGCAGTACATTTTTGCTGATTACACAAGTGTGATCCAAGTAGAGAATGTGTATGAAGAGATTTTATATCAGACGCTGCTTGAAGAGGCCCTGAAAGGTGAGAACATTCTTGAGGTGACAGGAGTAACATTGCAGCATGTGGCCCATGAGCTGTTCCTTCAGAGCTTCCCAGAGTCCTTACCTGGTTGTTCCTGTCCCACTTTCCCCAGCTCTGGTGATTACATCCCTACATTTTTTTTTTCATTTGGATCACTGAAGATGTGTTGCAAGCCCTAAAATCTGAGTTAAGGGGCAGCTTTACTACATCCATGCAACTCAGAGTGATGGCTTGGCACAAGCCTTTTTCTAACAAAATGTAATTATGGCAATTTCACTTGATTCTCTGGGCCAAGGAGGGAAATTCTGTCCTTACTTGCAAAGACCTGGTGATGACTAAATGGCAAGACTGTGCCAACTGCATGACTAAGAGAATTGCAAAGACTAATGGCAACAGAGATTAATTTCCCCAAATGAAATAAATGGCTGGATGCAGTTTCCATTAGTCACTGATACCAATGCAATACTCCTTGAGGATCTGTCTGCTTCTGTGTCAGAAAANTATCTCTTACTATATTCTTGTCTGTCTATACCCTGGATAAAAGACAAGCAGATGTACTGCACAGGACGTTTTCATAGACCACAGGCACTCCTGTTCCAAACCAGCAGTACAATAATTGTAACCAACACACTTTTATTGCTATATTCAATGTAAATCCTTCTGCACTGAAGTATTACCCTTGTGCATTGTGGGCCCTCTGCTTCAGAAACACTTAGGTCAATACTAAGGTGCTATTATTAAAAAAATAAAATCCCCATCTCCAGAAAAGAAATGTGAACTAAAAGGAAGCTGAAAATGAACATTACTGTTGTCTTTAATATCAATTTGTACAACACAAACTTGGGAAAGCACTGTACATTCTTCCCTGTGCCTCTGTCAGCCTTCCCAGAGCATTTTGGTGTTTCTGTTTTATTCAGTGATCAAAGAAGCTGCCATTCTGAAGAAGCACAACCTGTTTGAGGATAACCTGACCGTTCCCTGCGAGAGTGTGTCCAGCCTGATGGAGCTGAGGACCCCTGTGGGATCAGCACAAGGCACCCCTGCCAAGGTTCCCGCAGCCACACGAGCTGAGGGGTCAGACACCGAGAGCCACAGGGATGAAACGCTCGTCGTGACTGGGAAAATCGTGTGGGAGAAGGATGCTGATGAGGGAAAGTCACCACACAAAGAGGCAGGTGCCTCTGTTAGTGCAGCTGGTGATCTGGCCAGCAGGAGGGAAACAGGGGCTGTTACAGACATTGGTGACAAACAGGAGTCCCCTTTGGCTGGCCGCACTAAACAAGGAGTTGCAGAGGGAAAAAGTGCATTGGAGAATGAATCAGAGCATGTAGCAAGCGCTGAGAGAGAACTCAAGGCTATGGAGGAGAAAGTAGCTTCTGGGACTGATGCTGCAGTAAAAAATTTTGGAGCCAGCCCTAAAAAAGATCTTAAGGTACTTGAAGGAGCAGCAGAGGAAAAGGTGACTTCAGAGGGTCAAAGAGTAACAGCTGCTGCGTCTGTCAGCGGCACTGAGAAAGCAAGCACAGCACAGGAAAAAGGTTCTGAGATGAAGCTCACTTCCCCACCTGAGAGTGTAACCGATGCAGAGATTTTAGGGAGCACAGAAAAGAAAAGCAAGGTAGAAAATGAAATTATGGAAAAATTATCTCAGAGTGAAAATACAGTAGGAACAGGGTTTGAAGGGAATAGTAAAAAAGAAAGCAGTGAGAGTACTGAGACAAAGATTGTTTCCCAGGATGAAAAGACAGGGAAAGCAGGGTTTGGGGATAGTCCTGGAAAAGAAAGCCAGTCAGAAGAAAAGGGTTATAAATCCCCCGATGATGTGAATGAGATAAGGGGTTTGCTGATGCTGACAGTTGAGATCCCAGCAGATACTCCAGCTGAGAACATAAAGGAGGTCTGCGAGGGTGAGCTGCTGAAGTTGCAGGAGCACCATAATGGGAACTATGAGTTGAGCAAAGTGGCTGTGCCAGAAATTCAGGTGAGCCAGAAGATGAGGAGTGAAGATGCAGCAGAATGCATGGAGTTCAAGGAGGAGCAACCGTCCTCAGCCAGCCTGGGGACAGATGGTACGGGTGTAGAGAGTGTGCCCAGGGGGGCACAAGCACCGTGGCTGGTGGAGAGCTCGGCTTCGCCTCAGGAGGCAAAGGCAGAGGTGGAGAGCAAGCCAAGTGTGTGGTACATGGGGGCGGGAGGGGAGAGCTTGCAGCCAGAGGAACACACGGGAAATGCGGTGGAAGACAAAAGGCTGTGTGGGGAGGAAGGGGCAGGGACCAGTCCCCCTATCCCGGGGGAGGCAGGGACACAGAGCTCCTTTCCGAGCCCTGCTGCAGATGCAGCCCGGAGGGACGTGCCCATCCTGGATAGAGCAAACCCGGGCCCAGGAGTGCTGGAGCCGGTCGCCCTGGTGCCGCAGCAGCGCCGTGGGCAGTCCAGGGCAGAGCGCACAGCACACACAGAGCCTGGGGGGCGAGACGGGGGGCCAGGAGATCAGTCATCTTCCCACGCAGGAATTCAAAGCACAGGAGGAAAAGCGATTCTCCCAGAAGAGCACCGAGAAGATGGTTCTGCACAGCAAAACTCTGAGGAGTAAAAAGCAGCTTTCAGCCCAGCCCTGCAGGACCTATTTACTCCAGTAATCCCTGTTCAATTGTGAATACTTATTCAGGTCGGGGCTGGAGGAAATGGGCTTTGTTGTGGTGTCCCCAGCTCCTGCAGGTTTCCCACGGATCCCTTCCTGAGGGATGGATGATGGGTTTCCTTTTGGATAAAACCAGATTACTGCTGAGGAACCCTCATCTGTCACTTCAAATTTTGCTCCCTTGTAAAGCTAGAGAAAAGTCTGAAAATGTGACCACTGAATGCTTCAAACACCCAACTGTCATCAACTTAATTTTACAATTTAGCTGTTCTTAGGAATGCTCTTGATTTTTAAATGCATGGTTTTGACAAGTACTGCTCTGATTCTGGTGGTTGGTACATACATACTCGAGGATGCTTTTAATATTTGCATGCAGTATACCAGAAATAAAAACATTTTTTAGTAGTAAACAGAACTGTCGATTTAGTAGATTGCTGAAAAGCCACACTGTGCAAACCGATTACTTAAGTATTTTCAAGTTTTGGCAGATATCAAAGACAAGCAAATATTCTGATTTTTTAAAATTTTTTTCTCTTATTGCTGTATTTAAAAAGGGAAAAGTATGGGAGCAGGTTTCTCAGTCCCACTCTGCACTTCAGGGTTATTTAGCCTTCCAGAGCACTTTATGGCTATTTTGTTTTGTTTTGTTTTATGGAAGGGAAAGATGAGAATGTTTACAATAACTATAACAATTAGGCAGCATTTCTGTGGTTTAAATCCCACCATAAAATAGATTCACTAACAGCTGTTGAATACGGAATATCGAGACCTGCCATTCCCATTCCCACTGAGTTACCCAGGTCTGTAGGCCTTTTTAGCTGTGGAAATCATGTAATAAGTGGCAACAATTTTGAAATACGAGAATAACTGAATGTAATTTCTAATGCAAATGTTAACTGAAGTGACAGGCAGCCAGAGGTTGTTATGTGTGCTTAGATTTTGGAGGGCAGAATCACATTACAAAAGCAGTTCTTAAAAGCAGACAGCTGTTTTCATATACACGTTCTATGTCAAGCCATGATCTCGGCACAGAGTTGCTTAAATGTGTTCTTTGTATCTCTGTTTGCACAGAAAAACCTGGAGATGAAACTCATAATCGTAGTAAATTGGCTTTTCAAATGCAAGACTTTACTTTAGAGGTCAGTTTAAGGCACCTTGAAATTTCAGCCTGGTATTTTGAGCCTGTTTCTGAATGTCATACAGGTAGAGGACAGCAAAGATTAATGATAATTGCAGCAAGGACTGGAGGATTTATGCCCATAAAGACATGGGAAGAAATAACAAAGTCCTGGGAGCATAATATGTGTTAGCATTTAACTTCAGCAAACTGTGCAAAGTCTTCTAATGCTATCAAAATATTCTTTAGTACTAACAGAGAATTGACACTAGAGGAACAGGCAAATATTACTGTGTGAGGAAGGAACGTTGTTGAGTAATTGGATTAACTGCTCTGTCCTTGCAGTAAAATAAATGCAGTTCCTATTTATTCTAGAAGCCATACTGTGGTATGCAAACATGAAGGTCACAGATATTTTCCTTGCAGAAATACTTTGACTTGTTTCCTCCTTATATTTCATGCAAAAATATTAATTTGTAAACATACAAACCACTGCCAGTCATGTTTTTTTAATAAATCATTGGTTATTTCACTGCTGCTGCTTCACTTTTACAAATCATGAACTATTTTTAATTGGTACTGAGTGCTATGTGACTTCCAATTTATAACATGCTCTAGAGTTAAGCAGCAGCAGCCTTTCTAAGCTAAAATTAGGGGACATGATGGGTTTTTAATACTTTTTTGTGTGTGTGAAATACAACTAGCATGGCCAAAAAAAAAGACCGCAGCCTCCTGCAAAAGAAAACTAATTCACTCTAATATGGATTAGATACATCTGTACAGAGAGCATTTTGCATAAGTATTCCCATCGTGGTAATTCTGGAATTATTTCTGTGGCAGGTCTAGATCTGGGTAGTATTTTCCTGTGGTATGAGTTGCACTGCTGAATGCAGATGCTCAGATGTTTTTCACAAGTGGGATGGGAAAGGATGGGGAAGATTCAGCCTGTACATTGCTTGGTTCTACAATTTAAATTGCAGTTCCTCATGGACAGGGGACTGTTTTCCTGGGTTTGGGCATTTTCTGTCCCTTTGCAAATGGATGAAGTAGTGTTTTTCTTGTCTTTACCCCACTTACTTAGAAGTGGCAGCTTGGCTAGAAGAGCTCAGCAATCTGCAAGGTGACATGGGACCACTGATCCGAAATTATAGTAATGCACTCATTGCGTCGGTATTGTTGCTTTCTTGGAGTTGCCTTCCCAAAGTGGGAACCGTAGTGAATCGCCTCTCGCGGCCCATGGCCGAGGGTCGGGTGCCCTGACGGGAGCGGGCTGGGGCGTGGAATTCCGTGGGTTTCCACTGTTCAAGGCCAGGAGATGAAACGCATTGTATCTGCTTGGAACTTCGTAAAAACGCTTGTCATGGAAATAAAGAAGTTCTTCCCTTCCATTGCTGGGACGCTGCTTTTGTGAGTGTGTGATTATTTGGGGGGTTTTATTTAAAGAATTGTTCTTCAGGCAGCTGGGAGTGACGGAGGTGTTTCCTCCCAGTGCCCATGGGGGGCCTGCGGGCGGGAGCACGGAGTAACAGGAGGGGGAATGGCTTCAAACTGAGTGTTACACTGGGTATGTAGGAGGAAGTTCTTCCCTGTGAGGGTGGTGAGGCCCTGTCACAGAGTGTCTAGAGAAGCTGTGGCTGCCCCATCCCTGGGAGTGTGCAGGGCCAGGCTGGACGGGGCTGTGAACACGTCCGTGCCCATGATGAGCTGATCTTTACGGTCCCTTCCATTCCGAGCCACTCCATGATTNCGAGGCCGTTTCCTTGGCTACGCCCCCGCGGGCGCGCGCGGAGGGGCCGGGCTGGGCCCTTCCTGCGCCGGGAGCCGCGGGAGCGGCCATGGGCCCGCAGCGGGACTAGCGGGCACCCGGCCGGCCGCCATGGCCCTTAGCGGAGCTCCGGGCTGTCGCGCCGGGGAGCGGGGGCCCCGGTGGAGGAGGCCCTGGAAGCTCCTGGCCCTTGGCCTGCTCTCCGCCTCCTCCGTACTGGCGGCCGCCCCGGGCGCCGGGGCCATGAGCAGGGAGGAGAAGCGCCGGCTGGGGTGAGCGCAGGAACGGCAGGAGGGAGGGAAAGATGGTGGGCCGGGCCCTGCCGTGCTGGGCAGGGGGTGTGCGCTGCCCCCGGGGTTGGGGTTGGCTGGGCGGCTGTGGGCGCAGAGCTTCGGGACCGCGTCCGCTGTCCCTGTCTCTATCTCGGGACACTTCAGGGGACGTGTGGCATCGGTGTCCGTGTGTCCGGGTTGGAGCTGCGTGTGCCGGACCCCGGTGGTGTTTCGGGCCAGGTCACCCGGCTGCTGGGGACACGCGGCCCCTTCTCCGGTGTGGGGTCAAGCCACGTGCTGTGGGATTTTGTAACTCGCTAGGGTTTGGGAGCTCGCCTTGAAGGTTTCAAACAGGGCTTGCGTGAAGCTAGGGGTAAAAGTGATCAAAGGTAACTCTAAATCCATACTCATTTCGTTTAATTATGGCCGTGCCTCTGTGAGAGTGCGGGAGTCATAAAAAAGGTAAATGTTTACGTGTGTTCCGCCTAGTTCCTGTATGTAACCTGCACTGCTTCGGTCCCCCGTGCATGTACATATAAGAGGCTGATTCTTTTATTGTAGTTTTTAGTTGAAGGGTAAATATTATAGCGCAGGTGGAAATACATTTCCCTGCATGAAGTGGGATTTTTTTAAAAGAAATTGGCAATCAAGTATATTTTGTCTTAGTATGTTACTGGGGCAGTTTCTTTGTCCTCTTCCCATCCACTGGTCAGTTGTACAGAATAATAATGTAAAAAGTCTGCTGGAGAAATAGCCTGGATACTCTCATAGTTGTTAATCGTGGAGTGGTTAACGCCTCCAAGATCATCAAGTCCAGCTGACAGGTATAAGTTGATATTTAATTCCAGTGTTGACAGTTACTGGGGTTTTCCATCTTGGGTTTTCAGGGTAATTTGTGTGTGTAATCTTTTATATGTTTTCTTCATGAGGCTATGCAAGGAGTTGAAATTTCATTCCCCAATTGGTTTTAAAAATTTTGCATTAGTACCTTGTACTTAAAATATCATCTGGTGCCCCAGGCATATGCAGGCCATGTCCTTCTGTGCTTTGTGTTTGGGGGCACTGAGGTGGGTCATTTCTGAATAAGGTGATCTCTCTATTTAACGACACGATCATGTTAATGACAGAAAAAGCCTGTAAATGTAAGTTTTAAACAGTTTTCTGTGTGCTGCGTCACCCAGCAGCTTTGTGTGCTTATCTGGGTTTTACCTGCTGCAACATGAAAGGCACTTGGGAGTAGCACCATCCAGTGCTCTTTTGATGCCTTAATGTACTTGATGAGTTAAAACTACTTCTTGAATTTCCAAGTCATTGAACTAAATTGGATATTTACAATATAATTGTGGTGTTCTTGGCTCTTTTATGTTCAGTCTTATCAGCAGAGATTGTGTATTATGTTGATGGTAGAAATTAGCATCCTTTTTTGCTTGCAGGGCTCCTTAGTGAAATACTTAGGAATGATCAGAAGTAGTGCTGTGTGTTAAAAAAACAGTGTGTTTTTTTGGGGAGTTTTTATATCTAGAAGCATTTCTGTCCTTTCAAACATATTAAATAAATATAAGGGTTTTCTTTAGTATTTGCTTGCCAAGAGATCCCCAAATAATTTCATGTTAGGTGAAGAAAGAGTCTTTCCTTTCTAGAGTGGACCAGAGTAGCTGAATCAAGAAAAATTATTATTCTATATTTCATTTACTTGAGTTGATTATGTTAGTAGAGGACCTGTGCCTGATACTCAGGTATTGAAGTCTGATGCATGGAAGATGGTGTGTTAGAGGCTATTGGGAGACAGACCACTAATGCTTTTTCTTTTTTCTTTTTTAGAAATCAAGTGCTTGAAATGTTTGATCATGCATATAGCAATTATATGGTAAGTTGAATACTTGTTTGATGTTTTTCAAAGGAGTTTTTGCTGACCTGGGGAAGAAAGCAACCTATTGTACATGATATTCTGTAGAAATATCTGGGAAGGAGGGGTGAAAACAGAGCTAAATAAATAACAGCACCTGTGAAGAGCTTTAAAAAGACCATAACAAATACTACTTTCAGGAGGGTTGTGATGGCTTTTAAAGTGGTAACTAAGAGTGGATTGTGGTAACTCTCTTAATTGGTGCCAGATCTTTCCCAAACCAGTTTATCTCATGTCAGGCTATGAACAGTAATATATGCTTTGAAATCCTAGGAAGAGGAAGCTCAAGAAGAGCTGTCTGTAGGCATCAGGTTCTGGAGAGCACAAATTGATCTTATTTATTTTGTGGGTAAAAATGACACCTAATATTTCTTCAGTGGTAAGCCATGTCAGATGCAGTTTGGGGGGCTCTTCTACAAGCTGTTTGTAGAAGAGAAAGGGGATCTGGTGCCATATTCAGGCATTCCAGGCTGTGCCCAGGATGTGACTGTTGTATAACCATAGGTCACGCTGGCTGTGCTTTCTTTTGCTCTGACTTGTGATTCCTGTGCAGGTGTCCTTCAGTTCTGGATCTCTGAGCCATTCCACACACCCTGGGATGGCTCAGTTTAGAAAAGTTTAACAATAAATAAGTTACTTGGAGTGGACTTCCTCAAGTAATAATTACTTTCAAATATTCTGTAAGTCATACACTTCTGAGGAGAAACTGTAGATATGGCCTAGATAAATATAAAAGATTAATTCTTACTGGCTTTATATGGACATTCTTACACATTCTTTGTGGCTGCTGCAGAAACCCCTCTCAGAGTTGCATCAGTTCCTGCAGTACAAATTGCTGTCTCCTGGCAGCATCTTGCCACATGTCCCAGGTTCTGTGTTATGGTATAAACTTAATTATGTAATTCAAGCTTAAAATCTCAGGAGTTACAACTTCATACAGCATGAGAGAGGTACAGGACTGTAGAGTGGACAGAAAGTCAGGCAAGAGGATTTTCAAAGGGTGGTAGTTTCTCCAGACCTTTTAACTTAAGCTCTGTACTTTTGAAACCTTTAGCAGTTAAACATCAGGCTTTTTGGTAGTAAATTTGTAATCTGATTCCATAAAAAACACTTGGCTTGGGTTTCCCCAAAGGAAAACTTATGTATTTGGCAAAATTGAATAAAATATTACAAGGATCTGTGATAAATTGGCAACTGATAGGAGTCTTGCCACATCTGAAGCAAGAGAATTCTTTCTCAAGAAGAGGAATAACTTCAGCTATCCTGGAAAATTTGAAGCCAAAAGGATATTTATTTGCCACGTATGCTGGAGCACTAAACAAACAGAAATGTGACTTGCTTGTTTAAAGTTGAAGAAAAGATTAGAGTATCAGACTTGATTCTGACAGCAGGAAAATGAAGTATTTTTGCATGTGTTTTTGAAACTGCCAGCTGAAAAGTTTTGATTTTCTGTTTCTATTAATACATATTTTAGAATGCGTATTTAGAAGACTGAAAATTCATGTATGATTGCAAGGGAAACTCCCTTGCCTTTTTTTTTGGTCTTTTTTTTTAGTTGTTAACAGAAGCTTTGAGAAAAAGCTGCTTTTTGTTTTCCAGTCCTTCAACAATATTTGTAATAACAGGGATATTTTTTCTTCTTGGCTGTCAGAACATGTGAAAATGTCAGTTACTTGAGGCCAGTGACAGGTTGGGAAATAATTCAGTCCAGTAGCTGCTTATTCTCTGCTGCAGGTAGAGAATAAGTGAACTTTTATTTTTTGAAATGCTTTTAGTTCTTTATTTGTAAAACTAAAAGTTTATTTTTCCAGATTATAATTTCTCTTATCCAAAATTTAAGCCAGAGGTCTCAGTTTTGACATTGCTTTTGTTGTGTACTTCTTTAATCTGTATTTCTGAATACTTTGCAGAGATGTTCATAAACATCCGAGCTGTGTTAAAATGATCTAGATTTTGCCTTTGGTACTTAAACTTGAGGAGAACAAAGAGTTGAGCAAAGACCAAAATACTCAGGAGAGTGGTATACAGGGAAACAAACCATCAGTTTCAAAAGAAGTTGCTGTAAGAGCTGTTTATTTATAGAGGAATGCTCCTTTTTTTCTTTTTATTTCATGTTTGAATATAGATTATTTTTGTACCATATATTTGGAATGATTCTGAATTGTGTTTACTTGCAGTTTCAGTGCAGCAATTGAAGTTTTTTATCCCGCCACATGTTAGTTTTCCACTAAAAGTCAAACTGGAGACATCAGTATAGCAGCCAGTTTCCTGCTGAAATCAAGAGCAAAGCTCCATCCCAAACCACTTGTGTTGAGTTTCTAAAGGAGACAATTTCATGTTTGTTGGAATTAGATATATTTAAGATTCATCGTTACTGATGTCAGTGTTATATTTGTTATATGAGTGTCAGTTATGTTTGTAAAAGGCTCAGTCTTGTTAGGTTTTTTTGGTGAATGTTGTCTTTTATGCCTTATGTAGTAATTCACCAATTTTTTTGTTTGAACTTCTGAGTTCTCTTATTGTTCCTGACTGTCACCCCCAGCCAGCTGAGTTTGTTGTGCAGAGTTCATTGAAGAACCAGCCATCAAGGTGATGGAAAGGCTGGAGCATCTTTCCTGTAAGGAGAGGCTGAGGGAGCTGGGGCTGTTCAACCTGGAGAAAGGAAGGCTCCAGGGAATTTATGAAGGGAGAGAGTTGGGGCTGTTCAGCCTAGAGAAGGGAAAGCTCCAGGAATTTTAACAAGGGAGGTTGTCAAGAGGACAGAGCCAGACTCTTCTCAGTGGTGCTTGGAGGAATGGGCACAAACAATCGGAGGTTCCCTCTGAGCACAAGGAAACACTTTTTCACTGTGGAGTTGACTAGGTTCTGGCACAGGGTGCCCAGAGAGGCCATGGAGTCTCCCTCCTTGAAAATGCTCAGGAGTTGTCTGCACGTGGTACTGGGCAGCTGGGTCTGGGTGGCCCTGATTGAGCAGAGGGCGGGGACAAGATGAACTCTAGAGGTCTCTTCTCACCTACAAGGCTCTGTGATGTCCATGCAGTTTTTCTGAAGAACAGCATGATGAGGATTCCTTTTACAGGCTCCCAGGAGTGGCTGTGAGCACTGTAACTGATTCCCCTGTTTTGTTCCCAACAGGAGCATGCGTATCCAGCTGATGAACTCATGCCTTTAACTTGTCGTGGACGAGTACGGGGTCAGGAGCCAAGTCGAGGGGATGTGGATGATGCCTTGGGAAAGTTAGTGTCTGAAATGGTCACTGTAAACATCTAGGAATAGAAGTACAATTGGCAGCCCATAAAACTTGTTTGTTCAGTTGATATGGCCAAAAACTTACACTTGTAAGAAGTATTTTTTTTATTATGAAGTTAACTGATGTGAAATTGTACCCTAATCTGAATAAGAGACTTGACCAGTGAATGAGATCCAAAGATAATTCTTTTAACCATTCTCCAAGTATTTTCTAGAGGAAAAGCTTCCAGATGTGGGCTGACATTTTTGGTATTAGTAGCAGAGGTTTTAAGGGTTAATGATCAGCTGAACAGAGCAATAAACTCATATCCATGATGCTGGCCTAATAAGTGATAATTAAAATGCTTTCCTTAAGTAGAAAGTTTTCTGAAAACAAGCGGTCAAATGATTATCATGTGTATGATAGCCTGAGGCCTTTGCAGAAATATAAAACATTATTTCAGACATGGAAATGTTTTCTGTTCTTTCTTTTAAGGGAGCTGATAGTACAGAATATTAATCCTTTGGCTAGCAAAATGTAGATTTAAGGACTGTTTTTTTCCATTTTAAATGGAATAATCAAAGGCAAAGTTGATTTACTCTAAATGTGTTTGTAATTGATTCCTTTGAATATGTGAAGTTTACAGAGCAAATTCTTTAATAACAAATAGCTGATTTTGTTTTTAATATCACTGTTTAATGTCTCTAAGCACAATAGTGTTAATCAAAGCTGAAATCCTTCTCTTAAATACTGCTTCTAATTGTCTCTAGGATATTGAGCATGTTATTTTGGTTATGTTTTGTTATGTACAAATGTTCCTTAGTCTAAAGATTTCCATGTAATACTGCTGCCTTGGAGGTATCTAAAGATATAGCAGATGAAAAGTGTCAAGAAAATGTATTTTGAATCCTGGTTAGGCATTCTTTTTAACCACCTTTTTAAAAAGTAACATGTTGAGTAAAAATAACTTTCAGCCCCTTAGATGTATTAAATTATTTATTGTTTTTCTGTATACATGCTTTATTCTGTACCTTATAATTAGTTACATTATTATGTAGCAGATTTCTTACCGAATCTTTTTTCTTGCCAGCTGCCTTATCAGTTGTGTTCTCTGCCAGCCTTTGCAGTCACAAAATGACAGAGTGAGGCAGCTGGGTCAGTTCTGTTTCCCTGGAGAACTCAGGAGCCTTCCATATAGCTGTGAAATGCATCGTTTTCCTCCTTTGTATAGAAAAAGTTGTGGATTTGTTATGCAGTTGTGCATAGTCATTAGTTAATCTCTGTCGCTTGTAAAACAGCACTCACAGAACACCCTTATGTCATTAACAATTCTCTTAAAGAGAATTATAATATAGGAAGACTTAATTAGAATTTTGATTGTCACGTGTTGCCTGCAAGGTCTCAAACATTGTGCACTTGCTGAAATCCTTGGTCCTTGCTCCTCAGTAGGCAATTTTAACTGTTTCAAAGTGTTCAGTTTTAACACCATCATGTTCTGTAAATTCTGTTCCGTGTTGTGGGTGTTTCTTAGCATAGGGGCAGTTGTTGGAATCAGACATATTTAAGATACAATTATAGATGTAATTCCTGGGATGGGGAAAGGTTCCCTCAGCTTGGGATGCACTAGAACAGCCACAGAGAAAACCTCTGATCTTCGTTGGGATGTTCCTGTTTCAGACAGCATGGAGCTGACTTGATGCTCTCTTTTGACGGAATAATCACAGAATCCCAACCTGGTTTGGGTTGGAAGGGACCTTAAAGCCCATCCCATGCCACCCCTTGCCATGGGCAGGGATACCTTCCACTAGCCCAGGTTGCTCCAAGCCCTGTCCAACCTGGCCTTGGGCACTGCTAAAATAGTTCTTTATTTTAGAGTAAATAAAGTAGTTCTTTATTTTAAGCCTACCACTTGCTAGTGTTGAAACAGTTTCTGGTAGGAGAAATTTAACTTGGAATGGCTTTTGATCTCAACATTTTTCCTTTTTTCTTTTTGAAAAAACAAGTAAAATGGAGGATGGAAAAAGACTTAAACTTTTTTTTCTGTGTTTCTTAATAGATTTGATTGGAGACAAAGAATAAAAATGAAATTTGTTTACCAGAAATTACAAAGCTTTGCAGTAAATAAATGTATCTGTAATCCATAGCTTCTTCGTCTGCTCCTATTCTGGTCATTAGCAAAGGGAAGAAATAAAGAGGTTTTGATATTAAACATGTGAAATTTTTTGCAGCTGGTGGTCAGTGAGAATTTAGTTTCTTCCGTGGTATCAGTAGCTATTATAAATCACCTACTTCCTACACATACAGATCTGTAGTAAATCTGTTTTAAATTTTCTTTCATAGGTTTTCACTGACCTTAATTGATACCTTGGACACTCTTGTGGTAAGTTTAATCTGTTGATAAGCTTTGATAAAACAAAGAGATTGTCTTCTGATGCTCAGACTTATTTTTAGATTTCTTTTTCGTGTTCATTGATCTCTGGCTCTCTTTGATGTGACTGTTGCTCGTGGGAACTTTGAAGTGCTGTAAGGGTGGAGTTTGGAGTTGGTTGTAATAAGAAAACTACAGCAGTTCCTTCACATTTCACATACTTTTTAATATTGCCTTTTTTGACTCCAATTTAACACAAAAGAGTTTGCTTTCCCATACAGTCTAAGGCAAGAGGCTCAGATAGTGGTGGGCATCTCTTAATAACCACTGATACATTTCTGGTTTTAACTGTATGTATGTATTTCATGGGTGACTGTGTGTGCACTGAAATACCCTGTATACAAATACACTGTGACTGCATTAGCTATACTGGAACTGAACACCTGCTCACTGTTGTATTCCAGGTGTTAAATAAAACCAAAGAGTTTGAAGAGGCTGTAAAAAAAGTAATAAAGGATGTTAATTTAGATAATGACATAGTTGTGTCTGTCTTTGAAACCAACATAAGAGTCCTTGGGTGAGTAACTTTCGTTTTCAAAACTCCTAAAAATGTGGATTTTAGTCAGAGTCTTTAAGACACCTTTCTGTGCTGTTACACCTATTCGAAACAGTTGTGCCTTTGTCAGTTCACCTGAGAGCAATTTTAAAATGCAAGGCAGGACTTGCTGCAGTGGTACTGGATCAAGCTGCCCCCCATCTCACGGCTGCAGGCACAGCTTTACTGATTAAGAACCCCATGTGCATGCTGAGGGAGCAGTGGGTTTGCTTAACAGAAGCAGACTTGCAAACAGCTCTGTTCAGTACTTGATTTACCAGATTTTGATACTTGGGGTCATAGATTACTTCAGCCTACGAGGGACCTCTGGGGCTCAGTGCAGGATCAGAGCACGTAATTTGAAGTTATTCTATACCATTTTAGAGTTCTTGGTTGCTATTCCTGTCTAATATTGATGAATCAGTAATTCCAGTGATAAACAAAAGGATTGCTTCCAAAATACTGGTAGCCAACCTTGATTATAATGGGGATTGCATCACCAGTCTAAAAACTAGGGCTACATTTATGTACATGTCATCTAAATTGTAGAGAGTTGTCCTTGCTGTTCAGATGAGCATACTTTTTGAGATGTGGATAATTTCTTTTGTGTTTAGAGGTCTCCTAGGCGGGCACTCAGTGGCAATTATGCTGAAAGAAAAAGGTGAATATATGCAGTGGTACAATGGTGAACTCCTGCACATGGCAAAGGAACTGGGCTACAAGCTTTTACCTGCTTTTAATACCACTAGTGGTCTCCCTTATCCCAGAGTAAGTTCTGTTTCTGTAATGCAGGATTACAGCTGTAATCAAGACTTTTGTTGTTTTGATTTTATATGTTTCCAAAATCATGTCTATATTTATTAAGTGGACATCAAATCAAAAGCTGATAAATTGGAGGTACTCTCAGGAGCCAGGAGTAGTGAGATTTACAAAACTAAATTTCCGGGAGCACTCGTGATGTTCTGAGTTCCTGATTTGTTGCTAAAAAAATTGCTAGAATTAGATTTTTAGAGTGTATTCTCTTACTCAAATGTCTAGTGAACCAGGCAACAAGTCCTTGTTTGGGAGGGTTGAGATTTTGGGTATTTGTGGATGCTTCTCCGTGCATGTCAAAGTTGGCAGAGCAAAACCAAAGGGATCTGTTTTTTCTTGTCTTTAGAAAAAGCATAGATTATATACTTGGCTATACAATCGCAGGAGTGTAAATTCTTTCAGCTAGGAAAAATAAAGATTATAATCTCTGTTTTTCTCTAGGTTAACTTAAAATTTGGTGTAAGACATCCAGAAGCACGAACAGGAACAGAAACTGACACCTGTACAGCTTGTGCTGGTACCTTGATCCTTGAGTTTGCAGCTTTAAGCAGATTCACAGGAACATCTATATTTGAGGTTTGCTTTCCATGATACCTTATTTTTTGGCTTAGGTCCTTAGCATTCTGTTACATTTCTGTAATTTTGGAAAAACAATTCTGAGTTCATGAAATCGATGTCTTAGCTGTGCTGCACAAAAACATTCGTGTATGTTCATATTTGTAGTATTTATGGGCTTTCTTCTAAGGTTTGATTTTTTTTAAAATCATTTTTTAAATCACAGGAAATAATTTTGGTTGAAAGTAGTTAGAGTAATACAGAAGTAAACAAGATAAATATTCTGAAGATTAGAAGGAGTTCTGAAGTAGTTAGACATGAAACATCCTGTTCCTTTCCTAGCATCTTAATTGAATTAGCCAAAAGAATGACAGAGTTTTACTGTCTACATTTCCCTAATTCCCTCTTGTTGGTGCAGGAGTATGCCCGGAAGGCGCTGGATTTTATCTGGGAGAAGAGGCAGCGCAGCAGCAACTTAGTGGGGGTCACCATTAACATCCACACTGGAGACTGGGTCCGCAAAGGTGGGGGGTCTGACCCACAGGCAGGGACCATGGGTGCTTTGGGGCAGGGGAGGTCTCTCACACCCCCAGCATGCTTACCTGGACTGTTTAAAGTATTAATGGGATAGGCAGTGGAGAAACCTGCTGCCCAAAAGCCTGGCTCTGCTCTGAGAGGGCAAAGCTCTCTCTAGTAGTGAAACTGGTTTTATTCGTGGCAAAGTGTTCCCTGATCCTCTTTAACACTGAGGGGGAAACGCCTTGGGATGAATTTTCAGAGACTTTGTTATAAATACTTAAGAAAAATATAAATTGGATGGGAGAAGTGGTGTCCTGTGAGAAAAGTGTCTTCAGTGCATGTCTGTCCTTATTATTATGTGCTCTGGTAGTGCCTTTGGCATTGACCCACAGTATTGTGTCTCTGCTTCCATCTGTACCCTATTCCAGTGAAAGGAAGCTTTTCCTTTCAGAGGAAGGTCCTTTAAAATCAAAGTGGGAATATATGGAAAATAGCCATATCACTACTTAAAGTAAATCCACTTTTTTATTTTCTCCTGTTCCTAGATAGTGGAGTTGGAGCAGGAATAGATTCATACTATGAATATTTATTAAAAGCCTATGTCTTGCTGGGAGATGACAGTTTTCTGGAGAGATTTAACACGGTAAGTTAACACCTTGCTCAGGTTTATGCCTTCTGCAATACAAATTTCAGAGTAATTGTGTTGTCAGCCTGAGAAGGGATCTTCAGCAGAATTTCTGTGAATTCCGATGTGTTTAGTGCCAGCTCTTTTTACTGAGGGTTCTTACTAATCTTGAGTGATTAGCTGCCACTGTGCTGATGAGCAGTTATTTTAACCCCATCCTTTAAAAATCAGAACCTTCTAGGCCTTTCTCCATGTTCCCAGTATGGGAGAAGCTGTATTTCCAGATCACCTGGGAGAGTGTAATACTGCGAATGTTTCTGTGAAAGAATTTTACAATAAAGGCCCTTCTGTAAGGCCCTCTTATTCCAAGCCATTACACAATTTCATTCTGTCCTGGAGCAACAAAAAAACCAAAATATGGATCTTGCTTTGCATTGCAGATCCTCAGGCCCAGGATGCATTTAAGTATACAAGCCTGAAAACCACACTTAGATTTTTTTTAATTCATAAATGACTGATCAACCTCGTCAGCATCATAATTTTTTCACAGAAGCATTATTTCTTTTGAAAATAGCAATATCTATTAAAAACATTTTAGATCCTAATATGATTTAATATCATACAGCATGATCTTTTATTAAAAGTGTAGTAATTCCTTAGTTAAAGGCCTGTTGTAGTACTTTAGGTGTAATGATGATTTCATGGTCCTAAGGGGCAGCCCCCAGTGTTACATTGTCATTGAGCTACCTCTCTCAAGTGTTTCCTATCAGTTTGGCTCATGTGCTCAGTATTGCACCTTCTGAAAACAAAGTTTAGGATTGGAAGTCAGCAACATGGCAAGTGACCAATGGGTTTTAAAGTTCTTCCGAACCATCTGGTCCAGCTGCTTTGTTTGGGTTTTTTAACTTCCTTTTCCTCCTGAGATCCATATGCTTTGGAATTCTGTTGTTCAGAGAAGCAATTGCAGCTTTCTTTAGAGTGTGCTTTAAAAGTCAGCCAAAACAAATGTGCCTTAACTGTGATAGTTCCTGGTTTATCACATGGCTGCTGGGTATACTTTTGTGTGTGTATTCCTTGGAAATGTGGTAGGTTTTGAAAGTGCAATACTGTGGAGCTTTTCAGTATTTACTGCACTTGGTTTTAGTTTGCAAACTAGAGATTATTGGCACTGCCAAATGTTGCAGTGATTGGGAGTGTAGTACTGGCTTTTCCATTCAAATGAAATGCCAGTCTGGTGATCCATCTCTCTTTTGGGGAATAAATTGATACACAAACTCCTGCTTTTCCTGATGTTTGGCAGCACTATGATGCCATAATGAGATACATCAGCCAGCCACCTCTTCTCCTTGATGTTCACATTCATAAACCAATGCTAAATGCTCGGACCTGGATGGATTCTCTGCTTGCTTTTTTCCCTGGGTTGCAGGTAAGGTGTAAAACCCATGTACAGATGGTTTTAATAACAAGAAAATGATTAACTGGGTTGGATATTTGATTTTCAAGTCAAGCTTAATAATTTGATTTTCAGAAATACTGTGGGAACATCCCTGGAAGTATCCAAGGCCAGGCTGGTTGAGGCTTGGAGCAGCCTGGGCAGTGGAAGGTGTCCCTGCCCATGGCAGGGGGTGGCACTGAATGGGCTTTAAGGTCCCTTTCAACCTAAACCATTCTGGGATTCTGTGTTCTCTGTACCCACTCTTCCAGTCACTTCAATGCTATGATGCAAGTTAATGTGCTTTTATGGCTGTGTTGAGTATCAGGAAAGGTATGTCCATGTAATTTGCTTCCTTCACTCCTAGTCATGAAAATACTCCAATTAAGCTGCCTTTTTACTAGTCTAGTGACAGATTTCATAGTTTGTGTACCACTGACATCTTTAAGACAAACTAAATCACATTTTCACCCCAGTTCTCTTCAAATGTCAGAGGGAATCATTTTAATGAGTTCACTATTTTTGCTTAAAAAACTCTTAAGGAGTATCTGTGACTTACACTGATAGGGAATAATAATTACAGTATGTAGTGACTGCTCTGTAGCTTTGCATGAACATATTGTGAGTGTTTTTAACTTTGAGTATTATTCCTATGCTTGGTGAATTAGTGTTAATTTTATTTTTTAATTTTAGGTGTTGAAGGGTGATATTAGACCTGCTATTGAAACACATGAGATGCTGTATCAGGTTATAAAAAAGCATAACTTTCTTCCAGAGGTAAGGTAGTACTTATTTGATTGTGTAAACTGATTCTTTCCTCAATTTGAGCAGTCTCAGATGCCCATTTGAAAAACCAGTAGGTATATGTGTTATTAAAATCAAAGGCTCATTTCCACAGCATTCTTACGTGATTTGTAGTTCTGCATGTCTGACAGCTGTGTTTGGGATATGAAATACTTTTCCTTCAGTTATGCTGTTATTAACACAACAGTGGGAAGCTGCTGCTATTAACAGTTGCTTAAACTTCATATTTCAGTCTTTCAGAACTGACCTCGACTCATTGCAGTGTGCAGAACTTGTACAAGTAATAGTAGCTGCTTGGTAACATAATACTCTTAATGCTAAAGATCACAGTCATCTTTATTAACCCAGGGAAGGAACATAGAGGCTGAATTGACCAAGAGAATGTTCTGAAATTTTGTATAATGTCCTTGAAAGTCAGCACACAACTTACTGCAGATGCTGCAAGTCTTTGAGCAAGTCCATTGTGCACAGAAAAGCTTGTTTACCTGCTGAAGTGTGTGTCTTTAATCTGTGATGACCCAGATTATATCCAGGTTTAATTTTTACTTTTTTCTGGTATAAGCTTATTTCTGTTACAGAATATGTTAATTAACATCACATTCACCTATTGTGGTTATTGAGAGCAAAGAATGCTAAGCACTGAAATGATTTTTTTTTTTGAGTACTTTTAAAATTGTGTGATTTGCCTCTTTATGGGATTTTTGGTTGGGTTTTTTTGTGTTTTGTATTTATGAAGGAAACTTGAAAAGGTCAGGTAGTTGTATTTAAGCCAACAGACCATCCCTTAAGCAAAGATTTGGATTAAACCCTACTATGAAATAATGGTGAATATATGACAGAAGTGGCTTTTCCCAGTGCACATTTAGAGTGAATATATAGACTAGGAAATTTTTACATATTTGACTTCTAGCCTGTGGTATTAATTTAGAAACAGCTGCTTAACCATCTGTCAGTGTGCAGTGACACTTGAGTGCACTGGAGGTGTCAGGTGGTAGGTATGTTTGCAAAAATGGTATTTGTCAAAGCTAGGCTGGTTATGTAGTTAACATAGAATTCAAATAAACTTGTGTTTGGTTCACATTCCTGCATTTATTTTTGTCTGTTCTCTTTCATCCTCAGGCATTCACAACAGACTTCAGAGTTCACTGGGCTCAGCATCCTCTGAGGCCTGAATTCGCTGAAAGCACCTACTTCTTGTATAAGGTACAGTCACATTCATTCCTCTTACCTTTCAGCACTTTTTCTAGCACCTAAAATTTCATTGCTGTTTTATTTCAATATAGAATTGAGTAGCATATCTCCAGCTTAACTTATCCACTGGAGCCAGTTTAGGATATAAACAAGATGTGATGGTTATCAAAAATGATTTGGTTCTATTTCATAGGCTACAGGAGACCCTTACTACCTAGAAGTAGGAAAAACCCTCATAGAAAACTTGAACAAGTATGCCAGAGTTCCCTGTGGGTTTGCTGCAATGAAGGATGTTCGTACAGGAAGTCATGAAGACAGGTAAAATTTGCACAATTATTTTTTTAAATACAAAAATACAGAAAAAAATCAAATTTCCCTGTTTATGTAATTTAATTAATTGATATTTGAGGAGCTGTCTGTCTTCAGTCTGATAACCAAATCTTAAATTACCTGTTTGTATTGAACTGTAAATGCATTGAAACATTCTATAAACTGTTTCAGTAGTGTTATAAGAAACTCCATAAGAATATTTTTGGTTTAATAACTGTTCCATTGTCTCATAGCTATAAATGAATTACTTTCAAATCTGTAAGTTTGTCAGGAGGTTTATTTGTTTTTTTCTAGAATGCTGTTTTGTAGTGAATGTGCTGAATCATTTCCCTCCCAGCACAGCTTCTTCCAAGTGGATGGAATGCTAATGGAATTATGTCCAGCAGTAACAGTCATGAAGTCTTCAGAGATGGAGCAGTAGGAATATTTATTTTACTGATGTTCTAGAAATGAGGAGATCTCCCTAAAAGACATGCCCCTTTTCTCCACAGGATGGACTCGTTCTTCCTGGCCGAGATGTTTAAATATCTGTACCTGCTGTTTGCTGATAAGGAGGACATGATTTTTGACATTGAAGATTATATCTTCACTACAGAAGCTCATCTATTGCCACTCTGGCTCTCCACTACCAACCAGACGATCTCTAAAAAAAATACAGTATGTAACAGCTCTAGTCTAAATCAGTTTCTGTGGTACACTTCTTTTTTTGAGGAGAAATGGAAATAAAATCAGGAAAGATCATAGTTTGAGGAAGTGCATCAGTTCGAACACATTGTTCAATAGGCACTGTTTCTTCATATTAACAGTGCCAGTCACAAGAGTAGGAATAATGACTGGATTCTGCACTGCTGTACCTTCAGGAAAAAGATAGGAATTTTTAGCATGATTTAAAAAGAAAATCATTCCTCACTTCTGTATTAATTGGAAAATAATACAGTAGGACATTTTTGTCCCCATCTTTATTTTTTTTTTTTTCTAAAACCTAAGTTCTTCCTGTTTGTTTTAGCACATGAACAAATTTTGAGAGGTTTTTTTGAGACAGCTGTGGAGTTAATTTGACAAGATACAGTTGCAGACAGATTTGGGATGTTTAATCACTTCAGTCCATGCAGTAAGGCACCTATTGTGTAAATGTTAGAACAATTAGGGGTTTATAAATTACTTAACCTTCCAGAATAACCTGAAGTAGTACAGCTGTGCCACAAAGCATCATAAATCCTCACATTTTTTGATTTTGTGGTCAAGGTGACATAATTTGTCTGTAAGGCAATAAGAAGGAAGAAGAGAAAGAGAAAATTGTGTCTGAGACATCAAGGACACGAATTCCCTTATTTGTGCCTCTATTTTTAACATTTTCTAAGAGTTTTACAGTAAATGCCTGGATCAGAGGAAAAGACTTATATTGTGTGTCAAGCAATGTATTCTGGAAAAATCAACCTGTTTGATGGACTTTAGCATTAAGCAGTGACAAATTTTTAATTATTTGATGTTAATGTTGAACACTGTTTATGTTTTAATGGGTTGTGGGTTAGGTGTTAAATGTTCCTTCATGGTGGAAATCCCACACCGTCTCTGAAATGTTCTGTCCCTGAGAATTTATCTTTTTTCTTTGAGTTTTGGAAACAGAAGCTGTTTTTTGAACTAAGCTAGAAGTTTTTTGAAGGGACTGAAGGAGCATTTTATGTAACTTTTGTTCCCAGTATAAGGATTTGTTAGGCAGGGTTCCCACAGCTGTGTTAAGTGCTGGCCTAACTTGGGTTGTTCTCTTGAGAACTGCACATGTCAATAAAAGGCCAGTAGGGAGGATGGAATAAATTGCTCAAATGTAGTTTTTTAAGCTCTTTGAGTCAAAGCTGCACATGGGCATAATCCAAGTAAGAAAAACCCGTTGAAAATGGTGAAGGGCTGTGATGTTGGGTGTTCTTCTTTTATGGAATTTTATCTGAACAGATGGAATGTGTAAATGATTTTTAACATAAATACAGTGCTATTAAAACAAACTCTGAGAGAGATACTTGGTACTGTCAGCCCAACATCCTGTTTGTATTTGCTCTCATAAACAGTAAAGGTCATGTCTTAGTAACAGCCCTTTAGATCGTGGGTTTTAGGGAGCCTTTAAATACTTGATTTTTCATTAGACAATATGTTGCAAACAGGAGGGGTGAGTTTTTCAGGTAGAAAAATACTACATTTAATTTTTATGGGTTATAAAATGAGCTTGCTGTTATCTATAACCAGTCATTTGTTAAGCTAAGGACAGGCTAAATGTGGCTCCAAACCACCAGACATGTTCCACATGGTTTCACGTGTTACAAACCAGCAATTTGCACAGATGTTCACTCTGCCATCTTTCCTGAAAATAGAAATTGTTTGAATTATAGAGATCCGTCCTTGCTCATCCAGCCTTGCGGGTGGCTCCTGAGGAGCAGAATCTTTTGTTCACATGAAAAAATGTGACATTTTTAGTAAGAATGACCTGAAGCCTTCAGCTGGTCACTTGCTGTAGAGCCATTATCAGGTGAAACCAGAACTACTCCCTTTACTTGTCCAGCACATAAAATACAGGGCACTGGCTTTGTCATGAGCAGGCTTGAGAAGTACTGTCTGCCAGCAGAGGATTAACTGTTTCTGCAAAAAAAATATCTAGAAACTGTGTATAAATTTAGTAAATTACAAATTAGAATGGGTGTTGTATTCATCTGTCCAAGGGGTTGCAGTACACTGGCTTCCCCCTATTGCACTCAGCTGCTGCATGTCCCCAGTACACAGATGACTTAAGTTAGGCCTATCTGTTGATGTTCTCCATGTAAAAATATAACCTGCATTTTTTTACTCTGTATCTTTCATTTTAGAGCGCAGAGTACACAGAGCTGGATGACAGCAACTTTGACTGGACCTGTCCGAACACCCAGATCCTCTTCCCAAATGACCCCATGTTTGCCCAAAGCATTCGCGAGCCTCTGAAGAACGTGGTGGATAAGAGCTGTCCCCGGGGCATTTCCAGAGCGTAAGATGGATACTTCCTCTCTTTTTGTTAGCACAGGACTGAGTGGAACAGGGTCTGCTCTGCGGGGAGGGAGAAACACAAGGTGTGCTGGAGCTGGCAGTCCTTTTGGGATGGATAGCCAAAGGGATGATTCCTGGTCACAGGAAAAATCACTTTGGTTTTCCCTGGCATCCTCAGCAAGACTTACTTTGTTTGCAGCTAGAATTAGCAAGTCTTTCACAGCAGAAGGAGCTGAATGAGCCGCATACCTTGGCTGCAGCTCACTCAGAGTATCGCAGGAAGTGTGTCTCTCTGATTTGTAAAATTAATTTCTGCAGTCTCCTGAACAATTCTGAAAGTCTTCTTTGTAGTAAGGAAATTATGCTGCCACATAGCTGCACGTGTTTTGAGGAATTTGGGGCAGTGTTAAGGCTGAGGAAGTTTGTCCTCCTGACCACCTCTTCTATATTTGTATTTTATTAATAAAACTGAGTTGCAGCTGTATGGAGAAAACTGGCTTTGGTCAGTTTTGCAATAATGCAGAATGATTTGATTTACAAATGAGAGAGAATATGGCAGTTATCAATACTGGGGGGAGGTTTTTATAAAATTATTGATAATATAGACAACTTTAAAAAAAGATAACTTGATTGAGAAGTTGCATTGCATTGAAGTTTGCACTCAGTGTGCCAAGAATTCCAGTCTTGTGATGGCAGAGATAACACTAGAGTTCTGTTCCAAAGACAACCTGGTTTTTAAAGCTTTGACCTCTGATATCTTTTGGCAGAGAAGAGAGTTTGGGAAGTGGACCAAAACCCCCGTTGAGAGCCAGAGATTTCATGGCCAGTAATCCTGAGCACTTGGAGATCCTGAAGAAGATGGGAGTCAGTTTGATCCATCTGAAAGATGGACGAGTACAATTAGTACAGCATGCAGTGCAAGTAAGACTTGGCAAGATTTTAGTTTTTAGAGCTCTCTGCAAAGTCCTCCTAGCAATGATATTTGACACCTGGAGCTTCAGGAGGGGCAGCCACCCTGTGGAAGGAGGCACATGAGCTGGATATGTAGCTATATTTAGCAGGCTGATGCTTGTTAATATTTTGCGTCAGCAGCACTTTTAACTAATCTTCCACTAAATTAGGTAGAGGCTGCTCATGTTGAAGTATTGTAGCCAACAGCATCTTGGCTGAAAACACTGCTTTTGCTGTGAGATACTTCCATTTCTTTATGAGGTCTATACATATTTTCAGCCTCCTTGGTGGTGCAAGTGCTAAACCCTTTGTGAAATGATGAATGAGTGGAAGTGAGCATCCACGCTGTGTGTTAAAAGCTTTGTAGCAGTGGTCAAGCAAACACAAATTCCAATTTCTTTTCCCGCAAGTTCCTCAAACATTTAAGGTAAAATTGTTTATTGAATCTTTTCTCTGCAGGCAGCAAGTTCCCTGGATGCTGAGGATGGCTTACGGTTCATGCAGGAAATGATTGAACTCTCCAGCCAGCAGCAGAAAGAGCAGCAGCTCCCTCCTCGTGCTGTCCAGATTGTTTCCCATCCCTTCTTTGGCAGGGTGGTCTTGACTGCTGGGCCAGCACAGTTTGGGATGGACTTGTCCAAACACAAAGCAGGGGTATGTGAGATGTGGGTGTGATCTGTTCCTTTCCCTGTTGCACAAGCCTCAGCTTTACAGTTCTGCTGCTGCTCGAGGGCATCCAGGTGATCAGTTAATTACAGTGGTTAAAATGACAGGCCCCAGTGGTGACAATGACACCAGTGACAGTTGTGGGGATGAGTGGCTCATCTATCTGTGCTCAGCTCCTGAGTCATCAGCCATGGTTTAGGATTTCAAATACCTGCACAGCATGAGTTGGAAGCAAGCTTATCCAGTCTGCAGTGCACAGCTAAGAAGATGGTGATTTAGGGGAAGTTTTCCTTCCATGTCAGCCAGGAGCTGGCAGAAACCTTTTTAGAGTTAGAGCAAGTTGTTCTTATGAAAGAAGCAAGTTGTTCTTTTCAAGAAGGCTCTATGTAGATGGAAGAGGGCAGTACCACAGAGGCAGTGGTCTCTATGGGAAGCAGGAGGAAAACCCAAGTTTCAGCCCCAAAGAGGAGTTCCAGACTAGCAGTTAACAGGAGAAAAGTTTCCAGACAGCACTTCCCAGGTGTAGACAAACCACACAGATTATGAGAATTAGGTTTTCACTCAGTCATTCTTTGCTTCTAGAGCTCCAGTTTCAGGGCACAGATTGTCTGCACTGACACAAGACAACACTAAATGGAGTGAAGGAAAAAAAATACTTGGGAATCTTTAACAAGCATGACTTTTGTGCTCTAATTCTCTTTGTTTTTTCCAAACAGACAAGAGGATTCGTTGCAACCATTAAGCCATATAATGGATGCTCAGAGATCACTAATCCTGAGGCAGTGAAAGAGAAAATTGCTTTGATGCAGAGAGGCCAGTGCATGTTTGCTGAAAAGGCACGAAACATTCAGAAAGCTGGAGCAATAGGAGGCATTGTCATTGGTAAATACAATTCCAAGTTCTTAATTTGTGTAAATGTAACCTGATTTTACAGATCTGAAGTTACAGGAAAGCTGACAAGCTTTAAGCTGAGAAGCACAGCAACTGTGCTTTGAGAAGATGAAGAGATATTTGGGGTTTATCTGGTTCTGTGCAGACACAGATTGGGATGGGCAGTTGTCAGTGATTTTGCAGATTAAAAGTTGTTACTTTAAGGATCACGGGGTGCTGTCAGTACTAACTGCTGAGGAAGAATGGGGATACAAATGACAAGTGTGGAGGAAAACACACGAAGTTGGAGTTCACTCTGAAGCGACTGGGCAGGGGAGGCTGCTCCAAATGCAGGTGGTCTAACAGGAAGTTTGCCTCTCCTCTGGTGTGCTCTGCCTAGATGACAACGAAGGCAGCAGCAGTGACACAGCCCCTCTCTTCCAAATGGCTGGGGATGGCAAGAACACAGATGACATCACCATTCCCATGCTCTTCCTCTTCAACAAGGAGGGGAACATCATCCTGGATGCCATCCGGGAGTATGAGGCTGTGGAGGTGCTTCTTTCTGATAAAGCAAAAGACAGAGGTAAGGTTAGAGGTGGTTTATGTAATTCCACCTCCCATCTGTGCCTTGGCACAATGGAAAGTGGACAGGAATGATTTGCACTGCTGCCCAGAGGTGCTGTGGTTTTCTGTTTGACACTGGAATTAGTTTTTTATTAAGAAAGCCATTATCTGAGAGATACTATTATCTACTCCCCCCGCGAGGTAGCATCCAGAAATGCTGTTCCTAGTCACTTTGGCTAATGAGAAAGTCCAGCCTTTTGGATTCCTTTTGAATCCTTTTTGTCATCAGCTGCTTTGAAGTAGCATCAGGATCAGTGTAGGTGTTTCCAGTGCCCTACATTGTGAATGCCTCTCCCTCACCAAGCTTCCCAGTGACATTCCTGAGACCCAAAAGGAGAGAGACAAGTATGAGAACTATTTTGCCTATCTAAGGAGAAGTGGTTATCATGAGGAATAAGGCTGCTGACCTCAGATGATTTGTGGGTGTTCTTGTATAATGCAAGAAAATTGCAAGCTAATATGTTCCCAGTTGAAATGTTTGAATGTGACAGAAAATTCCAGACTTTCCTCTTGTAAGCCTCCCCTGTAGCACTGCTGTGTCCAAGCAGAATAGGTGAGAACAAGTATCTCTAGAAAATCAGCCTATTTGCAAAGGCGATTTGCCAAAATCTCATCTTGTTTCTTCCTAGCTTACAAATCCCTCCTGTTTATAACTGTGCTTAAGTGCTCTGACAAAATGCTAAATACAATGCTTTGAGAGTTTATAATCCATATCTGCTTCTTCCCCCTCCTTGTGCTTCCATTTGGAATCCCAGCAACAATCTTTAAAGGTAAAATGATTCCAAACTACATTATTGATAGCAGTAAGTATCCCATGTCAACAGTGGCATGTGCCATTAAATTCCCTAGAAATTCTGAAATATCAGTGTCCTGCTTATAGCCATAAACATCAAACCCAGAGAAATGTGCATGACTAAATTGGGCAGCTGTTGGGAGCTAAGCTGGGACGTGGGAGATGTGTGTTACTTGCTTTGAATGGGGAGGCTCTGGCTCTGGCTCTCTCAGATGCACAGTTCAGTAAACTTAGGAAACTGTCCAACTCTGACTTGCTCAGATGTGGGATTCTGGTGGATCTGGGAGTGCTTTAAAATCCAGCATTAAAGTTCAGTGCATGCAGTGGGTATTTGCTTAAGGCTGAAGGGTAACTGGCACTGACCCACAAGTCATTCCTGAAGTTTGAGGAACCAAAACAGGCCCCACTGCATTGTTAGCCCTCATTCAAAATGTCTTTAAAAAGTCTTCCCTCCTATTCTGTGAAATACATTCCTTAGTACCATTAAATTTTCATATCACTGATAAGTCTGCACTTCCTTGAAGAAATAAGGCCAAGGAAAGTGACCTTGTTTTGGAATACATAATAAAATGCTGCATTCTTATGGTTTTAAATGTTTTTTTCTTTTTTCCTTCCCTCTTAAAGACTTGGAAATGGAGAATATGGACCAGAAATTGTCTGAAAATGATTCATACAAACCAAATTCCGAGGAAGCTCCTTCAGAATCTCAGGATGCTGGAGCAGTCAGTGAGGAGCCTGATGGAGGAAGAGAGAGCTCTGCTGTTGGTGACCCTGATCCTTTGTCTCCTGCCAGCCCAGACAGTGCCAGTGTTTCCAGGGCTGATGAGGATCCCCACGCCCCTGGACCTGCAGAGGCCGGTGCTCCAGAGCCAGCATGCACACCAGAGGACAGCCAGCCTCAGGAACAAAACACCCAGACAGAGTCCAATTCCAAAGCTCACTGGGATAGTAAAGTCCAGCCTATGGAATCCATATTAGCAGACTGGAATGAAGATATAGAAGCATTTGAAATGATGGAAAAGGATGAGCTATGACTTGTAATAATAACTTATTTGTTAATAAACAAATGGAGACCTCTTTGGGTAGAAGTGAGGCCCTGATATCTGAGAAAACATATTCAGTATTGGATGAGCAACCAGGTATCACCTGGAAAACACCTTAGAATTCCACCACATGCTCTTTGTATGTTTTAATTTTTCTTGTTTAAAAATGGGAACGTGCAATCAAAGCATTTGTGTGGCCCTGTGGCTGGTGCTGTGCCCCAGGTAGGGATGAGCCCAACTTGTGCCTTCCGGGCTCCAGGGGGACTCCTAGGGCTCTGGGAAGCAGGAGTTGAGCAGGGTGGGGTGACAGACCACAGAATTGTTCTTGATGGGGCACCTATCCCTCCCCAGCTGAAAGCCTTCCTTACAGCAGCAGGGGAATTGTTTCCAGGTGTTTGCACAGCTGGAAGCAGTCTGGTTTTGTCTGACATATCACAGTGCAGGTCATCACTCCTTGCACCCCTTACCACGAGGAACAACACGGGGGACCTGGGAGTTACCCTCCTGCTTTGCTTCCAGCTGGAGGAATTGTACAAACCAAAGGCAAGCTGTGAGCAGGTCCCATCGGGGAGGCTGGGCCAGCTGTGGGGCCACCAGGAAAAAATGTGGGAAGGTCCTGCTGGAGGCTGAGAGGAAGCAGACAAGGCAGGCGTTGAGGCCCAGGTGTTTCCCTCAGCCTCCCAGGTGGAAAAACTCCAATCTGCCCCAGGACATGAAACAGTCTCTGAAAGGACACAGCTCTATCAGCTGTAACAAAACCTTTTTCTACAAGTTTGACTTCCAACAGCTTGACTCCATTGTTCTTTTTATATGCAACTTGTGTATATGGTGTTTCAGGCAGGGAGGGCAGTGCCTATTGGGTCGATTGAATGTTCAGAGTCCAGGGGTGTTGTTCCAGGCTCTGGAGTTTGTTACAGGTAAGTGGGAGTCCTAATTTGTTATCCCCATTATATTTAAGTAAAAATGGGGAAGTCTAAACAACATAGAGGCATTTTTACTGTGTCCAAAGAAACTGCCAAAACCGAATTAACTTGATTTATATAAACTGCTTTTAGTGAATTGTGATTCAGAAAATCGTTTTATATTAAAGACTAATTGAACACTGCCTATATGCTGCACCAGGCTAAAAATGAAGGTTTATATTCATCATTGCAATGGAGTAATAAACAGGAAGCCCCACTCTGGACTGCAGCTTTGATTTAGCTGGTGAAATTACATGTGCTGAATATGCAACTGTTAATTAGCACAGCCATACTCTGTATTTATACTCTGTACAGTGAAAAGAGCAATCCCAGGCAATGTTGGATCCATGTACTCAGCTACACTTGCTTTCAAAAGTCTCAGAATACACAGGCACCTTTTGAGAGCATGGCAGTCCATCCAAATATCATCCAGAACTTTGAATCACCAGGGTAGGAGGGGATTTGAGGAGGAATAGTGACTAAGTGTCCTTTGAAAGAAACTAGCTTTTAAATGGTGTTGTCATTCCTTTGCACAAATAACTGGAGGTTTGGACTTGAAGCAGCTGGGGGGGTTTCATTTGAGAATGTTTTTATTTATGGGTTTTGTTACATGAGTTTCTTCATAGAAAGCATTTGACCACGGGAGCCTTGTAAGTGTCTTTGGTTCCTTGGAGCCCTGGGAGCACCAGGACATGGCTAAGTGCAGGATCAAACCATCAGGTACAGATCAAACATTTTCACTCAGAATTCCGTTGATCTGTCAGTGCTCAGTGCCACAAAAGGAGCATCTTTGTTCCCATGCTCTTTGACATGGACATCATCTTCCTTCTTGGTAGCTCTTTTGGTGGAAATAGTTATTTTTATAACCTAGAGGCCTCTGGTCATTACTCTCTCAATATAGCAGCTAAAGGTTTTCTTTTTTTTTTACTTGCAGATTTAGGTGTAGATGTCAAATTTTATTAAAACTTTAACTTTCCTTGCCATCACCAGCTCACTTTTAGTAACTGCTTTCTCCATGCCTGTTAGTAAAGCAGCAGGCATTACCTTTTCAGGGATTTCTAGGGATCCCAGAACTCCATGTGGATTTAGGGCAGCATTTTGGTGGTGGCCTACCTCAGATAACTGTTGCCTCCTTCCTTCTGGAGTGGTTTTTGTTTCATTTAGTTCTGCTTCACTTTTGAAACCATCATGAGAGCCATAGCTTTGTTTACAGAACTGAATCAGGCAAGGTTGACCTTTTGGGAAAGGATTAAATTGGGGAGACAGCTTTATTCAGGTTATTTTCACTTTGTATTTCCTTATGAGGACATAAGCTTTAGTTTAACCTGCTCATATCATTCTGGAAAGAATTCCGTTTTCTGTTACTGTCATCTTAAAAGGCAGAAAGAATGTATTCATCAAAAAGAAAAACCCTTTTGGAAAGGGGAGAGAGTGTTCTTCCCAAATGTTTGGAAGTCTGCTCCCTGCATGTGGAATACTGCTCGTAGATCATTAATCAGGAATCAGCCTTTGTGTATAGCATTGTACATCTCTGTATGGTATTGAACACTGAAGAATTCAGGAATCACAGCTGCAACTAGCACTTACTCCATCCCATGTAATTCAGCCAATTAATTTCTCATTTGATCTTAGAGGAATCTTCTTAATTGTTTACATTTATTGTTAATGAAGTTTGAGAATGAGCCCAGCTCTGGTTCTCCTCCTCCTGCCGGTGTCCCTGAGTAGGCACCAAGGAGTGTGTGTTGAGAGGTGAAAGAGGACATCTTATGCAACAGGCATCAGTCAGAACATAGAAAACAAACCATTCTGTGAATGAAAATTGTATGTTCAGATTTTATAAGATTTTTGGTTTGTTTTTTTTTTTTTAGCCAGACCAATTTACAGCCGTATATTTTCTTATGGAAGATGTCTAATAACAGGTGCTGTAACACTATTGTTGGGTTTTACTCTCTGGTGATAAGTGTACACAATATTTCTAGGGACAATTATGTACTGTGATGTAAAAGTCTGGGCTAAAATGTACATAATCTGTGTACATAATTGTGTACTTGATTATAACTGCTGATTGTAAAGATTTAATAAAATGTAAATATTCTGGTCAAGCTGTGCTGAACTGATGCTCATTTCTGCATTGCTGTTGGCTGTCATTTTCAGCAAGGCAGTCACCAATCCTTCATTGGCAGCTGTGGTGAGGGGATGGAGCAGATTCATGGCTGCCACCCTGCAGAAGCCTGGAATTTTTCCCTGGGAGGTTGGCTGAACCAAAACACCACCTTTTCAGTCTAGAATTGAAACTGGACAGGCTCTCAGCAACGAGATTTAACTGGACTATTTTTAGCTCTCTATGACTTGGTTATTTTATGATTAAAATTTATTTTTAAAGTCCAGAATCCACAACCTCAAAAGTTGACTGCTGCACCTCTTTTATTTAGAATGAAAAAGCCAGGTCTCACTTGGGCCTGATGAGGTGAGTCTTGGACAGGTGTATCCCTCATCGTTCCTCTGTTATGAGCTCTCCTCCGCCACCTCTATTCCTATCAGTTCTTCCTCTATGAAAGTTAGAATTAAGAAAATTAGGATTAAGATGCAGGAGCCCTAAATTCAAGTCCTTGTTCAAGTGCTGAGTAGTGTTTATGAAGTAGAAACCATTGCCAGCCTTGCTAGGGAAGTGCTAAATTTCTTTAGCCTATTGTTCCCTGTGTTCTGGGAACATCAGGACTTAGGGACTGGAGTATTTTGGAGCAAAGGCCCTTTCTGCCTCCTTTGAGGGACAAGGGACACTCTGCAAGTGTCCTGCACCCAGTTCAGGGGTCATCAGAGGTGCTGCTCATGCAGGCAGAGGAATGTGATTGCTTCAAAGGCAAAGCAGAATTGACAGCCAGGGTGGGCCCTGCCCCTCCCTGTATTTCTTTTACAACAAGAACTCGGGACAACTGAGGTGTTTATTTCTGGGTCTGAACAGGATTCTGACACTCACACTCCCCTGGGATGCTCCTTGCATGGATGGATGCCTGAAAGACAAGGAAGGCATGGTGGCACCAGGCCCTCACCCCTCCTATTAAAACTGTATTTATTAATTTATGCCAATGGTTGTATTGAGGGCCCATTAGTCAATTGTCACATTTCCCTTTTCCATGCAGGTCACCCAAAGGACTGGAGCTACTCTGACTGAAATTCAGCCTCAGCTGCTGCTCATGCCATCAGTCACAAAGGCCCAGAGCTGCTGTGGCAGGAGTTCCATTTTCTCCCAAAGAGCTCCATGAAAAGGTAATGGTAATACATGTTTCCAGCTGGAATGGAGCCTATAAAACACTGTTTACCTGGGAAAGTTCACCCAGGTTATTAATCCCCAGCATGGACAAATTCACCTTTCCTAATCCTTTGGTGGGGAGTGCAGTGTGATGCCAGGGCACCAGGGCTGGGACCCCTGCAGAGGCATTTTAGCCAAAATTGTGCCACAGAGCCTGTGTGGTTCTCACTGGTACCCACAGGTGTTTTTGGGGAGCAGTGGGGGAATTCTGGGATGTCTTGGGTGCCCCACTGGCTGCCACTCCAGGACAGACCTGGTGGCAGCAGTGCAGGGCAGAGAATGAGAAGCAATCCAGAAAACCAGATTCATCCTTAAAAAACCCAGCCCAAACCCTACCCCTGCATTTCTCTGCCCTTCACCAGGGGCTGCCATCCGTTGGGAACACTGGGCTGGGAAGGAGCCGGCAGATTTTGGGCACAAGCCTTGGCCCTGGAGTTGCTTGGGGGCTCAGGAAGGGACAAGGAGCAGCAACGTGGGTGAGAAAAAGGATGAGCTGAATTTGATGCATTTCAGGATTTCTATATGAACCTCTTCTCCTGGCAGGCAGGGTGATGGTTTGAGATGTGCTTGAGGCTCCCCTCTGCAGCAAAAGCCATTTCCTCATCATCCTCTGGCCCAGTGCTCTTTGTGATTGAAGAAATTGAGCAAAGAAGGCTTAGAAAGGCCTAAAAAGGGAAAAATCCAGGCAAAAGATGCACAGGTGAGGACAGAAAAGGCATCTCCGCCCCGTGCTGGCTCTCCAGTGCTTTTATGTAATGGAGCACGTGGCTCCCCACGTTTCTCGTGGGGCTGGACACGGGTTCTCTGAGTGCCAGGCTGGAGCATCTCCCTCAAATTATGTCAATCTTCACTGCACTGGCATTACAGCATCATAAAAAATTACAGAGCTGCTATTTTGGGTAGCAGCTCTCTCCGAGTCAGTGAATAAATGCATCTCCATATGACTCACTCCAGGGGATTATTAATAGACACAAAAGCAGAATGCCAAAACCCCAGGAATATGCTCTGTTCCCACACAGAGCTTTCTAGCTTCTCGCAGCAACTGCTCTTGAGAACTTTTTGTCTCAAAATTTAGTTTTTTTAATATACGTATATATTAAAAGAATTAAATATATAAATTTTCCATTGGACTCACACGTCAAAGGCTTTCAGAGGGACATTCTGCAAGGATGAAGGATGGTTGCTCCAGGGTACCAGGCTCCATCTGGGATGGTAGAGCAGCAGGGACAAGAGGGAAGAGTCACAGGCTGCTCCTTTTGCTGCCATGGGTGTTTGTGTTGGAGTTGGCTTTTATGAAGGAGGTTCACAGTCCCATGCATGTTGATGATGAAGATGATGATCCTGAGGAGGATGATGATGGTGACTCTCACATCTTCAGACTCAAAGTGAGCATTTCCCTGGATGTCATGGGTAGATGTGTGCAGCTAAACTGAAAGAAAATGATATGATTTTTTTTAAAAACAAAGACATGAATATCTTCTGAGTTCTACCAACTTTCCCATCTTGCAGTCCCCTGAGCTGGGGCTGTTTTCCCTTTGCCACAACAGCACAGTAACAATAACAGGAGTTTCACTCAGTGCTTACCCAACTTTTCAGATGTCAGATCTCTGCAACAAAGCAAATAAGGTGCTCCTCCAAAGCCATCCCTGCATTTCCTGTCTCCTCTTCCCCAAACACCTACAGAGTTAAATTAAACAGAGGGAGATTTCAGCCTGAAAAAGGAGAGTTGCCCAGCAGTACCAGGACCCAAAGCAAGGCCTTGCAGTGTTCAACTCTCCCAAAATCATCTTCCATAAAGCCACACTGGCAGGAAGTGCCATAATTCTGTGCTTTCTAGTGAACACCCTAAAAATTGCCGATACCACACAGTGACCTTGGCTGAGGTCAAAGCTTTTGATTTTCCAGAGTACAGCCACCATTACTTCCCCCCTGAGCTGGGACTGCCCCAGACAGGTAAAAGCTTCTTTGGCACAGGGAATGTTGCTCAGACTCCTCCACAGAGAACCAGAGTCAGGGCACTGATTTTATTGTCCCAGAAAGGTTTGGACTAGAAGGGACCTTAAAAGTCATATTGTTCCATCCCTCCTGCCATGGGCAGGGACACATTCCACTAGCCCAGGGTGCTCCAAGCCCTGTCCAACCTGGCCTTGGACACTTCCAGGGATCCAGGGGCAGCCACAGCTTCTCTGGGTACCCTGTGCCAGTGTCCCACAACCACGGTGGAACTGGAAACCACCCTTTTTGTGCCAAGTGCATCTAATGTTTGCTCTTTGACAGACACACACATCACCCAGCCTTACCTATCCTGAAGGTCTGGCATGTCAGCCAGGCTGATCTGGACTAGAGTCACCGCTTACTCCAAAATGGAAGTGACAGGAAATAACTGTTTACAGACCTGGTAAAACCAAAATAGCTGGGAACAGAATATTTAATCTCCAGGCTGATTCTTGTGTGATGACAGTGATGTCTTTAGAGTTCAAACACATCTCCCTGGTGCTTCATCGACCCCTTTGCTGCTGTCTCATCATGCAGAGTTTAAATACCTGTTGTGCTCTGGGGCCAAGCATCAGCCTGGGTGTTCTTACAGCAACCAAGAGGCACACTGCAAGAAATCCTGGGATGCTGCTGATCTCTCCCCTACAGCCATGGCAGCACCGGGCACCATCCAGCTGCTGAGGCCAGAGCCCACCTGAATGCATACGGGGACGGTGGGATGAGGGCAGTCCTGGGATGAAGATTTCCCCTCTTGTTAAAGCACTGCTGCTTCTGCTGCACACAAAGGCAGGGAGAGGTCAGTGAGACAGCCTGGAGCTGTGCGGCCCATCCGTGGCCACAAAGGGCTTGTGGCAGGGGAGGACACAGAGATGGCTCTGCTGGATCCTGGCAGGGAGACCTATGACTGAATGCAAAGGAAGAAACTTACATTAAGTGGGGAGTGGAAGGGGCTGGGAGGGGGCACAGGTGAAGTGGAACTCCCAGTAATTAAACACGACACACAAAATGGCCCAAGGCTGGGCCTGGGGTGGGCAGCAGCTCCCCAGTTCCCCTCCCAATGCTTGGGGCAGACTTCGAGGAGGAAAACCAGCACCACTCAAAGGGCTCTGGACAAAGGAAAAAGCACTTCAAGGGAAGAAGGTTGATTGCAAAACCCCTTCACCACAATTTTTTCCAAGATCCCAGAATATGATGTGGAGTTTAGGACATACTGCATCAGCCTCCTCAAGAGAAGTTTGGGGCTCAAATCACTTCCCTGGCACTTCCTTTGAGAGGAACCTTGAAATCCCATTTACAGCCAAGCACGGTGTACCAGATAGCAGTTTTCCTCCTCTTCCCACCCTCCTCCTTTCCACGCCACTGAATGTATTTGAGCCGAGCAAACAAATGGGGAGGTAGGGCTCCAAGGAGAGATGCATTTTCAGCCAGAGTAATCTGCTTATGTTATTACGGACCCTCAGCTGCCACATATATTCAGACTTCTAACAAAATCTGCCAGGATTTTGCAAAGGTGGAAGAACTACAGCGGGTTCCAAACCTCCTGCCCACCCTGGTGCCTCCCAGCCAGCCGCACAACAGCCAACCCAGGCTGTCACAAATATTGCCATCTACAGGTCCAGCGGGAGGCTGTAATTCATCCAGAAGTCTAAAGCACCTGCTGCTGGTTGGAATACGAGCACAGGTAAAATGGGAATTGCTTTTCCTCACTCACAAAAGGTCCACCAAAGTGCAGGTCTCCAGTGCCATCGGCAGCAGCAAGGAAAACATGAAATAAAAGAATTATTAAAACTAAGAGGTGGCTGAAAGACCATGATGTGTCTAACAGTGTTTGTGTGGGGACATTTACAGACAAGATGTTCAGCACCTGGACAAGGAAATATTTCAGAAGAACACACCCAACTCCAGCACTCCTGCACTACTGTGAGAACTCTCCAAAGCACTTTGCAGAGAAGACTTTGTGGTATCAAGCCCCAGGACTCTTTATTAATTAAAGTGTTTTAAATAATTAAAATGCGCAGTCTCTCAATTCTCCCAAGCGTAGTTACCTGCTCGAGAGCTAGCATAAATTATGGAAACAAATCATATCCAGGAGGAGATAGACATCACCTTGAAGAATTCATCACAAACCCAATGGCTTCATAGCACTGAGAGATGCTGCAGCCCCAGGAAGGGTAATGTGATGGGAGGGAGGCAGAGAAACCTCATCTCCACGGAGGTCAGGATACTTGGGAGAGGTTGCCTGGCCAATGCAGCTGTTCAAATGAGCAAGTATTTAGGGGAATCAGAGCTGGCTGATGCTTTTTGACCATTAATAGGATAAAGCTGAACATGCCATAGAGGACCCTGACGCTGAGCTTTTATAGGGGAAGCTGTTGAAGCTCTGGAGTTGTCTGAATCCTGGAATACAGCAACCACTGGGCTCAGACTGAGGCTGCCAGGGGACCAGCGACCTGTGGAGCCCAGAAATAGCTTCAGCCTTCTGGAAAGAGGCTGATTTGCAGCCTGACGGCTGCTACTGGAAAGCTGCTCCTGCTGGATGGGCTCACATCCAGCCCTGCAGGAGTACAAGCAACTCCCAGGTCTGTCCCCTCTGCCTCATCCCCTGCCCAAAAGCCAAAGGTAAATCCAGTGCAGGGATGGCAGCAGGAGGGGCTGGGGGTTTCTGGACATATTCCAGGTACAGCACAGCAGTGATGGGGAAGGAAATCTTCCGAGGTGGACTGTCCAGCCCAATCACTGAGGGAAACTTCTTTAGACAAGAAATTCAGCAATAACTTAAAGAGATTTGCAGAGGTCACAGGTGATCTTTGAGGGACAGATTCTTTAAAGGGATCTGATTTTCAGAAAGTCCAGTGAAAAATGGACAATATTTGGGCTGAGTGCCCCACTCAACTGTCAGCCACATCCTAAGAGATGCTGTTAATGCAACCTCAGTCTGGTCCACACCCATCCCACAAATGAAATCAACACAAGGACTGCAAACTACAACTGACAAAGCTTCTCCAACGGGATGCAGTGCAAACCCTGCCCTCATATGGCATCAAAGCTGGAAGAAATATCAGCAGAGGTAACAATCTTCTTTGAAATAATAAATACGAAAGCTGTATTTTTTTTCATTTTTTTTTTTTTAAACTCATGACAGCATTTGTTAAAAATATTACATCTGCTTTTGAGAAGGTAATATCCTCTCCATTTAATATGGAAAAATAAACTCTACAGGACATCCAATAGATCCCCCCAGTTGGCACAGAGCTGCTGTAAGAGATCAGATCCACGGGACTCATCAAGGCAGAAGAGAGGTTTGGTCTTCCTCGTCCCCAGACTCTTAAAACATCATGTTGTAGGAATGGTAAAAGACAAGAATGCATAAAAACAGTAAAATGTTTATTTTCTTAGAAAAAAAGAGATTCAAAATGATTGTGATCACACTCCCATTCGTGCTCAGCAAAGCCAATACTGCAAGCTTAGTCCTTGATTAAGATACCTGTTAAACAAAATTTTTTTCCTCTTAAAATACAATTTCCTGCTCTTGTATCACTTCCAGTATTTCAGTGATAACATGCTTTTAATGGATAATAGTTTCTCAGCTTCTTCTCAGCTGAGAAACAAGGCCTGCCTTGGCAAAAACATCCCATCTCCAAAGCTTGGAATCACCAGCACTAACAAGCACTCCGGCCCCGATGCGGACGGACACACAGCTTAGGGGTGTTTCTTAGATGCTTGGATGTTCACTTATGGAAGCTTGGTAAAACACTACCTCATCTGATAGAAAACAGGCCAGAAGCCTCAAGAAAATCAATGTCTTTTGGATTAACTTTTAAGGATTTGCTGCGTATCTGGACACAGAAAAAAGTGAGAAGTTGCAACAAGTTTTAACTAGCAGCAACAAAAACAGTTCCTTACGAGTTCTTAGCAATATTCCTCATGTGTTCATTAGGAAACACTGTAACTGAATGGAGCATATAATGTGGAAATGGTCTTCTGTTATGGAGTGCTGTTCGCTTGAGCAGACGTCCCAAAGGTTGTATCCAGAAGGCTGGGTTGGATCTATTTACACTGGAGGTGCTCCTGGGGCGAGCGCAGAGCTGGCACTATGTGACATCCTCCTCCTCTGAACAGTAGTCACGACCCTGCAGGGACAAAAGCCAGGCAGTTGGTACATGGAGACAGCACACAAGAATAAATCCAGGGAATGCTTACTGAGAACAGTTCTCTAAACCTGGGGGGTTTAAGTTCAGAGCTGGGTAGAAACCTTAGACACAGGGAAATTTGCAGGAAACCAGGACATGGGACACTTTCTGTCATTTTTAATCTCATAAACGTCCCACACATACTGAATTCCAGGGGAGGTCCAACAAACTGATTTACAAACCTGCTTTTATGTAAAGATCCACCTTGATGGACACAGTCTCGAGATTTGTTGTGAAAGGATAATCTCCGAGGCAAAAGCAACAAAGCACATAATCCTATGAGCAACACAAGGCAGCTGCTGTGAACAAGAATCCCTCATCTGATAACCCCAACAAGAGTTTAACCCCAGAGTAAAAGATACCATTCATATTGAAATTACACTTGTACTACCGGGATTCAGCCTAAGCTTCACAAAACATGGATTTCTTATCAGACCAGTCATGCTATGCCTTCTATCCCATCCCAAACATAGGTGTGGAGCAGCATCTCTCTGGGTATTCCCCTTGGGATGGTCTAGAGAAGGCATATCCCGTCCCTCCCTAGCCATTCTTGAAGAGCAGCAAGGAAGTACACAGGGAGCCACTTTCCTTGTTTCCCTGCACTAAACCAGCTGGACCTCAGCTGTTCAGTACAAGGCACCCAGGGTATCTTGTATCACACAAGTGCCTCAAATGCAGGACACAAAATCTCAACCCCTGGACTATTTCCCATTGTTCCCATGTGCTGGCTGTATCACCTGAGCACCTGGAGAAGGAGAAGGACAGCAGGAAAGACAAAAGTTTAAAAAAAGGGAGAGATGTTTCTTAACAGTGATCAGTTTATCTGGGACACACAGCTGGGCTGCACACCAGGAACAAAGGCTCCAAAATGTCTCTGCAGTGAAAATCCCAGTGCCGATGGTGGGACTGCAGAGCTGGCTTTGCTGGAGTCCACACCCAGGAATGTGCAGTGTTCTGACAACTCCCTGTGGCCCAGCACTGAGAGCAGAAGGGTTTTCTAAGTACATTAAAATAACCCCCAAGAGACTCATCAGCTCAAATTCCAACTCAGAAATCACTGACCCAGAAAGAAAGGAAAAAAAATACATTTTTTCAGCTGTGACTCAAAAGCAAGGAACACTGAAATTCTTTGCAGCGAAGCACAAATCTGTCGGTTTTCTCCAGGCCAGGGGCCACAGTTGGACAAATCCAGGAGACTTTCCTTGTGGTGACGAAGGCTTTGTCTAAAATGCTTCAGAGCTGTGAAAGGCAGCAGCAGTGACGAAGGGATGAGTTCAGGACATTTCCAGGACATCCATTTACCTGCTGAAGAGGGAGTACTCCCCACTGGTGGACATCACTGCTATTAAAGCCTCAAGCAGACCCAAATCAGAGAGAAGAAAAGCCATCCTGCACTTTTCCCCTCCAACCTCTCCTGCTGTTCTTCTACTTCTGGGTTTGCTCCATGGCTGCCAAGTGCATCAGTTCTCAAATGGATGCCCAAGGAACTGCTTCAAACCAACATGCTGAGCCAGTCCTGGCAATGGCATGGACACGCCACCTCCCACCAAAGGCCTGACGGCCACCAGGAGCTGGGCTGATCCTTCCAGACACGTCACTTCCATCTACACACTGTTGGGAACAGGGACACATCCATGTCCTTTGAGTGACCTGACCAGCTCAGGTGATGCCCAGACTGCGGTGAGTCCCCATGGTGCTCAACAGAGCTTTGTTCTAAAGGTTACTCCCCAAATGCATTTCTGTCAGTAATAACAAGGTCAGCATTGCTCAGGAAGATCAGAGAGGGAATGAAATGTCCTGTTGTCACAGCATTTCCTGCTGCACCAGAAATCCAAGACAAGGGTTGTGTCCTCGGTGCTCCTTGGGCAGAGAGGCAGGGGAGGGCTGCCACTCCCTGCTGGCAGAGGAAGGGCAGCTTCAGCCCCAGTTCAGTAAAGTACTTTAAAATGTCCATTTTTGACCCATTGGTTGATTCAGAGGATGTTTGACAGATGCTGGTGGAGATAATCCCTTGATCACTGAAAGGCTGTTGTGCTTACCATGGGCCTGGGAAAACCTCATGGGAAATGGTCATCTAAGAGCCTGCAGACACCACACTGCTCTAGTGGAAGTGTCCCTGCTTGCTGCAGGGGTTAGACCAGGTGGCCTTTAAAGGTCCCTTCCAACCCAAACCACTCTCTGATTCTATGATTCCATGACTGCCAGTCAAATCCTGTCCAGGGCAGCAGGCTCCTGCATCCAGAGGAGCAGGTGGCTACTAACAGGAATGCACGGGCCACCCATGGACAGTAAACTGTGGGTTCAATCCCTGCATGAGCCATTCACTTAAGAGTTGGACTCAATGATTCTTGTGGGTCCCTTCCAATTCTGTGATTTCTGAGAAGTTTTAATGATTGAAAGTGTAAATGAACTATGGTGAGGAAGATGAGAACTGTAATACATGCCTCCAAGTCCAGCTAATTCCTGAGGAATCCCATCTACCACCTCTGCAGTTTCAAAATCCAACTGTCAGCTTTTGTAGATGTCCACAGAACACCGTGCTTCTTAACGAGTGTGTGAATTTAAGGTAAATTAAAAAGCAGCCTGATGTTCTTTTCCTGCTGCCTGCACCCAAACCAGAAGAGCTCATTCCTCATCTCTCCCCTTGCTGCCCCTCCAAAGTGCTCCCCTCCAGGGGATGCATCACAGGTCATTATATCCTTTTAGGGAATAAAAAGAGAGAGAAAAACGTCGCAGGAAAAAGGCCTTTTCCCCATTGTGTGGGTGACAGGCAAACAGACAACACAGCCCGGCTCAATGGCCGCTTGTGCCAGAGGACTGAGCCAGGCAGTGGAGGGAAGAGAAGGAAGGGGAGGGAGAGGTGGGAGGGGAGGAAGAGGAGGCAGAGGAGGGAGAGGGCCGGGAGCTGCAGCAAGCAGCCCTTTCTCCTGCGGGCTGGCGGGGCTGGGGACACAGTGGCCCCTTTGAGGGGCCTGGCTGGGCAGCCCCCACCCGGGCCCGCGCTGGGAGCCCTTTTCATCAGGCTGGTTTTGTTTACAGCCCTCGCAGACAGGACGGGAAGAAAATGCCGGGAGGCGGCACTAAATCATTGTATACTGTGCTAATTTTTGTCCCATTCTCATTTTGTTAGGGAAAAATCAATGGAGTCATTAAGAGCAATCCACTTTGCTAATGAGTTTCAGCCGAATCATTGTGCCCTGGCATAGGTTGGATTGGCAGCTCATTCCCAAGGGCACTCCCTCCACCCCGTACAAGGAGCTGCTTTGTGTCCACTCCCCGCTCCCGTGCCCAGCGTTCCTAACGAGGGATGCAGGGAGTTGCTGCCAGGCATCTTTCCCATGGGCTGGGTATTCTCCCACCAGCTCCCGGGGGCCAGCTGAGTGGACTGGTGGAGAAATCCCTACACACCTACCCCGACACAGCGCTGGTGCTCAAGACCGAGTGATCTGCTGATCCACAGTGACATCCCCCATGGGGGTGGCGACACCATGTCCCAGGCTCGGGTTACCCACCAGCCCCATCAGAGTTCACAGCAACACATCTTCACAATTTTTAATCTCATTTTTGTCCGTGACCATGTTTGCATTGTGATTATTTTTTACAAACCACTGTAGCCACGTAGGAGACAGTTTATGATTATGGGACTGGTGATGGTTTTCCTCTGGTACAGCTGCCCAGGATTGTTTTACCATGGTCCCTTTTGAACCACAAAGTCAGAGGTGCTTCTCTTGTGGGGTTACAATCCCCAAACACAATCCCAGGAAGTGCTTGTCAATTGTTCCATTACTCCTCAGCCTTTTTCCTACAGAGAGACAGTTGCCTACACACTCTGCCACAGCCCACAGTAGTAACATACACTTCAAGAAGATAATTCCTCCAGATCATTGTACTGCTCTATGGAGGATTCAGAGACAGCACTCGTTTTTCCCATCATATTCTAGGACAGCCATCATCATGATGTTTGTGCTAGCAAGCACTAAATGGGTAAATATTCCACAGTCAGCACTTTATATGTTATAGCTTTTAATTTTTATTTCTATTTATTTCATGCAAGCCCTGCTGGCAGAGCCCCTTCAAGGCAATGGACTTTAGCCTGCAGGGCTGTGCCCAGGATCAACTCTGCTCTGAGTCATCCTATGCAATTCATGGAATCCCAGAATGGTTTGGGTGGGAAGGGACCTTAAAGCCCATCCAGTCCCACCCCCTGTCATGGGCAGGGACACCTTCCACTGTCCCAGGTTGCTCCAAGCTCTGTCCAACCTGGCCTTGGACACTTGCAGGGATCCAGGGGCAGCCAGAGCTTCTCTGGGCACCAGGACCTCCCCACCCTCATAGTCATGAATTTCTTCCCAATATCCCATCTCCAACCCTCTGGCAATGGGAAGCCATTCCTGCTTTTCGAGATACTCCAGGCTCTTGTCCCAAGTCTCTCTCCAGCAACAGGTCTATGCCCTTCCTTTGGCTGGGATTTCTTTTCAGGGAGTAATGTGCAATTTGCATGGAGCCCTGTGGAATCAGGTCCAAATAAATCTGCAATGTAGAAAGAAGATAAAGCAACCAAAGGCTGGAGAAACTTCAGGAGAGATGTGTTAATTCTTCATTGTGTGTTTCACAGCAAATCTTTTTGAGTCCAAATGCAACATCTGACTAAACCAGTCCTTGATCTCTTAGACTGGAGAGAACCCAGGCCATCCATTTACTTGCCTGAATACCAACACAATTGGCCTGGTACCAGGACATGTTTCTATCTTCTTAATCAGAGTTGATAGTTCAAAATCAGATTTATCCCACCATGGGAGTGCAGTGACTGTCCCAATCTCTGCTAAAGTCAGTGGAGCCCATTTCTCCTCTGCTGGGCACAGCAGATCTCAGATTTATCCAGTAGCTGTAAGGTTTCCTTTAGGAGGACTGTTCAGTCACTGATTCCTTCTCTGGTTTCCAAAGCCATTTCTGTCTATTTCTGTCTTCATCTCTCAGGTCAAGAAAATCACTTGTACTCCTGACCCACATCTTTCTAATTTACTCCAGGGAACGCTCTCCTCGAGCTTAATTGCTGCTATTACCTGTTGCTCATCCTCCACAGGAATACACTTCTGTGATTCCAGGCTAATTTTCAATAAATGATGATAAGGCTGACAGCAGATGAGCCGCCTCCTTCCCACTGCCTATCTCTGCTCCATTTCCCCCTGAACTCTGGAACACAGGTGCTTTTTGTCTCCCAAAGCAAAGCCCTTGACTCTACTCATAGTAACCTCAGTGGGTGGGAAGCCCCAAGAGAACTCACTGCCAGATGTGGGAACTTTTCTGAGCCTGCTCTGCCACCACTCAGAGCCTCATGCTGCTCACAGGTCCTTCGACTTCCCCTTTGATCTCTCTCCATGGTCTACTACAGGTCAGAAAGTCTTTAGACAACGCTTTTAGGCATGTGGTGGGATTCTTGGGGTTGTCCTGTAAGTTGGACTTCATGGGCCTTGTGGGCCCTCTGCCAGCTCAGGATATTCTATGATATGACAAATAACTATGGCTTCTTGTGCTGTCAACTGCTCAGCTCTCTCCAGCTGCTCCCAGTCTCCCATCTAACCTGGAACTCTGGCTTCTCACCAGGTCCGAGAATATTTTTACCTCAAATTCTGATGTTTCTGAAAGGACTGGGTTGACTCCAGCAGAACCAATATCTAAGCCTACATTCAAGGCTGACTTTCCCATTCTCAGTCAGTCCTACCCCAGCCCTCATCCCAATGTTTCTGCCTTCCAGCAAACCCTATGAATGGCATTACCACCACCATGGGCAGTTCTGTACACACCAGTTCAGCTCCAGCTCTCAGATCAGGGACAAACTCACTCAGATAGAGCAGATGTCCCCCCTTCAGTGTTTTGACACTGAACTTTGGTAGACAGAAACTCCATGCTTCATGACATTCTGTTTTTTACCTTTGGGTGACATTTGCAGGAGGCAGTGGAGCTTTGTAGGAGCAGCCACGAACACACTGCTGGGGGCAGGACTTCCAGAGAAACTCTCCAGACTGTTTCAGCGAGGCTTTTTTTTATCTCCAGGACTCATGGAGATTCATGGAGTTCCTGTTTGCAGCTGACAAAACAGCAGCCCGTGTTCTTTCCATTTCACACTCTGGCTGCAGGAGTTTTATTTCAGCTGCCCTCCCTGTCCATGTGATGGCTGTGCCAGGTCCAAGCACCCGTGTAATGCTCCTGCCTAATGCTCACATGTCTGAGCGGTTGTTACTCACTTGGATCTGGTGACCCAGCACCCCTGGGGATCTCAGTGGAGCTGAGGGTGTTTTGCTCCTGACTGGAGTTCTTGCAGCACAGCCCACGGAGCAGCATCTCCATCACAAATCCAACAGCCATGGTTACCACGGGAACATCACAAGGTTTAGGACTTCACCAGCCACAGGCAACACCCCCCACACGTTCACAGACTTTTCCAGCTGCCACTGGTTGAGCTGCTCACTGATACAATTTTTCTAAATGTTCAACTGCTGTTCTGCATCTCCCTGGAGAAGGGACTGAAAATGCTATTTAGAGATCAGACAAAACCCCTCATATTTTCCAATCTTTTCAACATTGCTGGCAACACCTAGAAAAAAAAAAAGTGTTGTGGGCAAAGATGAATTAAAAAGCCCAAAACTTCTCTTATGAAGACTATTTCTTCAGGCACAGGAGGTCCCCAGGGAACATAAATTCCACGTTCAGCTGTGTGTTAACTCCTGCTGATCCCATCAGCTGTCAGCAGATTGGTCTCTTTGACAGATAAACTGTGGATTTCCTCTAAACAGAAAATCTCCTGATACCGAAGATAAATTATCCCCAAGATAAATTAACCCTGGAGATCACCTGGGAACATCTCAAAGCTGATCCAAACAGCTCCAAACAGAGGAGACAGGGTCAGCTGCACCTCAGCATGGCAGCTGGGGAATGAGGGGTGTTAGCGCCCTGCCACAAACCTCGGGAAAAAAAATCAACCAAATTTCATAATTAGAGCCTGGTGGCATTACCTGGTTTGTGGATAAGATAAATCTCTGGAAAACCCATTTCACTGAAGATTCTGTGCTCAACATTATGGAAGGTGATGATGTCCAGGAAAAGCATCTGAATACTCATAGGGTGAATGCATTTATTTAAAGGAGATGTAGCTGTATTATGGATATGTAGAAATTCTGCTTTTGGATGCATTAGGTTACATAAAATCTTACCCCTTTTAAATACTGGGTACAGAAATATTCTTCTCAGGAATCTATGAAGTCCTCCTCACTTTTACTCTTCCCCTTTATGTCTTTTTTTTGCTTTCCTAATTTTTAATTTTTTTAAGAGGAAAGTAACAAATGTGTTGCTTGGGACAAGAAAGAGATGCACTCACTGCAGCAATGTGACTCCTAAGACCAGGAGTGCTGGCAAAACCAGCAGAAATTCAGAGTCATGCAAGTAAAGCTTTCCCTTCTACTCTGCAATCCAACATGACAACTTAATAGAATAGAACAGAACAGAAGAACAGACTAGAACAGAATGGACTAGAATAGACTAGACTAGACTAGAAGTATTTCAGTTAGACAGGACCTACAGTCATCAACTGCCTGAGCACTTCAGGGCTGACCAGAAGTCACAGCATGTTGTTAAAGGCATCATCCACACGTCTCCTGAACATTGAAAGCCTGGGGCATCCACCAGTTCTCTGGGAAGCCTGTTCCAACATCTGACGTCCCTCTCCATAAAGGAATGTTTCCTCATATCCAGTCTGAAACTGGGAGTACAAATTAGTGTACTACTACTGAGGAAGTCAATATTTAATATAAAGTATTAAACAAGATGCATGACTCTGAAGCAGGCAGTGTAAAGAGTAAATTGGTGTGTGAACATCAGCCCCCTCAGCTCCCTCAGCCACTCCTGGTATGAGCTGTTCTCCAGCCCCTTCACTGCTGTCCCACAAAGAAGCTGAGGGTGTCATTTAGAAGGTTTCTGAAACACACAAAAGCTGCTCTCAGAACAGCAGAGTTATGCAAAGAATTATTCACCCTCTTCTTCAAAACATCTTCAGCACCATTATTTCACTGGCACAGCCCTGGAACAGGGTTATCCACACTTATAGCCACACCATTCCTTGGAGCCAGTGGCTATTTTGAGGAGATCCAGCAAAAAATTCCCAGGGTATCCCAGATACTACCGGCATTAAGATTCCAGTTGTCTCCCACGGAGATGAGATTGAAGATCAAATCAGCAACGACATAAAATCCCACTTTGCTCTTCACCTTTATTCAGCACGTACATCCTGAACATCTGAGTTAACCTGCCATTAATCCCAGACAGGTGGCATTTCCACAAAACAAAGGATTCTCTCAGTACCTCCTGCAAACTCTTTGCCTTCCTGGTCTTCTTTGCACTTGAGCTATCTAACTAAGGAGCAGACCCCTCCAAATCACAGAGAACATGGAGAGCTGCAGCAGGCAGGTCACTGTCCTCCCCACGGAGCTGGGAAAGCTGTGCCCACCCCCAAGGGAAAATGGATGTATACATTACTGTGTCTTACCTTTTCAATTTTTTCATCAAGCATTCTGAAGAATTCTTGTTGGCTTTCAGAGATGTGCATGCTGGAAAGCAAAGGAACAGTATCAATACCAACAGGATTTCTTCCATTATAAAACAGCCCAGGGTCGTTGAGGGGCCCAGCTATCAGCTTCCACCACTGTGAAAAATAAATCACTTTATGCTTTCATCTAAAATGTCACTTTTTAATCTTTTTTTCCCCCCTGTTTTTGGTTTGTCCACAAAAAATTACTGCATTTAGTTCTGTGTACATGCATAACTGGGACCTGCATGCATCCAGAGGAGACTGTTCCCTTTTCCAGGCTAACTGCAGGAAGTACCTCTCCCTGGGCCATAGAGAGCCCTGTCTCTGACAGGACAGGAGGTTTTCCAGGACTGCTAATCTCACCACCACAGAATGAGACACCCATTTAACCTAAGGTTAAAGGCTGTGTCCTCTTGTCCCTCCACTTGTTACAGGGGAGAAGTGACCGACAACTGCTACAGCCTCCTGAAGGGAGTTGTGCAGAGCCAGAAAGTCCCCACTGAGCCTCCTATTCTACGGGCTGAGCCCCCAGAGCTCCCTCAGCTGCTCCTGGTGCTCCAGACCCTTTACTTCAACTAATTCTGCAGCACCAAGAGGCTCAGTGATATGATTTTGCATTAGTAAAGAGGGCTGGAAAATACTATTTTTCCATTGTCTGTAAAACGCTAATGGTCACACAGGTCACACAAGACCACAGGTCCTTCCCCACGGGGAACCTGCAAGATAAAAACACAGACAGGATGAGGACACAAGGGTGATGATGGATGGCAGGTGGTATTTGGGGTGTTTATTTATGTCAGCTGATGGTGAGAGCCTCCTTCCTGCACGAGTAACACCCCTCCGGGAAGGTGAGGCTGCAGCATCCTCTGGACCCGCAGGAGGAGCACCTGGCCTCACAGGGGGCTGGGGAAATGTGCCAGGGACTCCACGTGCAACACAAAAAAGATGCAAAAAAGGGAGGATGGGGACTGGTGCCAGTGGCAACAGTGATGCCAAACAGTCAGAAGGACACACAGCTCTTGGAGATTTTCCCCAGCACAGAAAGCTGGCTCAGCTTGCTAGATTCCCACCCATTCCCTCTTCCTCAGAGTGATCCTTTCAGCTGTGATGAGTTAATGCCCTAAGTGCCCAACAACGGGCTGCACTTCCCCACAAAGCTCAGCATTGAGCCCTCCCTGCTATCGACTGAATGTATACAAAGATTTGCTTATGTGGGACATAAATGAAGCTCAGTTCACAAGAGAAGGGCTCAGAAATGGCATTAAAACCTAAAGCTGGGCATTCAGGAGCAGGAACAATTCACCTTTCAGTGGTTGAGGGACTTCTTGTCCCCAGCTGTCTGCCTGTTCCTCAGGTTCCCACCTCCACCTCAGATGGGGAAGAGATGCTTACTTGGGACAGCTGACCCCATCACCTGCATATTTGGGTGCCTTGGAGAGGGATTTTAGGGCAGTGCAGCCCTTTCTGGGTAGGCAAGTGCTTAAAAAATAGTCTTGCCTTTGCAAGATCATAAATCCAGTTTCTAGTAAAATGACATGACACTGTAGTGACTCACTCCAACCATAATTTGTAAGAAAACTAAAAGAAGGCAGGGAAAAAAAGGAGTATTTTGTAGTCATATCCCTGAAAATTCCCACAGGATAATCCTATAGATCTGGTCTAGTGGAATGTGCCCTTGTCCATTGCAGGGGGGTTGGGTTAGCTGGTTTTTCTTGTGCCAACCCAAACCATTCTGAGATATTCACAATTGGCAGGGTAAAACTGGTCTGAAATAACCACTTTCATTCTATGCTTCAGGCTGCTGTCACTTCCTGAGTTGTGAACTTGTCCCAGGGTACTTGGTAATCATTAAAGGTGTCAGTGGGGTGAGTTTGGTGATGAACAGACAGAGCAAGTGCCCATGAGATCAGGGTGAGGTGCAGAGGGAAGCCCTTGAAGGTGTGGCAGGTACCAGGACTGGGCGTGAACAGGAAGGACCAACCCCTCTCCCTCAGCCAAAGACCCCCCATAAAGCTACTGCTGGCTCCCTACATCCTGTGGTTTTAAGAGTCCAGGGCTCTGGATGGAAAGATCTAAATCCTCCTGCAGGGAGAAGAGCCCTCACAATCTTACTTTTCAGATGACATCAAAATATTGTAAAAGAACTTATAATTTGGCACTTAGTCCATATTTTGTTTAGAAGTAACATCCATTGTACCAGAACAGTATTCTAAGATGCATCTAATGATTTATCTATTCATTTCTGCTCTTCCAGCTGAGTAGCCCTTTTCCACCCAATGCCACCCCACTCTGCAGTCAGAATTGTCATGGCTTTTAGAAAATAAACCTTGAAAAAAAAATTGTACATTATAACAGCTATTTGGTGACTTGGCAATTATCAACTCAAACACATGTAGCCACTTTATAAACAGAAATGCAGTGGTAGGTAGGGCAAGCAGCAGAGCCTTGAGCAAACACAGGAGGATCTACCCAACAACCTCATGTTACATTCTCCATCTCTCTGGGAAGTCTCCTTATTTTTGCAGGTCTGTGACAGAAGTATTTATCTCTGTCATTGCAATGTAAAAAATGGGCTTTTTGGTCAGTTCTGATTTCTGCAGGGACTTTTTAAATTAGAGTTTTATGAAGGAATGGAAGCCCTGGCCCCATGCAGTTCCTCTGCTGTGGATGTACCAAGAGATGACCCACCAAAGAACAGCCCTTTTTTATCCCAGAGTAATTAGCCTCATGTTAGAGCATCTTAAATACATCTCTGACCTGCTGGGAAGGTCTGAACCACAACAATGAAGTACAGCATTGCTGAAGGGTGATTTTACCTCCACCACCCTACCTACCATGTACTTCTTTTCAATTACATACAAAGCACTCGGCTTTTCCCTTTGAAAAGAGGCTGAATTACACTGTCAGTTGATTAGGAAATAACTGAAGTTCCCAGACTTGAAATCGTGTTCAAGGCACTTGATAATCAGCAAGTATAAGTTAGTAAGTGCCCCGAGGGCAGGGCACAAGGAACAGCATTTCCACTGGTGTTCAAAACCCAAATCACCAACCTTTATCACTCGTTCTTCACGAACCTGATATGTGGCTCCACATAATCCGTTATTTCCCAGCCAATTAGCAATTAAAATGTAACACTGAGTTAGATAAGAAATTAGTTACTACTGTCAATAACCAACTCTGCCACAACAGGCAAATATTTCATGTAACACTGACTGACCCCAGGCAGAGTATGGGCACAGAACTGTCAACCAAGCAGGGAAGAACTCGCAGCTACAGAACAACCCTCATGTTAACAACCTGAACATTCCCAGTCCCAGGCAGAGCAGCTGCTGATCTATACCAGGAGCTAGCAAAAACCTCCCTGTGACTGACCCAGTCATATTTAGGAACACTAGTGGATTTAGAGTAGTTTGTTCTGTGTAAGTTGTATAGAAAGCTGAGAAATAGCACAGGGTCTTCTGTCAGGCACAATAGGATGCGCATCACCTATTTTCAAGTCCTGCATCTTTGCTGTGCAAAGGAGAGGATGCTTCCCAGTCTTGGGACACAGGTGATCTTGTACTTAACTCAGCAAGACTTTAGGGCTGCTGGAGTCATCCTATGGTCTTTGCTAGGTGGTAACTGTGAACCTCACAGACACTGCTTAACCCTGTGTTTATTTTTATTATGATTTAAACAACAGAAATTGAACTTACTTTGCTCTGGGTTGATGTACTAATCCTGGGATCTCTTTATTAGATTTAAGTCTTGCGTTTGAACTGGCACTTTTTTCCTGAAACACACAAAAAGCACACAACAGAGTATTTATCAGAGTATTTAATCAGTATTTATTAAGAACAAAAAGGGTGACAGGCATTTGTCATTGGGGTGTCACACTCGGCTGGGTCCAGGCTCTTCTGCCTGCACAACTGAATGAGAAAAGTTCTGCAAAAATGAAATTAAGGTAACACAAGAGATGAAATGACCCCAAGTAGGCAATTTTTAAATGCCCCGGGTTTGGTAGCATGCAGAATTGCCTCTGGGTCACTGGGTGAAATCCAGGGATCAAACTCCATGCTAGCCGGTAACTCTCAAGAGGTCCATGGAAAATGGGGTGTGCTCATATAAATCAACAACACTAGCCTCCACCTGCACCAGAGCAAGGAAAAGCACTGTGAAGGCAGTCCCAGAGTCACCCAGCACCCACAGGCTGGCTCAGAACAGAGGGGATCATCAGCACTGAGGAACTGTCTGCAGGAGCATGCACATGTCAAATATGCTGGTGAAGAGCAGCAACGGCAGACGTGACATGCTCAGCCACAAAACTGGGCACAAGAGGCCCAAGGAAGCAAATCAGCTCTGGAGATCCCAAAAATAAGGATGTGGGGCTGCTGGAGAGAGTCCAGAGAAGGCCACAGAGATGCTCCACAGGCTGCAGCCCCTCTGCTCTGGAGCCAGACTGAGAGAGCTGGCAGTGTTCACTTGGAGAAAGGGCTCTGGAAAGACCTCAGAGCTCCTTCCAGGGCCTAAAGGGGCTCCAGGAGAGCTGGAGAGGGACTTGGGACAAGGGATGGAGGAACAGGACAAGGGGGAATGGCTTCCCACTGCCAGAGGGCAGGGATAGATGGGATATCAGGAAGGAATTGTTCCCTGGGAGGGGGGGGAGGCCCTGGCACAGGGTGCCCAGAGAAGCTGTGGCTGCCCCTGGATCCCTGGCAGTGTCCAAGGCCAGGCTGGATGGGGCTTGGAGCAACCTGGGCTAATGGAAGGTGTTCCTGCCCATGGCAGGGGGTGGGCTTTAAGGTTCCAAGACAAACCAGTCTGTGTTTACAGACAAGAACACAACCCTGTCCTTTGCAGAGTACCAGAACCATTAAAAACATCCTAAAAAAGGTCAGGGAGGGGAAAGAGAGAGCTGAGAGCCAGCACTGCTTGGTAACATCTCGTCATCATGCCACAAGCTTCTGTGACCCAAAACTCAGTGCACACACATATCTATTATCTCCAAAATCCTTCAGACAGATATGGCCCCTTCCAGATCTTCCCAGTGCCATGTGTTAGGGAAAGCTGCTGCTGCAGATGGGAGAGGTCTGAGTCAAATCTTAGAGCTCACCCGCTCCACAAATCCCTCTGTATTTCTTAGGCATGTCACATCCATGGCAATTTAAGAAACATAAACCCAAGAATCAGTGTTTTTGTGGGTAATTTTGGTAGTTTTATTTAGCCTTATTTAGTCATTGAATGTCTGAATCACACGAGATTTTGGAGAGGGCTACTAAATCACTGATTAAAAACCAAGGAGGACGGCTAGCAGTTAATATTTTAATGAATAATTTCTACAAAGGCTGTAAACATCAACTACCTCAGCATATTTAACACTGTTTAATGCATATCTTCTAATCCTCCTAACCAGGGAACAGTGCCTTGCATGAAAATAGCAGTGAGAGAGAAACAAGCCCTTCTTCCAAGCCTTAACAAGGGTGTCTGTGTTTGTTATACCCCACCAGCCACTGCCTGCCTGCCCAGGATCCCGTGATATCATGCCAGAGCAGCAGAACAAAAGGCAAAACGACTTTTTTTCAAAGCATCTTCTAATTTAAACAGTGCTAGGAGGGTGTGGCATGTACACGTTGTGTGTGATGAACACGTGTGTACACAGACACACAACCTATGAGCTCATGTCTGACTCATGTGGCTGTAAAAGCAAAACAAAAAGAGAGGGATGGGTCTCACAGGGAAGATTTTTCATGGAGAAGACACCAAAGCCATATATCAGCTAAACCCTAGCCTTCTGCATCAGGTAAGCCTTTATCCTCAGGTCTATTCCATGGGATGGGAAGGGGAAGGGAAGACTGATCTACAGCTCCTGTGCTGGGAGCTGTGATAAATCAAGGCAGCATAAACTCAGCTTTCCACACCTCTACTCGTGGTTTGGTGTCAGTGCAGCTCTACAAGAAGCTGGAATTAGCCCAAATCCCAGCCTAAAGAATTTCTGGCACTTAGGAACAAATAGAAAGGCACAAGAAAAGTGTATGTTGCCTTCTCACTGTGGGTCCCAGAGCAATATTCAGACTATTAACTGACACACATGGGAAAATGTGAAAAGAGAAATAAAATTCCTATTTAGTTGACTTCAAGATTCCAGAGCTTACTCTTTCTCTCCTATTGCTCCTGATAATTACCACATCTCAATTATCTATTACAATTCTCCTATGTAAGCAAAGAGTGTGTTACCTTCTCCATCTGTTGCTCAGCAGGAACAGACAGAAAAGGAAGAGTTAAGAGAAAAATAAAACCCAACCAGGTCTCAAATTGGCTCACTGCTGTGTTTATAACTCTTATTTATGGCAACGATATTTCATTGCACTGATCGAAATATTGGCTTGGATAAAAATAGGTATTCAAAAATAATTCTTCCAAATGCAAACAAATAGAATATTTTTTCCTCATCACTTTGAAGACAAACTGACTCATCAGAAATTAATGGTTTGGCTTCTAATACTAAGCTAACAAAAACACCTTGAAATGCTTTAATGCAGTCAGATTGTTCTTCCAGACTGACTTGACTTTGGCTTAAGGGTCACTTCTTGCAGTCCAACCTCATTTTCTCCCTTATTTAACATTACATAAGTTACCATGCACCAAGACAACCACAACTGATTTTAGAGACCTAATCTGTTGCAAATCAAAATGAATATGCAGAAGTTTGGTTTTAATCTAGCTCTGCTTATAAGGATTATTTAAAATAAATGCAGTAAACGCTGCCTCACACCACAGGCTTGAAAGGAAATCCCCCAGGATGCTGGACTTGTAGAGCAGCAGCAGTAGCAAAACAGGAGAATAGTGGACATTTTACTCCACAATATTTTGCAATTAATCATTATCAAGGTAAGATTGTCATCCAATCAAGGTGATTTCATGTGATAAATTTGTTAATTATTGTTAATTCCTCCATAAAGACTGCACTATCTCCAGGATTTCAGGGCACTAACAGATGGCAGTGACTCTGCTGCCAGATGCTATTAACACAGCAACAGCCACTACTGCCATTATAATTAAATATCTGTCAACATTTCCCTTGATGCCTCCCCTCGGACAAACCCATTTCTAGAGACATGTGGACTTCATTTGAAGTATTTTGCTTTTCTTCATAAGGCTACCACAGATGGACTCAGGTAAGCTGCTAGCAGTCCTTATAAAATAATATTCCTGATTTATAGCAAGATGACACTTTTCTTCAAAGGAGCTGACAGCACCTTTAAACTGCTTTCCAGACCCATGCAATTCATCATTAGGGGAAAAAATGAAGTATTTGTTTTCTTTTTATACCATAAACTGTTCTTAGAAATAATTGTATTTGAAAAGGAGGAATCAAATGGATTGGTCAGAAACAGACTGAATGATGAGACATAAAACTTCAATATGCTAGCTCAGCGCTTTTTAACCTCGCTCAGTCATGAGCACCAGCCTCAGGTAATAATATCTCACATGGGCTGTCTGGATCCATCAGGATGAACAAGGGAGAAGCACTGACCTATGAGATTCTACTTGAGTTTCCTTGCTTTATATGTACATAAGGGCTCATTTTTTTGTGCTCTTCTTTGGCAGGAAGAGAACCTCTCCTTTTTTCTCTATCTACCTGGAAGCAAAAGCACCTGAAAATGTTTAGGGTAACTTTATAACAAAGGGGCAAATCAAGCATGGAAAAATCTCGGATACTAGTCAAAGGAGATTATTCTTGGATGTAATTTCATCAGAGGAATCACATTCCTCCTGCCAGAATGCGTACAGGCATCCAGTCCAGAAGGGTGTCCTGGCATACACTGGGTGGTGCTGATACAGGAGTCCGTCTCCTCTCAGTATCCACACAGGGAATAAGGGATGATGAAAACCAGGGATCAATCAGACCATGGGCTTTGGAAACCAGGCTGGGGAGGAGCTCGGTGTGCACACACCAAGCACCAGGCAGTGCCTCACAGGATCACAGAATATCCCGACTTGGAATGGACCCACAAGGACACAACTCCTGGTCCTCCAGAGGACACCCCCAGAACCATGCCACAAGCCTGAGTGCTCCAGATGCACATCAACCCCACAGTAAACACCAGACACTAGAGCCAGGGCCTAGCATGAATTTAACCTTCACAGCACACAGGCAGGAATGGATTCTTGTGGTGAGAAGACACCTAAGAAAGACACTGTCACCACAGTCCCTTGACTGTCCTGCTGCCTGGAGCACCTTGGTCCTCACAGAGAGGACTTCAAAACATGGCTGTTATTTCTGCATTTGGGTGAAGCTTGAGGTCACACTTGGTAATAAAACCCTTGTCTTAAATGGAATGTTTTAATAAATCCTCTTGCTGTGTCAAGTCAGTTATCTCCACAGCCCAGCATGAAGGAGGTGCCCATGATGCCCCACTCCGTCAGTATCTCCATCCTTAGAGATGTCTAAAAGGTGTCTGGACTTGACCCTGGGCAGGAGGTTCTAGATAGCCCTGCTTGAGTCACAGAGCTGCACCAGATGACATCCAGAGGCCTCTTCCAACCTCATCTAGCCTTCAGTTCTGTGATAAAGTATAATCAGACCCTGGAAAAAAACCCACTTTTGAGTAGATTTGTTGAGTTTTATTTCCAAGCAGCAGTGGGAGAGACAGAAGCCATTCAGGCATGCAAAGGGAAGGCAGCAGCAGACAAAGTGCCTGGCATTTATTTTGGAAAAAAATCCGATTCTGCAAACCTAGCCAGCATCACGCAGTGAGTCTGCACTGACACAAGGAGTGTAACCCAGGCTTGGCAGGGAAAAATTCTGTGCTTTCATCAGGGATCCAAAATGTGTTCCAGAGGGCAGACCTCATCCTGAAACCAGCCACTTAATGGAGCTCCTCCTTCCCAGGGAAATTACTGGGAACTTCTGCTGTAGCAACTCCAGCTTCTGGAATGCAATGTGGCAGAGCAGGATTCAGACAGCATCAAAAAAAAAAAAAATTTACTCACAATGGGATAAAAACAGGTAAAAGAAAAGAGAAATGTGAAAATCCTGAGCAGCTTTCTGCAACCCACCAAAAAGCCTCCATTGCTGTAACCTGACAAATTAGGGAATGCTGCTTTCAGTGTTTATTTACCAGTCACACATGGGAGAACACACAGTGGTGCAGTAACCCATCTGTAGTTCTTTTTAAATGCTTTTGAGATGCTAAAAACCATGATGGGATTATTTTCAGAACATCTAACATGCCCTTTACACTCAACTCAAGCTACAGGAGGTCAAAAATCAGAAAAATCCAGCTGAAAGTATAGAGTCAGGGGGAAAAAAAAGAAGAAAAAATAAAGGAAGAGGAAGGAAAAAGCTCCCTCTGGAGTGAGTTGCAGGACTTCTGCAATACCTAAATACAGCTCACCCTCAGCCCAAGTCAGTGGCCTTTGAGCTTTGATGGCAGACATCAATGAAGAGGAGGGGGAAAAAAAAGAGGGCAATTCCCACCACTGCAGGGTTTTCACAGAGCATATATTTACTAAATCTAATGGCTACAACTTCCTAAATGTCCTAATCATCTTTTTTCCCAGTCAATATTAGAAAGCCTGTACTAATTAGTTACAGTAATTCCAATTAATTCTGTTGAGTAGCCAAACAGCAGGGTTTTGTGTGAAAAGCTGACATGGGAGCAGCTGGCCTGACGACAGGAAATTAGGGCAGGTAAACAGATGAAATTACAAATAAGGCACATAAATGATAAATAAGTACTACAAATAAATCCTGCAGGGAAGCTCTTCCCTGCACCTTGCCATCCTGCTCCCTTTCAGAGCTCTGAGCTTTTATCACCCCACGTGTGTGAATCCTTGTGATTCTTTATCGCTTGGGACACTTTTGCTTGGATTTCTATCTCAAAGTTCCTTTCTGCAGACAGACTGATAAACCTCAAAGTGTCCCCTACAGAAAATAAGAGGTGTGATCACTGGTGAAATGCCTCTGTTGTGAAATATGAGGATTACGCTGCCCTGACAATCAGGGCTTTCTGGTTCCTTCAGCCTGCATGGCACTTTGAAAGGTCAGCCAGGATAAGAAAATGAGCACAGCAGAGATAAATAAAGCCAGAACACCTGTCTCCAAAGGTGCATAAAGTTTCAGGTCAAATGGGACATTATCTTGCTCCTGCAGCAGGAGCCCTGCCCATCCGTGTAATAAACCCAGAGAACAAGGGCAGGGAGCAGAGGAAGAGACCTGTCTGCAGGAGTGCCACCAGGAAAGGATTTGCAAAATGAAGATGAGGAACATCCCCTCTATGAACACCTTGGCAGAAGGCTGAAGACTGTCCCTCACAGCTGCATGCCCCAGAAATCCAGGTGGCAAGGTGCCTTAGAGCACGAAGAACAGTTGTTTACATCAAAAGATATCCAAAATACTGCAAATAAAATGCTATGGGCAGAAAGGCAACCTGCTCTCCAGGTCTCATTAATACACCTGATCTTCAGTGGCTTTGGTACATCAAAGTGGTTGAAACTTTTATCTAGCAAATAAAAAATAGATGGAAAAAAGTTCAAAACTACATTACTGATGACTTGGAAGACTAGGCTGACTCCTGAGGAAACTTCAGAGGGAACCTGGCAACAAAAAACACAACTGACCTTTCACTTTTGCAGGTATGTTGCTCTTCTGGATTGTAGAGCCACCCTAGATAACAAAACTTGGCTCAAAAAAATAATTTTCTGCTTATTAAGCCTGTGTCATCAACTAGTCTGTGTGTCTCGCTCATCCAGCTTTTACAAAAGTACAGTTATTTATAGTAAATGTAGACGTTACTCGTGCTCCCAATTCTTCGTGCACACCTCCTGAAGGCAGTTTTCCACCAAGTGCAGTAACACAGAAAGAGCTGGTACTGAGCATGAAACAGGACTGGGTGGATCTGTGAAACATTTACAGGCAGGGACAAACTGTGTGAGGGGGAGTCGGGGTGTCACAGTATTCCTGCTCCACAAAGCCACCGTGCTGGACCGCTAGGAGGGTTATAGCCACCACAGTTTTGCAGAGCTTTTTCCTGGGATGATATTGAAAAGTTTTATGCCCTTCAAACATATATGAGAGAACACAGAAAAGGAGGTGTGCCCTGTTTAAATAGCTGGGCCTACATTTTCATCAGCTGTAGTGATTCCTTAAGGTGCTTTTCTAGTGCCAAAATTGGCCTTTTTCAGTCTGTTTTTTGAACATGCTCTACTTTAACTCTTTGTAAAATCAGTTCCCCGAGAGATGCTCCCAACATGCAAGCAAAGCCTCCTGAGATCTTCCTGTGCTGTCAAAACCAACCAAGACCGACGTTCCCCACGTGCACAGATCCTCCCTTGCTGCCTTAATACAATGTCTGGGGTTACATTTTAGGATTGCCTCATGGAAATGATGGTGACCACCAAACAACCACTTTGAGGAGGTGTTAAAAATAGCAGTTGGTTTCCCCCACCTGCAGACAACACAGTGATGGTACTTCCTCTCGCAGAGTCTGGAGTTAAGCTGGTCACCGGCTTCAATCTGTCAACTGCAGGTTTGGGCAGACTATGCTTATTATATTTTTCTTATTACATCCAAGCAGTTCCATAAAGTGCACTGACATCCTCCTAGATGTCAGGATAATGACAGTGTCCCGTTACCCAGGTCTTAACAGGGAGTTTAGCAGGATACACATAAGATGGAGCAGCTCTGTTGTGAGGAAAGGCTGAGAGAATTGGGATTGTTCAGCCTGGAGAAGAGAAGCTTCACGGTGTCTGAAGGAGCTGACAGGAAACAGAGATTGTTTAGAAGGGATGGAGTGACAGGACTGAGGGGAAATGGCTTCCCACTGCCAGAGGGAAGGTGGGATATTGGGAAGGAATTGTTCTCTGGGAGGGTGGGGAGGCCCTGGCACAGGGTGCCCAGAGAAGCTGTGGCTGCCCCTGGATCCCTGGAAGTGTCTGAGGCCAGGTTGGACAGGGCTTGGAGCAACCTGGCCCCGCAGAAGGTGTCCCTGTCCATGGCAGGGAGTGGGATGAGATCAGCTTTAAGGTTCATTCAACCCAAACCACTCTATGATTATATGAAAATACTTTTCCCCTTCTTGTTCTAACCTGGGATTTACAAAGGCTGGAACAGGGGAAAACCCCTGAAAGACAAAATCCTTTTCGGTTTGTTGCTTCCAGTTAAGAGGAGAACTCAAACTAATTAGAAGATGAAGTGCAATAAAAAATAAAAAGATACAGTTAAGCCATATGTAAGCAGAGTGAAATGGTAGCAAGAAATTATGAATGAGGTAACCCTGAGAAGTGGGATAACAGAAAGCCAAGAGTAGTGCTACTCAGCAATACAAATACATTCATTTCAGGAAGAATTTGTGTGTTCCAAACCAGCAAGAATTCCCTACAACAAGCTCGCATTCTCCCAGCACTGTCCAAGGCTCTAATTTTGAGATTTTCAGTAATTGCAATTATGTAAATGCCATTGCTGGAACATATTTTCAATGTCTGTATTTTACTCCTCTCAACGTCTGTTTTATTTGCATTAATTCTCAAATTTGCACCAGGCATAAGATTTAAGACTCGAGAGAATGAAGTTAACAGCTCTTGCTACATGGCAAATTTCAGCATGCGTGGGTAAAATGTGCATTTTAAAGGACATAATAGTTGGAATATTATTAAGTATCACATATGTACCATGACACACACGAGAAGCATTAGGGCTGCAGGAGAAGCCTCATATCTAATCTGTGTATTTTGTACCATCTTCTCCTTGTTTTGGTTAGCAGTTACTTTTGAATAGCAGAAAGGATGATTATTGTTTCACACAGACTATTGTGGCCTGCTCACTTACTGAGTTATATCAGCTATATAAGCATGGATTTTGTCTGGATTCTCCCAACACATTTATCTGAGGGTAATACTGAGAAGAGAAACCATACACATAAGAATGAAAGACAATCATAAACAGTTTAAAAATTTTATAAGCCATTTAAATCAGTAATGGAGGCTGGGTTTTAAGTGCTTATCTCCTCTAAGTTTCCTTGGAAGAAGAGCAGATAAATAAATGTAACTCCTAAGTGCTGGCAAAATGAGGCACCAATATATTCCAATGAGGATGTACAAATATAGCTCTGATGCTCACGGTGGTGCAGATTAGAAGATATTCAAACCAATACTGGGAGAAGAACTAGCCTAAAATTCAATTAAGGGCCTGGAAATACTCAAGTCCAACATTTAAGACATTAACGGTTGGATCCAACGATCTTAGAGGTCTTTTCCAACCTTAACAATTCTATGATTCTATCAACCTAAGATTACCAATATTTCAGAGTCCCAAAATGTATGCCTTTTATGGTCTTTAATATCCACTCTGATTTTCCATCCTCTTACCTTCTGCATCCCCTCTTCCCGAAAAAACACTCCTAGTAGGTGGGAGAGGACATGAAAAAGGCTCAAAATTAACTCTGCCCTCCTTTTCCAGAAGGCAAAAAATCTTTCCTCCAGGAAAGGGTCAAAGCCAGGCCAGCATGGCTATGTGCATCAGTCTCAGCAGTGCACGGCCATGAGCCCAGCCAGGGTTGGGATACAGTGTCAGCTCCCTTGGGAGCGACCAGCCATGGAAAAGGAGATACCACACCGTGCAAGATCAGGCAAGCAGGGATGGATCTGTCGTTCACCCACAAAATTTCAATGTCTCCTTCATCAGAACATGAAATAGTGTTGTGAAACCCTACAAGTTCAGTCTCCTGAGATTTCCACCTGGTATCAACCATCACAAAAGGAAGATATTTTAAAATACCACCCAACTGCACCACCCCAGGGCATGTACCCAAACCACTTCAACAGATTTCCATCTAACCTGTTCTCCAAAATCCTACCCTGCCGTTTTTCCCAACAGTATTTCATTTTGCCACTTCCCTGAAAGTTCAAACGTTTATCCTACTACCCAGCTTTAATCCTTGCCTGATGCCTTCCTGCCTCTCTCAGGAGTCATGGAGGAAAAATGATTGTTGCCCCTTTTAAAGCAACCTTTTCTATATCGGGTGACTCATTTCCTTCTGTATTTTTAGGCTAAACAAATCAATTCCTTCCATCTTCCATTACAGCTTACGTTTGCTAAGTGTCCTATTCTTGTCAGTCCCCTCTGGCTCTTCCCCATCTGCCCACATCTTTCCTACCAAGCACATTTCCAATTTCGGCCACAGTATTTAAAGCCTCTCTGAAGTCAGGATGGATCATGTGCATTGCCATATACATTTTTTTTATTCCTGTTTTTAATTCATTATCTCAAACAAGCGAGGTTGACCTACCACAGATACAGGGTGCAACTGTAAACTATGCATTCCTACTCAAAAAAACATGAGGTAAAAGAATGCTGAAGGAGAAGTTAGCTAGGCTCTCCTTTTCTAAAATGGCTACAAAACATTTGTGGTACAGTGCTTGAGACCTCTCTCAAGCCAAAAACATTGGTGGGGATGGTCTGTCTTCCTGCCTCAATGCTTGAAATATTAAACAAAACAATTTGGTGCAAACAGAAATAAGTAAAGTAAAAAATCCACATGTTCTCATGGACTCACAGTCCATCAGGTCTTCTTAAAATTAACCAAAATCATATGCAATAAGCAAAACAGGTGTTCTTAAATCATTTCAATTTTGCTATCTAATCAAAACTGGTTTCCAAGTCTGTAAGTTGATTTCCAGCCATTTGAAGACACCAGGTTTTAACACAAGCTCTATTTTCTTTCCAGGTGAGGTGAGTGAAAAGACAAGCACCTCTAAAATTTTACAGGGTTGTCCCACCACAGGAATGTTCAAAAATGATGAACCAGAATGTCCCAAACATGAAACTCTCTGCCTGAGTCAGATGTCCACTCCAATGCATGGTACTTAGAACAAGGAGAAAACTAGAGTTTAGTATGGAGATATGGCTTCATTTTTCACTGCAGTGTTGTACTATTACCATTCAATTACTTCCCTACACTAATTAATTCCTTGTAGAATCTTAATGTGATAGTGAGAACTTTAATTCAAACCATATACCATGTCAATGCCACGATCCTAACAGCAAAAATAGATTTTATTTAAGTCACCCAAGCCCCATAATCCCTCTGCCTTTTTATAACACTGTGAGCCATATAAGCACAGCAGCTGCATCAGGACAAGAATCTTCCCTGATTGCCATTAAAAACATTAAAAAATAAAATCTACTTTGAAATCAAAATCAGTTGGCTGTGATTAATAGTTTCCATGTTCATCTCTCTGCAAACTGAAGAGCAGCAGAGATGGTGATTGAGGCTCTCTGGAGATCCTGTACCTATGTTCAAGCACAGACCTGGTTAGATCATTCATTCTGACAAAACTTTCACCTTTTGAACAACCCACAGCAGAGATCCATGATATGAATCCCTCCCTTGGCCTTTCTCTGTCTCACACTTCATAAACTCTTAAAACCAGACTAGAGACCTACCAAACTGAACAGCAAGACCTAGTAAGGAGCACACTTGACCTTCCAGCAGGCTCTTCAACTCTATCAGAAACACCAAAAAACAGATCATATAACTTTACAAAGAATACTACAAACATCACACTTGGCACTTAGCAGCCAAATCTAACAATCTGACAAACCCAAGCTTCCCAACCTGAAGGATAGCAAAAGCAGTTTTGAAACAAACTGAGGCACAAAATGTGTGTCGGGATCACGTGTTTCCCCCACCACTGAAATGGAGAACTACTCTAATTCCCTGACTCCTCACAAAGAGCACAGTCTTGCACATCACCAAGGCTTTGGGATGCAATAGAGTATGTCCATAACAAGACATGTGCCTAAATTCACTGTTAATAGTTTTCCTGATGTAAACTTCAACCTGGGCACACTTTGCTCCTGGATCTGCAAAGCATTTAAAGGCCCGTTCCATGTCAAGGAGGTGCTTAAATCCCCTTCAAGGACCCATTTCATGTAACACAGGTACCTCTATCCCCTTTAAGGGCCCATTCCATGTCACAGAGGTGCCTAAATCTCTATAAGGTCAATGGTGCACAGGCACATTTGCTGCTCTCCTGAATCATGGCCTGCACAACTCTTCCAGCATGAGCTGAAGACTTATCTTGCAGCTATCAAACATGATGATAACAGGAATGACTCCATGCTGGAAGGATTCTGTTTAGAACAGCTGGGTAAGGCCTGCAGGGAGGGAAAGCCAAGGGGGAAGACGGGCAAATAACCCGCCACAAGAACAGCATCCTGTGCTATTGGCAAAATTGCTGAAATAACCTTCAGCAGAGAAAGGAAGGGCGAACAGCAGATGGGGATCACAAGATGAGGGCATGTTTTATGAAGTTTAAACTTCACTTAAACAACAGAGATCATCTGAGTGTAATGAGCAGAAGGAAATACACTCCTTTCAGCCGAGGCTCCTGTACGCCTTTCTTCTAAATAAAGAGCTGCACATGGCCTAAACTTATAGCTATAAAAAAGCAGGTGGTAACACTGCACCATCCTAATTAAGTTCTGGGACCATTAAAGCCCTTCTGTTACTATGCACAGGGCTTGCTGCTTCACCTCAGCCATCACAAGGCCTTGCCATGCACTGCTCACCTGAGTTCCTGCCTCAAACCTGACCTCCTGTGCCCATGGACTCTCTTCTCCAGCCCTCCCATGGACTTTCCTGCTGCTTGGCAGCACCAAGTGAGCAATCTGTGACCACCCAGCCCCAGACTGGGATAGTTCTCAGCTCTCTCCCCCATCCCCTCACTTCTGAAAGGGCACATCAGCAGCTCACTCTGCAGCTGGGGCACAGGGAATGCTCAGGATGCTGTCAAGGCTTATCTGGGAAAACAAATGCGTAGATGATTAGGTAGTCTGTTCATAATCCTCAAATTCAGAGTTTAGTTTAAGCCCCACATTCCTGTGCCCTAAAATGGCTTTCAATTAATATTAATACTAGGCACGTTGGACCCCAGGGGAACTGCCCAGCCACAACCACGGACACTCAGCACATGCTCTCCTGAACTGACCAGAAACTCTGGTCAACATTAATAACACAATACATGTTCTGAGAATATTTTTCAAGATCTAAAGGTATTTATTTTCCCCTCAGCAGGTCCTTCTCTCATTAAGAGTGCAACTTCACAGTCAATTTGGAATCATAGAGTGGTTTGGGCTGGAAGGGACCTTAAAGCTCATTCCATCCCACCCCCTGCCATGGGCAGGGACACCTTCCACTAGCCCAGGCTGCTTCACACCCCATCCTACCTGATCTTGGACACTTTCAGGGGTGGGACAGCCACAATTCATGGCCATTTGACTAAACAAAGAAGACTGCAGAGGAGAAACCACAGATATATCAGGAATAAGTCCTTCACCTCAAACATCCAATAACCTGGACTTCCCAAATGAATTAGGAAAGCAAATTTCACAGCGTAATTATCTTGCTGAAAGAAAAAAAGATCTCTCAAAGTGTTGTTTAAAATTCTTTAACATTGAAGTATTGGTTTAAACACTGTAGAGTTGCTATTTATCACGAAAACCAGAGTACAGTGATTAATTTTGAGACAAGAAAAATAATATAATAACTAGTAATATGATTTAATTCTACATGCAGCACTCTGCTTCTTGTTATATTTGGTCTCAGCTATCAGCCTACTGGAAAATCCAGCCAAGAATTCTTCAAGCCCTGCCAGAGCTACAAATACTGGCCAGAAATATTTGTCGTATCACAGCTCAGTTTCCAAAAAGTAAGATGCTGGACTTTTACAGCCGGAAAAATACAAGGCGCAAAGGACAATAAAAAATGAACTTATTTAATATTGTTGGAATGCATGAGATCAAATGAATCCAAGCACTCTTAATCCTGTAGGACTGCAGCATGACAAATACACTTCATTTAGATACTCAGCCCCCGTGAGTCAAGCCAGTGTGGAAGATTCAGCCTCACAACTGCTGGATGTTACTCAATTAGCGTGAGGCAATGACATCCAGCCTTCAGCAACCAAGGCAACCTCCTCCTCTGGAGAGCCAGACAGCTTTACATTGGATTAAACTGATCGATTTTTCCACTATGTGCATAGAACAGCATTGTCAGGCAATTTGAGTTCAGTGGCCACAGTATTAAATGGACTTTGCTAATTTTTTCAAAGCACTCATAAAAATACATGGTGTCTTATAATGAGGTGTAATTGCAGCAGCAGCTTCAGCAATACGTGTATCTCCAAGGAAAATGTGTTGACACAGACATGCCCTTAAGAAGTTTGGACTTTATATTTCTTTACTGCAGGGTACAATATCTTCAGCCACAGGCAGTCCCATTCATTTCAGCCAGCCCACCTGCTGCAGTAAGCCCTGCTCCCAGGAGAAGGACACCAGCGGGAATGAGCATCTCTCAAGGAAACGTCTTTGCTCGTAATTCAGAATCCAGACATTCAGTAACACTAGCCAAGGCACACCCCATGTACAAACCTAACAAATTAGGAAAACATTAGGAACCCTATTTCTTCATCTTGGATCAGGAAAAAAATTAGGAGCAAACCCAAATGCATCTTGGCTCAGTTACAGGTATGCAGATGCCCAGCCTCCAAGCTAGGAGAGCTGCTCTAAGATCCTGTTTTCACCCACTCTACTGTAAAACAGCAGCAATGCTCAGCTGTCCGACTAGAATATTTACCTATTTAAAGTGAAAAAACGTCCTGAAAACTGTCAATGATCGGAATCAGGAAAGTTCTTCAGATGAGTTCATGTGAAAATATATTGAAGGTACTGACTCTGAAAGAAAAGTAAAGCAGAATTTGCGTACTATTTTAAAGAGGATGAGAAAACCCTTCTCCAAGCTCATTTTGACATAATATAATGATGTCAAAAGTTCACTACTTACACATCTGTGCTATCTGATCAGAGTGGCTGAATCTAAGCTTTGACTAATACCAAAGTGCAAAACTGGCTGAGAAGAAGGTACATCACAATAGAACATTTTTAAAGTGGAGGAGTACATCAAGTAGGATTTTGCTGGTATCTGTCTTGGAGCTGGATTTTCGCTAGGGACTGGGATGATGAATAGTAATGAACTGGAGACTACAACTGCTTTCCAAAACCACAGAGAGCACCAAACCAGGAAAGACTCGGTTTTGCAGGATTCAAAGTTATCTTGACAACTTGGAGAGATGTCCTGAAAAAGTCAGGAAATCATTCCAACAAGGCCCAAGTCCTAGGTAGCACACTGGCAGAAATAACCAACAGGATATAATAATATATTGATATATCAATAATAAAACAGCCAACATGGAAGCACTAGCTTATGTAGTAGCTCTGCTGGACAGGATCTAGAAGCTTACTGGACACCAGCCACCAGTATCCTGCTCCCACAACCAAGCCAGGCCTCGTCCTGATGCATTTAGAAGCTGGGATGGTTGTGGAATGCTTGACTTGGCTACAGGCATCAGGAAGGTCTCAAAGAACAAGAACAACGACAATACCACGTGAAGTGGAGAAAATAGTCCATGAACTCGAGCTCCTCAGCCTCCAAGTGACAGCAGTGAGACACAGTGTTCTCCCTGCTCTCCATACCTACAACCATCCCAAGGACCACAATGATGCACAAATGTGGGGATCTGGATGGCAGTATGTTTAACTAACAGTTTGATAGCAGCACTCCGGTCCTTGCACTGTATCCTTCACAATCCTAACATGCCTTCCCTTCTCTACCAGTCCTACTCCCAGCTATCAATCCTATTTCAGCTCTTGATCCTTTTCTTACTCCACTCCCACAGCTTTGTTCCTGACAACTTCTTCATTCATGTAAGGTGATGAGGTTGAAGCAAGAGCAGAACAGTTATTTGGTATCTCCCACCCCAGTGTTAAGTTCCTCTAAACTCAATTAATCACGAAGAACCGCTGGCAGCTCCCTATTTGCCAGCAAGATACAACAAAGTAATGAGTGATTTCACATTCTGCTTCTGAAGACAAGCTATTAAATTCACATACTGTACTACTTTAATCAAGAATAGTTAATTAAGCTGTTCCCCTGATATGAATTTTTATCATTCTGCACCAGCCATACATCACTTTACTAGGACTCAGACTGGGGCCATGATGCATGTTTGCAATCTGTCTTTCCAAATTAATCTGTCACCACTTGTAAACTCAAAGTGGATCCAATACATTTTGTCTCAAAGGTAACTGGGCTGAGTTTGGGGACACTGAGGACTGGAGGGTGAGCGATGCTGGAGCACCACTTCACAAAAGGGTCTCAATGAATTACAAATCACCCACCATGACACAAAACCCTTTGTTAATATTTTAGTCTGTTTGCCTCATTTTGTTTCCTTAAGTGAGCTCAGCTTCATGCTCTATGCCACCGTCATAAAATCAGTTCAATAACTTATGTTCTCATAGTAATCATCAGCATCCATAATGCAGGAGTCATAAGTGCAGGCCAGAAAGCGAGGGAGATCTGGGGTGTCACGTTATTAAAAACATTAACCTATGATATGAATCTAAGTCTAAATTTATTACAAGCAAAAACCCCCAACAATTTTCTGTTCCCAGAGCTTACGAACAGGCTAATGCAATGTTTTTCTAGAAAAAAAGACTTCAAACACAGCAGCCAAGGAGATTGGCTCAGATTTGGATCTCTTCTCTTTTAAAGTACTCATAGAAGTAGGGTAGCAAGAAAATGACATCACTATTTGGCTATGTGACTTAATCATAAGAAAACAGGTTTATGAAGTAAAAAAGTGAAAAAAATGAAAACTTGGACAACTTTTTCAAACATTAACTGGGAGTACTCTGCTACTATGCTGTGAGAATCAGCTGGAATTTACCCCTAGGAAAATAAGGAACATAGAGAAGATATGTCATCCCATCTAGCCTGCTTGAATCTATGCCATCAAGTCAAGCCAAGCCTTCCATAATCCCATCCAACCACTTTTATTTAGGTTTTCTAAAAGGCAGACCTGATGAGGCTGATGTGAACTGGCTCTTTTCACACCTCACAGTTTTAGAGACTTTTAAAAGGCAATATAGCCAAAGGAGGTGGTTTAACATGGGACTACTGGATCCCCAGTTCCAGCAAGAACCCACTGTGCTTGCCCTGGCAAAGCCCCTGTCTGTAGAGACAAAAGGAGAAGCACATCAGGGCATTTAGGTCACTTATTTTTTAATGAAGATAGGAAAAACAACTACAGTTTGTTTATTTAGCTGAGAAATCAAGTAGAGCCAGAACAGCTTCCAAAACCTAACCAGGCTCACAAGGAACATGCAAGTCCATTCCATGAGCCCCTGAATTGGTTTTTGGCACTTAGGCCTTTTATGTGTTTTTCTCATTTAACAGATTTGTTTAGATCTGCTCACAAATATGGGTATTTACAAAGCATGACAGAATGCTGTATGTAGAGATTTTAAGTAGAGGAACATTCTTCCATGCTCATCATAAAATGAAAGCATGCCAAACTCTAACTAAAGAAACATGTTCTAACACTGAGAAACTTTTATAATTAATCCTCGCCTTAGATCATCTCAGAGAGAGTTATGAGTCTAATTACCATCAGTTGAGAAATTGCTCATGTTTCTGAAATGGCTGAAACCAGACCCTGGGTAACAGACAATCTGAATCCCTTCCATCCCATGACCAATTTACGGCTAAGCCCTGACTCACTGCATTAAGTCCAAAAATATTTCTCAGCATTAGCAACAGTTCATTGCGGGAGGAACAACGGGCACGGGTGTGGGGGGAAAAAATCCCCTTCAAACTCCACTGCTTTACAGAAGGGATGAAGATAATACATTGCTAAAATAGTCTTTTTTTGATTTTTTTTTTTAAGAGCAGCAGGGCTATTCTTAGAGGAGTTACTTGGTGTGCAGGTTGCGGCGAGTGATGGCTTGGCTGGTGGCCAGCCCTGGGATGGGGTTGCTGCGAGGCTGAATAATGCCTTCAGCTCAGGAAGAGATTTCTGCTTGCTTTTTTAATGAAGAAAAGGAAAAGAGGATGCAGAGAAGTCCATACACAACCAGTTAAGAATGAGCTGTACTCTGGAAAGATTTTCCACTGTCTCCTCACATCTGCTGTCACCCAAGCCCTGTTTCAGGGCTGAATGTCTTCCCCAGGAAGGAAATGAGTGTAAACACTTCAGAGGCAGCGTTCCCATATGGATGTTAATCTTTGGAAAAGCTGGGCAGGATGCAGTGACTTAGCCAGCAGATCTCCAGAAGCAACAAATCCCACAAACATACAAGCTGCTAAACTTGTGCATGCAGCCCTTACGAAAAAAAGAAGGCAAGTTTTGACCTTGACTCACTCTTAGACACTATGAAGCAACTTGAAGCTGGTTATTTCAGAGCCCCAGCAGCCACCAGAAAGGGCTGAGACTTCTTATGCCTAGCTCAGGTGATTGCTTGGCTAAGGGAACGTGCTCACCAAGTCATCAAAGAAGCTGCTGATGCCAGAGAAGCTGCCTGACACCCCATCCCTGGAAGTGTCCAGGCTGGACAGGGCTTGGAGCAACCTGGGATAGTGGAAGGTGTCCCTGCCCATGGCAGGGGGTGGAACTATACCATCTTTAAGGTTCCTTCCCACCCAAACCAGTCTGTGATTCCATGAAAAGGAAAGGGTGATCCAGCAAACCCACAACATTTCAGCAGAAGTGCCACACTGCCAGCATTGCTCCAAACAAATCATCCTCTGGCTTCCATCACACCTGACAGCCAAATCTGCCCCTCCTCTCACGGCAGCTTTGCTTCTTTGAAAGGCTAAAGGAAAGGAGAACACCAAGGGAAAACAGGCAGCCTGATGGCACTCCCTCCCACTCTCACCCAAATTGCCCCTCTACACCACAGAGCTCAACATCCAAATATCCACAGAATCACAGAGTCTGGGTTGGAAGGCACCTTAAAGTCCATCTCATTCCTTCTCCTGCCATGGGCAGGAGACACCTTCCACTAGCCCAGATTGCTCCAAGCCCTGTCCAGCCTGGCCTTGGACACTTCCAGGGATCCAGGAGCAGCCACAGCTTCTCCGGGCACCCTGAGCCAGGGAAGAATTTCTTCCCAATATCCAATCTGATGCTGCCCTCTGGCAGTTTAAGGTCATTCCCCCTCAGTTTTGTCACTCCAGACCCTTGTCTCAGGCCCTCTCCTGTAGGCCCATAGTGGGGAAAGAGGACAGCATTGACCCCTCTGTCACATAACTTTCCCCTCAACAGGTTGGACTTTTTTTTTAACACCCTCGGTTTTGGACACTCTCTTCCCCCCCGCCCCCTGCCCCGGTCACTCTCCTGGAAATACAAGGGTTTTGGAATAAAAGCACTCGTTTGGATGAAATTTTCAGGGAAGATATGGTAATATGTGAGCCCATTCTTGCTGTGTTTGCAGGTAGAGCAGCTGCTTCTGATTCCCAACACTTGCCTTCAGGTGCTGCTGCAATACAAACTACATTTGAATATATACACACACAGAGAATTATAACATTATTACCTTATTAAGAAGCACTGGCTTTGCGTTCCCATACAGAGATTATCTGTTGGCTTGAAATTTTTTTTTAAAGCTGCCTGTCTTTGATGGAAAAAGATCCCATGGAAAGATTACATATTAGATAGAGAAGCACATGGTCCACACAGACCAAGTGTGGGAGATGAAAGCAGAGCACCAGGAGCTCTGTTTGAGCTCCAACACTGCTTCTTCCAGGAGCAAGGAACAAACAATTTAAAGAAAAAAAAAAAAAAAAGGGTTTTCTTCCCAGTGGGAACAAATATGAAGCTGCATATTAACTTAGGTCAGTATTACTTTAGTATCTGTATAAACCACTGCTTTCCATTAGAAATTATTCATGAATTATTCAGGAGATTTTTTAACATACCTACATGTAATTCCAAACTCTGTACCCACAAGAGTCTGAATTATATGCTCAGCTTGTTCAGACTATCGAAGTACTTGCCTTTACTGGGATAAACTTATTTCCATAAGAGCTTTCTTTCTGTACCTGACTTTTTCTTACTTTAAAAAATCCTGAACTCTTGAAGGTTATAATCTTACATTGTTTTCCCTTCTCCCAGTCCAATTTCTTACTCTTCTTTCCACCAGCTGAAATGCAGAAATCCCTTCCAACACACATTTGAGTCTCCCAGCTGCCTGCAGAGCAGCTGGTCTTGGCTAACCACAAAATCAAAGAGAAACAACCAAAGTCCAAAAGCTAAATTATAGTGAAAAACAGATGAGGCTCAGCCTCTTCCAGCCCTGGTCTAGGAATACACAGTGCAGATGAATGGATACTGTTTTGTTCCTGGAGGTGGCTGAAGCACTTCTAGTTCAGCTGGAAGCAGCCCAGCTCCTTTTTCCTGAGGGGAGTTGTACAGGGCACCAGAAACATCCCAACAACACCAGGAATGTCGTCAGTCTCCCCATCTGTGAGCAGAGCTTACACCCACCCTGCTTTAATCCACCACCAGGGATAAATCCCCCATCTTGGCTCACTCACCCGCTCCCTGAGGGTGACCCCATGGCTGCACAGCACCCCAGCAGCACAGAGCCCCTGGGCAGGCTGTGGGTGAGGGTGCTGTGCCCTTCCCAGCACTCCCAGGACATGCACAAAGGTCAGGGAGTTCACGCCAGGTCCTGGGGAAACCTGGATTTGCCAATCCTGTCACCCTGAGCACAGAGCAATTAAGGCTAAAGAGCTAAAGGACCCATGAATGCAGCAAATGAGCCTCCCCAGCAGCCATCTCCAGCTCTCTTTCCCTTTCTCTAGAGAAGACACCATTAAATCAAGATCTTTCCTACCCACGTGTGGCCTCACATCCCCAAAAGCCTAAGCCTGGGTAATCCAGCCCCTGCTTGCATTTCCCTGGAAGAATTAAAAGAAATCCATTCAAAAATGTTCAGTTTCCAGTAATTTTGAGCAAAACACCATTCTCTCCAAGATAAATGTGAAACATTTCCCACCTTTGCTCACATCTAGTGGTGAAGGACAACCAAAATATGGAGCAAGCAAACACAAAACTCCGGCTGCAGTGGTGGGAACGTTCCCGCTCAAGGATGATGTGAGCACAAAATTGCCTAACAGGTGGAAACCTAACCAAAGCAGTGACTACTGAAACAGGAAAGTAACATTTCATGCTTGTTCAGTAGAACAGACACTGTCTACTTGAAGCTTAGTTAAATAACCAGTGCTCTCTGCTACAGCTTGTGTTCCTGGGAGTACTCCTCACTCTTGGATCTTCCAGTTTATCTTGCCTGTAAAGGTATTTTTTAACATTTATTACTAAATAACCAGGATGAACGGGGAAAAAACCCAAGCTAAAAATAATTTAGGTGATGAAGAAAGCCTCATGTGGATTGGATTGTGGAGAAAAATGGCATTTTTGGTGTAAAAAAGGAGACAAAATCCAAGTTATTTCAAAACAATAATGGTACAAAGTGGACTGTGAGCTTCTGATTTTCTAATCAGAGAACAGAGGAGCAACAGAGCTTTTAAAAAATAGTGGCAAATTCAAAGCTGAAAACGTTCATTTGAAAAAATAAGCTAGAAAATTGTCAAATAATGACAAGTCCAGATTATGCAACATGCTTCTATCGTGCTGTTCACGGTAAGAAGAGAAGTTCAAAGCTGCAGAGAGCCCTCTGAGTCTCTTCTCACCTCTCCCTGTGGTGCTTCTGCTCCTTTTTCCCTTTCCTATCACGTTTTTCCCTTCCTCCTTTATCCCTCCAACCTCTTCCTGGGATGATCGCTTAACTCCCACTAACACACAACTCCTCCTTGGGCTCCAGACTGCTTTAAGGTCCCTTCAAACCCTAATCTTCTGAGATTTTACGGTTAAATCCCCAAAACTGGATGCTGGAGATCTTCACATTCATTTGACCAGTTTCAAGTTTACCTCCTTTAACTGCTCTTCAAAGACACAATTAGGAAAGTTTTCAGAAGACAACACTTTCTGCTGAAAAAAATACCGGCAGTATAAACAAGTTTCAGCCAAAACACATTGACTGTACAAAGGATGTACCTGAAACCAGCCTTGAAAGTCACACTCCTCCAGCAAGGGCTTCACCTCAGCTTCAATACATCAAAATTAATAAATTCACAGAATCACAAAGGTTGGAAAATCCCTCTAAGATCACCAGTCCAACCATTGACCCAGCACTGCCAAAGCCACCACTAACCACCTCCCCAAGCACCACATCTGTATTGGTCTGGGGTCTAGAATGGCACATCCCCCTCCCTCTCTACCAGATGCAGTACTGTATTCAGACTAAAACTGAGAGATCACAAAGGCTGCATGGGTAAACATCTAATGAAGTACCTATGGATGAATTTGTTGTAATCTCCATACTCTACAGAAGTCTGAAATTAGCGCCTCACCAGATACGGAAATCCTGGGCCCTACATTTCCTCCACAATCACCTCGACTCAAGGAGTTCATGAGAAGAAAGTGTGAGCAGACCCACATAATATCTATAATTAAATGTGAACGGATGAAAGGCTGAACTACTTTGCCACTATCACAAGGAGGTCAGGAGATCACAGCTCACCAGTGGTCAGGAGTACTCTAAACTGGTACTCTCAGACCATAGCAGCTGCCTGGATTTACAGCTTTAGTCTCTGTCAGTGACTTCTGATTATTTTAGGTATTTCTAAGTGTTCCATTCGGCCTGTATCTTGCCTTATCCTCTGTTCCAAAACAGCAGAGTTAAAAATTAACACCTACTAGGCAACTGGTGAATAGCAAGTACCAAAACAGAGGATACAGAGAACTTCTCTTGCTGACATCTTGCAAAATCCTACAGCTCATTCTTCTTAAAGTTTCGGTTCTGCAAGCGTGGAGACGCTCAAGTTCTTTAAAAAAATAATAGAAAGAATAAAAAAGAATCTGAAGGTTCCCAGTCCTCACAATCGTGGAAGAAACTCTTAAATCAAGAACATGCCACCTTGCTGTGACTGCTAACTCCTTTCTTTCACCAACAGCTCTGTGTCCATCCTACTCAGCAGAGGGGGCGAGGGGCGGGAAATCTCAGGCAGAAACTCACCTGCTAAAATGATACAGGCATGGAAACAACACAACCTGTATGGAAAATCACCAGCTTCCACAAGTGACAGTGGGAATGCCTCTGCCTCTGGTTTTGCAAGAATCCCTCCTACCAACAATGTGGGCTGGTCCTGAACCGTGTTCCTGAGAGCTGCCCATCACTGCTACATTTTGTCCACATCAAGCCTGCAATTACCTGTTGCTTCTGGACACTGTTATTTTAATACACTTTGAAAGAAATATAACTACATATTTTTAAGCTTTCTACTTTAAAATCGCATTCATCAAGAGCTTGAAAACTCGTATCGTTCTACCTCTCCATAGAGCACTGTGCAGATTTATTCAGCAAAGGGGAAAGAAGGAAATAAGGTCTGGTCTGAAGAAATGCACCTGGAGCACAATAATTTTTATACAATCTTCTGACTTGCTAAAAATATTTATCAATGGTATTCACTTATCTTCTAAATTTTCAAAATTCAATACTGGAGGAAAGATGAATGCTTCTTCACCAGAACCATTTTAATGGAATCCAGAAGAAAAAGAATATTAATACCCAGGGCAATCATTTACTTTGATGTCTATATAATATGCAATGACCCATAAGTGGAATGAGCTAAAACTGTCATAAATTCATTATGAGACACCATTCTTTGAAGAATGTCAATGCAAATTTCAAACTAAATGGGCAATATGGAAATGAGCTAATTGCACAGCATTTAAAATAACTGGCTCCAGTAACAATGTCATTTCTATGCAATTCTTTTTCAGCTGCAAAAAACACTGGACAGGCTGGGTTATGAAAATTGAAATGCTGTAATTACTTAGTACTGATAGTGATAGGGCAGCATTCATTTAGATCTCAGACTCCGGAGGAAAAAAAACTCCAAAGGATGATTGTATAAGTCTCATTTTTCTGAGAACGGGAACCTCGGATGGCATGCAGTGCAAAATGTGCCAACCCAGGCTTCGTCAACAAAGACTCAAGGAAAATAATATACATTCCCAGGGGATTTTCTAGGTATCATTTTATAAAAGTAGAGTGCAAAATTCCTCTTAACCTCCTACAAAGGTTTGGGTTGGAAGGGACCTGGAAGCTGATCCAGTGCCACTCCCTGCCATGGGCAGGGACACCTTCCACTGTCCCAGGTTGCTCCAAGCCCCAACCAGCCTGGCCTTGGACACTGCAAGGATGGGGTACCAGACATCCAGAACTATAAAGGCATTTTCCTCCATGGATCTGGAATGCACCTTCCCCAAGTGGGGCTCAGCCCCTGCTATGCCCTCTCTGTCCCAGTGCTGCTCAGAGCAGCTCTGACTGGAGGAAGCCCCACCTTTGCCCTTGCAGGTGCCTGGGGTAGGGGGCCAGGGGCGCCCAGCCCACCCACCTCCTTTATCCCAGTGTGAACCCTGCCACCTCGGGCAGAAAGAGCTTGGTATTACACCCCTCCCTCCTTCATTTACTTACTTTTGAATTTTAATCCCTGGCTTCCCTTTACTCACTGATTTTGTAGTTGCATTTTTGTAGCAGCAGCTTTTGTTTGTGGTTTGTTTCTTCAAGTGGAGGGAGGAGAGTCCAGATGTGGAGCAGCTCCATGCTGGGCTGTGAGGAACCTGTGGGACCTGTTCCCACAGAGCTGCCGTGGGCTCTGGGGTTTGGCTGACACAGCATCTGGGCAAAGTGGATGCCTGTCCCTGTGGGAAAACATGTCGGGGAGCAGGCTGGCCTTCGAGCCCTCCGTTCCCTGCTCTCTCTCTCAGCTCTCAGCAGCACAGGAACCTCCGCACATTATCCCATCTCCATACACACCTGGTGATGTTTGCTTTTTCCTTTCAGCACTCCTATGCCCCAGGAACCAAAGAAAAAGGGTGTCTCAATTTCTTCTTCCCCTCCCACAGTGACCAAGCTGCATTGTGCTGTGTGGTTTTGTGGGTTTCATCCTGTCTGGATTCCAGGAGCACAAGAACATTTCCAAGTATTTCATTAAGCTGAGGCTTTATACATTTATGTGTATATACGACATCTGTATGTACATGCGACATCTATATGTACTGGTATCCCATACCTAAGAGGCTCCAAGAGAGCTGGAGAGGGAACTTGGACAAGGGCCTGGAGTGACAGGACAAGGGGGAATGGCTTCAAATTCACAGAGGGCAGGGTTGGATGAGATATTGAGCAGAAACTCCTCCCTGTGAGGGTGGGGAGGCCCTGGAACAGGTTACCCCATCCCTGGAAGCGCCCAAGGCCAGCACGGACGGGGACTGAAGTAAGCTGGGATAGTGGAAGGTGTCCCTGCCCATGGCAGGGGGTGGCACTGGATGAGCTTTAAGGTCCTTCCAACCCAAACCAACCTGGGATTTTGTGATCTGAAAGCAGAAGGGGAAATAGGGGGGCAAGAGGCAGAGAAATTAATAGCCTCTTCTTTATATACAGAATATATATATATATATAGATATCCATCCTTTACAGTGGATGATGAACCAACAGGGTGAAGTTTTCCCAATACTTGTACTGGAGCTGACCCTGTGCTGGTGGAATGGGGCTCCTGGAAAATGGCACACACAGCAAGGAAAGCAAACAAGGGGCCAGCACAGGATTTAACACACCCAAACTCTTCAGGATAGACAGAACCCAGAAAAACCTCTTCTTTCTAAGGGCTTGAAGGCTCTCAGGCATTTCTGGTTTCTCTCCCCTTATAAGCAGAGCATGAGCAAGTTCTATCCTGACATTGTGTGCTCTGAAACACTGCCACAGCACAATGGTTTAAAATAAATAATTAGGATGTTAGGGCCAGAAATCTTCACACTGGAATATGCATTAATATGTGCTAATGTCAGTTTTTACAAAGCTCTTCACCAATGTACTGCACCAGTGCTGAGATAAATATGCAGTTATGCATTTAAAACATTGCAATTCAAAGTTTACCTAGCAATAATAAGCAGCACTGGCTTTAAGTATTTTAAAGTACCAAACTAATTATATTTCCGTGCTTAAATTTGCCCTTGTGGTATTTTACATCTGTACAAAGGAAAACACCACAAATACCCCAAATAAACTTAGTGGTGGCTAAGAAATGTCTTTTTTATTTAGTTTTTTAGCATCTAGATTGAGCAGGTTGGTAATACAATTAAAATGTATTTTCCTAAATCGATGTGGAATTTGACTTCTTTGCACTGTACATCAAAAATATTTATGATTGATGTATCTTGTGTATAATAGATATATTTAAATAGCAGTCTTCCCTTCCACATTTTACATTTTATATAGTTATTAAGGTTTTTCTTTCTGCATTTTCACACACTTCTTCTATAAGATACTACTGTCTACTTTAAACATATCACTGCAGAAAATGTTAACTGGTGTTGAATATGGTCACGGAGGTGGGGGCTTGCAATTCCAAGTTATGTGGAGCTGGGTGATAAATGGAGAATGGCAGCTGGGCTGAGAAGCTCAAGAGAGACAAAAATTACATTTGCAGGTAAGTGGAGTGGAAATTTGTGGAAATTGGGTAAAACAAAAAGCAAAACATTGTTATTGAAGGTGGAGTGAGAGATAGCAAGAGCAACAGAGAGGCAATTTTCTCCCAGCTCCAGCAGGAATTCATCTCAGGCTCTAACATGCAATTTCATTATGGAGCTCCAGGATGTAACACAGGATTGTATCTAATTGTTTTGGGGGTTTAGATAACAATCTATAAAAATCCCAGTAAGTGGCCTTTTGTGCCAATGCAGCCCAGAAAAGGATGAATAAAAGTTATAAAAACATCCAAAACCTGAACTGCAATAAATATCAAGATAACCACCCAATAGAAAAGAAATGCAGCTTTAGGGATTTGGTATTTTCAGGCATATCTGTATTATGACAGCCCAATTCAGAGGAAAATTGATCCAGCTCCTAAAGTTTGCCAAAGCAATGCTAAGCTGCAGGAATACCACACACCTTCTAATTTTACCTTTTCTGGCAGCAATATTTTACAATGGAAAGCCAGGAGTGCTGCGAGAGTATGGAAATGAGAACTATTAAATTTGCCCTATTAAGAGTATTAAAAAGGCTGTTATGTAATTGTATTCTGTATATTTAACATTATGGTGTACAGCTAAACAGTCCTTTCCAAACAAAAAGTTAACAGATCTTTATTAACGCATTATTTATTTTAGTCATACCTGCTTGTAAAATATTAATACTGCCCGATTTTTGGCATTTTAGCTTTCCAAAGTGACAAATCCATGTTATTAGCCACCATTGCCTTTTGCTAATAGCTAGGGCCAAAAAAACCCCATCCAGATCTGCTGAGTGGCAAACTCAACATTGTCAAAACTCCCTTTGTTTTGGAGAAGGCTTATCATAAAACCTTCCCCCAAAAAGGTGGGGAAATGCACGAGAGGTTTTGTAGAGCCACTGTGGAGTCATGGGGAGCTGAAATTTAGTTTTAACACACGGTGGAGTTCAGCACCACATGTTGCATGTTGGCACCAAGCTGGGCATGGAGAAAAAGCCCAGGATCCCAATAAACTATCCCAGCCAGCCCTTCTGCTTCTGAACTCACAAAAACCATCCCAGCTGCTCATTTACCTCCAGGAATAGTAGCACATACAAGACCTTCTATGCACCATATCACATGAAAATTAGCACAGCTTCCATGTTTCCTTACATGTGTGCATATATATTTATATATATGCACAAACCAAAATTAGTGATTTAAAAACACATATAATATGTAGTACAAATCCCTTCCTTCTTTCACCTATCTACCAGTTCTTCATTGATCTGACACCAAAGATCCCTGGTTTAGCTGAACAGCCACCAAAGCACATGGTGCAGTAACAGCATCCAGTGTAGTCCCAGCTCCCCAGTGCCTAATCCTGCTACATCCCATTCCCATCCTGCAGTCTCCAAGGATGTGGGACTGTCAGCTCAAGTGCAATGACTCTGGCTTTGGTTTGAGGGTGAAGATGCTCAGGAAGGTGTCAGAGGTACCTGGAATGAAACCAGGAGCAGAGAGATCCCAGTGGCAGGTGGAAAACTGGCGAAACAACCTGACTAAAGAAGTGAATGAGGCCTATGGATACAAAGCAACAGCAGGAAAACAAGCTTAGTTTATCTTATCTTCTTTTTTTCCCCCCCTTCATTTTAATCCAAGGGAGACTTTGATTCCACCAGAAAATGTCTTCCCACAGAGCATCGTGTGTTTCCCCTGGTAGAAAGCCCTAGCACAGCCATTCCCACTGGCACTGCATTTTAGGAGCATTTCTGCTTTACTGTGCCAGACTTGCTCAAATTTTGAGCCCTGCTTAAGCCTCAGGTTGAAGCTGAGAAGGTAGTGATTCACTGACAGAGCCTCATCTCTCCCACAAATACCCAGATTTGTACCAGCCCTTCTCTGGCTCTTCCTCAAGCAGAATCAAAGCCTGGGACTCTGGGCCACAGCACCCCAGTGTGAAATGACAGTTCCCCTGGTGATTGTCATGTCCTCCCATTCTCTTTATCTACTCGTGTGACCTTCTTTCCCTCTGACTCAGAAATACTGCAGCACCAAAGGCAGAGATGGCAGCACATCAAAGAGCCTGAGTTACAAGGGAAGCGGGTTTATTTTCACTTCAGCTGAGATTCTTTTTTTTAAGCAAGACTTCAAAATACCTTTAAAAAGTAACAGAGATGATAACAGGATCAAAAAATTCAATGGCATCTGAATAACATAATTCAAGCATCAGTATCAGGGGATAAGGTAACCCACCCAGAGCAGTTCCCAGACAGAGGTTACACATCTCATCTGCGCTGTGTTTCTGAAGAGGATGTGAATTTACAGCCCCGTGACAATAAAGAAATGTGGGATAAAGAAACAAGAGAGGAGGAAAAAGGGCTGGTCAATTCTCCCACTGTCTTTTCTTGTTCCTAAAATTTCAGTTGCCTGGAAATGGCTGATGAGAAGATGGGATTATGTAAGCGCTTGCCAACTTCTCACACGTTAAGGAAATTAAAGCCTGAGTGATGGGTAGCTTAACCCATCTCCTAAGCACTGAACTAAAACATGTTTACTAAGGAGAACTTGAACAGTGAAACCCCTTTTAAAAACCCAGGAGTGATGAAGACTTGACAATTCCAGGATTAAAAAGCTGCATATATTACAGACAAGGTAATCTCCTTATAGTAAGATGAGGAAAAGGAAAAAAAAGCCTTTTTGGCGGGCAAGACAGTTTTTGTTTTAAAGCATATCCATCCTGTCTGTCTGAAGACTTTCTTGTGTTACTGCCTTTTATTTTTCCCTCCTGATAAACGTGACAGAGAAGAGCTACATCAGCCTTCCAAATCCTTACTGTTACCTTTTTCAACAAACTCACTGCTCCCATCAAAAATGACCCACCAATAATAAAGTAAGAAGCATTGTGCTCTTCCTACATTTAATCAGATGAACACTTGGGTGCTGCAAGACAGCAGGCACCAACCAAAGTGCAAAACAGCTGAAGCTAGTTTTGAATAGAGCTTCAGCAACTGTGTCACCCCAGCAGACCTGAGCTTTCCTGAGCTCTTCCTTGCTATCATTCCAGTGACATAGTACCTTCTGCAAATACTCTCATTTAACTACAGCTGAAGTCCAGTCAAAAATCTAACGTAGAATCACAGCATACCCAGAGTTGGAAGGGACTCACAGGCATCACCAACTCCAACTCCTGGTCCTGCACAGGACACCCCAACAAATCTCTTAAAAACCTCTAAAAAGCCCTCTAAATCCCACTCCAAGCTGAAGTTGCACCACCCACTGGAGCATCAGCAATGCAAAATTGCAGGTAGCAAACAGCCAGTCTGGAGGTAGCAGAAGAAATCATGTTGCTTGCTGCTCAGCCACAGGACAGGACAGCAAAATAAACTCCATTTGCTACAGGAGTGCACCTGTAGTTGTGTAATGCAAGTATGTGTGTCTAGGAGAGCGAATATAAAGTAGCCAGGTTGCAGGAGCTCACATCTTCATGAAAATTAAAAAATCCCAAACCGTGGCTTTTTCTACAGCCACCCAATAATGGTAAAAGGCAAATCCTCAACTGGTGATAATGGTTATGGTTCCACTGGAATCTGCTGCTAATGTTTCCCCTCTGGACCTACAGATGGAGGGGGAAAAACCTAACCATTCTACATGAAGAAAAGCTGCACTGAATGAGTGAAACCAAATGTGAAAACTTGCACCCGACTATGAGAATTGTGGGATGTCTTTTGAAAACTTCAACTGGGCAAAGCCCCAGGCAGCCAATAACAAAACCTACGGTCCTTCAGCTTTAGAAGGGAAGAAACAACTTCTCAGAAATGCCAGGAGTGACTCAACCGTGATTTTTAAGCTGCTTCAACAGCATCTTAGTTATTTCAACTAGTCCTAAGAGTTTACCTGCGATTGCCTTCCCTTAAGTGGAACTACGAGCTGGCTAAGTGCTCTAATCAAGGCAAAAGAAACACACACACTTTTTGTGACTGCTATGTTATGAATATATTGGGTTTTTCTGTTCCAAACTGCCTTCCCTGGGAACTTTAAAACACAGAAAACAAGCAAATGTAGAGCAAATAATATCTACATAAGTAGGTCGTTTTCTTAATGGCAGGGAAGTGTTGTTTTACTCCAGCTCGTTTGTAACACAGACACACACATTTCCAAATAAAGTGTATTTTCGGATTTGCAAGGGAGGGGAGAGACTTAGAATCATGGAGGCACTCACTCCAAGATCAAGTAGAGCCTAATTCAGAAAGACAAGCAGGAAAAAGTAGTATTTTGCACCTTCCATGAGAGCTTTGCAGGGAGCTGTGACATTCTGGAGAAAATCCTCTCGCCGCGTGTAAGCCGGAGCTGGAGGGTGCTGCACAGTCCATCACAAAAACAGAGCCATGTTAGTTCATTAGAGAAGTGATAAGTTCAATCCTTACCAAGTTTTCTTGGTTCCTGGCTGCTATTTTCTGATCATCTTCTCCCCCATTTTTCATGTATTTGACCTCTTCCACTGGTTTGATCCTATACTCATCTGAGCACCAAGAAAAAAAAAAGAAAAAAAAAATTTTGAACCAGTGTAGTTCAGCAGCTGGGATAAAAACCAAACTAAAACCAAAACAGCTGACTAGAATAGACCCTAGTTAAGCAAAGCAACTAAAAATTACATGTATATCTTTTCAAAGACTTACATGTGACTAATACAAAAGAAGTTTCTCCTGCCTGAAGCGTCAATAAGAATTTCAGTAGATCTCTGGTCTAGTATAGCCATGGCACCAGGAAACAGGGATGTTTGGTGTGTAGTCTCCCCCAAATCCCTAGTTTTCTGTTTAATATGTTCAATACAAACAAGTTCTTTGCTCCTGCACCCTCCCTGGATTTTCACTCTCAGTGGACTAACAAGCCAGGCACAGAGGTTACTCCAGAGAGGAGTCTGCTCATGCGTGTTCCTTGCACAGCAAAGCTGATGGAGGCTATTGAAAACTTAGGATAAAGCTGGAAAAAAGCCAACCCACACCATAACCACTTCGCTTTTTTTCTGGTTTTCCTAATGACACAATGCACAGTCATAGAATGATTTCTGGAGAAAAGGCCCCAGGCTGACCATCTTCCTCTTCTGACTTCCCCTGCCAATCACCATTTTTCCCTGCACATGAACGTTACCCAGATGGAAATTCAGCCAGAAAGTAAGAAAGAAAAGTAAGGTTCTTGGTTTGTCCTTAATATTTATCAGCTCTTGAAATAATAGAATTCCCAGCTCTAATGCCAGCATGGAAATGTTATCTCACATACAGGTGCTATACCACAGTAAGCCCAAAGCTCCAATAAAGGGATTTTTTTCCTTGGTAGGACAAGATGAGATTTCAGAAAAATTGATTCTTCCTGTCAGCCTGTGAATCCAGTTCTTGCAGGACCAACACTGCCTTTGCTCAGTTACTTTTTGCTCTGGTTATCTTTGTACCATGTGAATCTATTGGAAAAAACACACCCAGAGTTATGCATCCACCCTCTTACAGCCAGGATAAACAATGCAGAAGAGAAAGTTCATCCCACAAAAGTGGAAAATATTAATACAAAGTGAAATGAAACACAGTACACTTGGAACAAAGGGCAGAACCTTGGCAAATTAGAAGACACTGCACAAACTCTCCTCTTTTTCTTTGTGTTTTCAAGCAATTTTTCTCACTTACTAAGGGAAAAACAGAGCACAAATAGATTTTTATGAGTTACTGTATTGTTTAAAAAAAAACCAACATTATTTAGACAAAGTTATTTTCAGGAAACTGTTAACCACAGTCTAGAAGTTAAATAAGCCTTGCTTAGAAAGTAAGGCTCATTTTTAAAATAAAATTGTTTCAACAAACAATCTTTTTCTAAAAAAATACATAATGGTTTTTCCATTTGGTCTAATCCACAATTATATGTTTTCTTTATTATAAAGTTCAAATAAATGGAATCTACCAAATAGAAGCATCTCAGATGCAGAGCCTCAAATCAGATGGAAGAATTTAAGACAATACTATTAGATTGCTAAATGTGAACAACTCTGAGGTTTTTTCTTTTTTTCCAGTGTAATTCAGCTAGTCTGGAGGTGACAATTCATAAACCCAAAAGAGTTGAACACAATAAAGCCTGGGAATTAGAAGTACTTGATTGACTGCAATTATCTAACTTACATTTTCCTCCCCGCCTCAGTGCTCTCTGTTGTGATTAGCAATAAAACCCACACACAGAAAAAGCATCAAACTCCCACAGAGGCACATGGGGATCTGAGTGGGGAAATAGATGAGCAAGAGAAAGCAGCACAAAGGACATTTCCCAACCCACAGCCAATCAGTCCATGTACACTGGAGGAGAGAGGATGTTCAGCCCAGCCCTGTGGAAAACAAGGAAGGTATGGAGGGGCTGATGTTCCATGACAAAAATAACCCTGAAATGTGTCTGCTGCTTATTCCAAGTAATTGTGATCAAACACCACAGCCAGGCAGCAGCTGATCCTGTGGGAATGGTATAGGAGGGATGCTTCCTTGGAAGGCATCCTCCCTTGGAGCAAGTCAACCGGCGCACCGAGGAGCCCCTGACTGATAGCCAGGATAATCAGACTGATATGTGAAATTATGATACACCTGGATAGGATGGAGTCTTCTGAGAGATCAAAAACGCAATTTTAAATTCACAATGGATGTGGGCACAGATCCTTCAAATGCTGCAATTGTTTGCCAGATGCATCAAGTAGCTCTGAACCGGCGGCAAAGAACTTTGCCCAGATTTCTTACGGTATTTCCAGAGATATTTCCAACAGTGTTAGTAAACTTCAGTACTTTCCTGATAACACAATAAGTATTCAGTTATCTCCGGCACAGTTGTGTTACTCTCCCCTCCATCCAACCAACTGCAGAAGTGCAAACACCTGGGTAATTTATGCAGCAGCAGCAGATATGCAGCAGATATGTAGAAGCAAGAAAGTTTCCAAAAACAAACCAGTCATTTTTTCATAACATTTTTTGGACAATTTGAATCCACCACAGCAAACAGCAAGTTTTATTTTGGAGAAATCCACCTTCTCCTTAGGAGAATGGCTTCCCACTGCCAGGCCAGCAAGGTTAGATGCAATACTGGGAAGAAATTCCTCCCTGGGAGGGTGAGGAGGCCCTGGCCCAGGCTGCCCCTGGATCCCTGGAAGTGTCCAAGGCCAGGTTGGACAGAGCTTGGAGCAACCTGGGCTAGTGGAAGGTGTTGCTGCACATGGCAGGGATGGCACTGGATGGGCTTTAAGATCCCTTCCAACCCAAACCATTAGTGATCCGGTGGATACAGATTAAAAAAAAAAATAAATCAGGAAGTCAAAGCAGAAGCCCCTGCAGATGTTGGCAGAATCAGTCTTGTAATAGAAAGTGTCCTACAAAATTAATATAAATGTCTTGGCTCTAATAAATGGCATGTGTTTGAGCAGAAGAAATTTCTGCTTCAATCTCAAAAAGCAATAAAGCTTTGACACAATCTAAAGCTGAGCATCTGCCTGAAAGGCCAAGAGATTATCTCCTGGGATGAGGCACACTGAGGAAGGGGTTGAGAGGCTGGCACTCAGGCTCCAGTGCCTCAAGGAGTGATGAACAGCTCGGAGTGCCTGGCAGTTCCCAGCTCCAGCAATCCCAGGCGCTCTGAGAAAGCTGTGCATGCATCAAGATCAGACCAAAAGGCAAATGCAGCACTGGCCTGTGGAAAGCCAGGGATCAACCTCATTTTGGGTAATAACTGAACCATCAACAGCTGTTTTATCAGCTACACACAGAGACGAAGGGAGCAGATCAGAGATTCATTAGGTTTGAAGCAACATTATTACTGAAAGCTCTCCTAGTTCCCTATCACAGGCAAAACACTTTCCTTAAAACAAGAAGCACTGATATAATACATTGGTAACATTTGTTAGTATTGAGTAATTTCTTGCTGGAAGGACGTATAAATAGATATGATTCCACTTTCAAAGGGAAAGGAACAGCTAAGTAATTATACTTGCATAAATACAAGAATTATATAGCTAGGGAGGACTGCTTGCTGGTGTAACAGAAAAGTTAACACCTTATCCACAGGTAAGACAACATCCTTTATTTCAAATATACTAAATATAGTAATTAAAATAAAATAATTATTTGCAGAAGATGAGTCTTGCACTGCATTATGCTATTTCTGGGAGGACACAATGATATACAGATTTTTTTTTTACTAGGTGAAGACAAAACATAGGTATGTTACACGTAAGGTAAGGTGTCCAGAAACTACAGATTCTGAGCGATTTATGAGATTGTTCTTGTTCTAAAGTTACTGGCACGGTGAAAACACTGCAAGTGCAAAAGAAGGGATGTTTAAGCAACAGAGAGACCTTGAAGTAGATCATGAGGTGTATGGTCATTAATAGTTTTAGGTGAATATGAAAACTAGATTAAAGACAGGTTGGATGAATGGGCCCTCAATGCCTTTCCTGTAGGTATGTGCAAAAAACTGCTAACCTGGTTTTGCTCAATAAGGTAAAAGTGACCTGAAGATGAAGAAGTAAAGGATGATAAAAATGACCTTTTGAGTTTTACATTCTGATTTCTACTGAAGTAAACATAATATTTCAAAGTATTTTGGTCTGAGTGATCAGAAACAAATCCACAGAAATCCTGAAACATTGATTGAGATCCAGTAGGACTTCATTAAGTCTGGCAGCCAACCAGACTTTTAAAATTCTTAAGTTCAGGATAAAGGAAATCTGTACTTTATGTGTATTTACCTTGGTCTTTCCCTAAATACAGATTTTTATCAAAAAGAAAAGTGAAACATATTCATGCTTCTTTCATGTATAGAACTAAAAATCAACTAGTGATAAAAAAAATTAAGACACTATCACTCAGAATGTGATATGTCATATATAAAGAGAAATACATCCTTATGCTCCTTTCAGGAGTGAAAAGAAAATCAAGTCTCATCTTCTGTTCTGTGTGGTGTGTTATACAAAACCAGAAAATTTCCTATAACTCACATGGGGGAGGAATGGCTTTACAAGACTGTCACAGCAAATCCTGAGTTGAGGAAAAGCAACTCATTAAATCAAAAGAAAAACAACATAAATGAACCACAAATAAAAGACAGAAATATTGCTAGCATAACACCCACCACAAAATCACAGGATATAAACCAGAAAGCAGGAACACCTCTAGATCCAAACTGTGGAAAGGCATGGGGAGGAAGAGTTTTGAAGTTGAATATGCTGCAAAAATTCTCAGCAAGCAAATCTTATGAATGAAGATCTCCATCTGGAAACAGATAATTCCACTCAAACATGTCACTTGGTTGCCATGGCGATGTGACAAAGAAAAACAGCACTCATTAATAACTATTTCAGTGATAAATGAGCCTATCAACTTAGAATATTGAAACAATTACTGGGTGGGGGGCATAAAACTGTGGTGGTTCCTATGAGAAACATGTCTTCAGCACTTCCAGACATGGCTATTAAGTGCCTTTACTACAGGAATATAGGCAATGACACTAAGTCTGGCTCAGTTTAAAAAATAAAACACTAAAATGAAGCATAACTTCACCAAATATATCTGGAGTCACTGTGACTTTCAGAGAAATATCTGGTTAAACAGCAAGCCTTTAAATAAACAAACAAACAAACAAACAAACAGAATGCTGATTTACACTACATTCCCATTTCAGACATCTAAGGACAAACAGATTTGGTTCCACTGTCATCAAGAGGGACGATGGGTGAGCCTCTCTTCTATTTTTAGTGAGATATCAAGTATCAGGCAGGAGGTGAGTGGTATTTCAGTCATACTACCCAGAGGGAAGTTTCTAAACACACCTTAATTTTCCTGTGCCACACATTCTTCTGCAGTCTCTCTTGCCTATTGCACGACACGCCATGATTTATCCTTCATCCATATGAAACCACGTTTGTTCTGTAAAATAGGAGCTTTCTGTGTAACAAATTCTTCTGCACCGTACTACTTCTGCCAGGTGCAGAAAGTGCTTCTACTGCTGTGAAAGCCATGGATTTAAACTTCACATGCTCCCCTCTCCCAAAGGCTTGAAAGCTCAAAGCTGTATTTAGATAAAGGACTGAACTGCTTTTTCTAAAAATATTTGTTAAGAACCATATGAGATTTTGATGCAATTCAACTGAAACATAGAACAGCAGGTGAACCACTTAGATGCAGAGCACAGAACATGCCAAACAACCCAGAATGGCTTGGGTGGGAAGGGACCTTAAAAATCATCCAATTCCAATCTCCTGCCATGGGCAGAGACACCTTCCAGTAGCCCAGGTTGCTCCAAGCCCCATCCAGCCTGGCCTTGGACACTTCCAGGGAACCAGGGGCAGCCACAGCTTCTCTGGGCACCCTGTGCCAGGGCCTGCCCACCCTCCCAGGGAATAATTCCTTCCCAATATCCCATCTAACCATGCCCTCTGAAGAGGAAGCCATTCCCCTTTGTCCTGTCCCCCCATCCCTTGTAAACAGTCTCTCTCTGTCTTTCCTGTAGGCTCCCTTCAGGCACTGCAAGGCCACAGTTAGGTCTCCCTGAAGCTTCTCCTCTCCAAGCTGAACAATCCCAATTCTCTCAGCCTTCCCTCACAGCAGAGCTGCTCCATCCCTCTGATCATCCTGATGGTCTCCTCTGGACTGGCTCCAACAGGTCCATGCCCTGCCTCTGCTGGGATGCCGGACCTGGATGCAGCTCTCCCAGAGCCCATATCCAGTGCCACTGGGAAGGAGGAACATGCCAAGATCCACGGCTGCACTGGGAGGACACAAGCAGTAGTGAGCTCAGCTCTAGAAAGAGCCAGGCTACACATCAGGGGAAAAAAAAAAAGCATGGACCGTCCGGACAGTCAAGGAGCAGAATTAGAATGCTTGTGTGGCTGCAGTTTCCATCAGCTGAATCATCAGCCTTGAGTGCCACAGGTACATGTCCATGTGGTTTGGAGCACTGGTAGGGTGAAATGAGCTGCTTAGGTTGTTCCATCTCTGTTATGTATGTGGGTATCAACTACCTGGATACCAGAGAAGTTACGTCAAAAATCCCAAAAAAAGTCAGCAGTCAGAGAAAGTAGTTGCAAAAATCCTGCAAATTCATGCTTCTTGAACTAAATATCAAGAAATGGAGGATATCTAAGTTGTCTTCTTAAGTCCAGCTTCAAGCACTCCCAGAAAGCAGGAGCTCCATGGTTCATTTGATTCGACATAGTTGAAGCACTTGTTCACCTGTGGGGGTGGGTTTCTGATCCACTTGGATGTGGGCTGGGAGTGAAATTTCCTTGGAGATTAACCAGCATTGGGTGAGCAGCCAGTTGTCCTCCTCTGCTACCAACCCTCAAAGCTATCAATTCACAGGCAATTCTTGATCCAAGTGATCGTGGTTTTACTAACATGAATAGAATAATAAAAATAGCTTAGGAAATAAGCCAACCCATTTTTCTCAAAGGATTATCTGAAAATGCTCATGCAGATTTCTCAAATTAATTTACCTTACCTTAATCCAGTCTAAAAATACAGCCACTGCTGGGAGTCAAGGCAGTGGACACCACCAGATACTAATCAGAGAACAGGTGCATGAACAACACATCAATTCTGCCAACAAATTCTAAACCCTCTGACAGAATAGCTCTTTAAAAATCAACACACCACACAGATTGCAGCACATCTGCAAAGACCACCCTGAAGCATTTTTTCTTCTTCCTACACAGTCCTAACGTGTACCCAAGGAACACCAACGAATGCTTCTGCACAAGGCAGACATGACTGCTAGGGCTGGTTTTTTGGAGGAAAAAAGGGATTGAGACATTCAGTGTAACAAAAGCCAGCCCCTAAATGGAGGATTCCTGCAGAATTGGAAGGACATTGAGCGAGACAAGGGAAGCTCTTTTGTAAGCTATCAAGCAGCCCCATGGCATATCCAGTGCTTCATGAAACATTAACTCCCTCAAGGCTGATGCCCACCTGAAAAAATTTAGCAGCTTCCCTTCTACTTTATCAAACCTCCCTTCTGCAGGCCCAAACCATGATATCTTCCAGCAGCAATCCCTGAGGCCAATAGGTCTGACAGAACACAGCTCCATTAACTGTCCTGGACATGATCTCAATCTTTGCTGCTGGAGAAACACAAATGTTGCCATATTAACCCACTCGTCACCAGTGCTGTTAGCAGCTTCCAGAGCTGCAAACCGCTCACAGCTCTCCATCCCTTGGGTACCTCTGTCCCCTCCCAGCCTGATGTCTGCCCTTGGGCAAAGGCTCCGTCTCAGCCCCTGTGCTGCTGCTGCTGCTGCTCCTTGGGTTTCTCAGTTTGTGTATCCTGGGTTTTCTGATTCCTTTCACCCCAGTCTAAAGGTGGAAGGTGATGATGAAGCCATAATTTAGCTCCCTTGTTTCTATAGGTTTAATTTTCAAATTTGGCACGTGACCTGCAGGAACAAACCACTGTACACCAGCTAACACAGCAGGAGATGTGCAGCCTTATCAAGGAGAGGGCTACCCGATTCCTCCCTTTACTTGGCTTCTTCTTAGTTCCCTGTACTTCTTTTTGCTTCTTGGTTCCTTCCACTACTTGGTTTCTTCTTGGTCAAAAGGCTACTCTACGTTTTGGGCTGTCATACAGTCCAAGTCCTGTGAAAACTGGAGCTGTACATACAATGTTCTATCACGGATTGAATCCTTACAGATTAAGGATTGTTTTAACTAACCTTACACCAGGGGTACAGGCCCACTGCTCTGTATCTGCCAGGTCTACCTTAGCTGTAGGTAGGTCAGAGGAACCATGGCCTCAGAGGCCATTTCATTATCTCAGGAAAGATTTTAAAATAAAATCCAGTTATTGCCTAACACACAATTTCTTCCTTGCTCATACTACTGTCTTTATGTTCAAGATCAGAGGAAACACCATATGTGAGATGGTATTGAAAAAACCTGCCATGTGATCATATAATTAAAGACTTTTGTGCACTCCTCTGTAATTATAAAGCCAAAGAACAGTGTTGGTAGTGTGCACTCATAATTATCTTTCAGCTACCCAGATTTCTGCTTGCTGAAACTATATAATTCATATATACACATATATATATATGTATATATATACACAGACTTTTTTTTTTACCTTTTTGTTTTCATTTAATTAACACATAACTTTGAGGCAGATGCCAGGTTGTTCAAAGGAAACCATTTCTCAGGTGGAGGAGATTACAGCCATGGTGCTTGGCAGGAAGGATACCCAGTAAATGCAATTATCTAGCCCACTAAAAAGATCAAATTGAGAAATGAGAGCAGGAGAGGAAACAAGCAGCAGAGAGATTAATTAAAGGAATGGACAGGAGGAAAACAAAGGGTCTGTGCCTTGAAAATATGACTGTTCACATGAAGCCCCCAGGTGGGTGTCTGGATCCAGGCTGCCTTGAACACAGCACAGCAAGGCCAGCTCAGAAAGGCTCCTTCAACTCCATTTCATTGCTCTGGTTTGAAATTCTCCCTTGGAAAGTTAAAAAAACCCACCAAGCACAAAATATTTAATTATTTTCAGGTTTTTCAATGTCACTAATGAAACTCCCAGTCTCTGCTGACCCTCCTCCAGGCCCCATCTGCCTATGTACTCCATTGAACATTCCTCACTTTGGCATAGAACCTGTCAGGGACTATTCAATTCCAGGAAAAATACCTAACTGACTGTTTCTGTGAGCATCCCTCACGCAGCACTGGAGGCCCTGCCTCTTACAGCCCTCTAAGGCATCCATCCACCCAAAACCTCTCTTGAACGGAACCACCCAAGGGTTCCCTGGAAAATAAGTCATTACCACTCCGTACCCTCAAAATTACACACCTCCTACTACTGCAAATACAGGATGAGGTGCCTTCAGTTTCCTTGTCAATAAAAAAACCAATTCCTCTTTCCTTAACAAGCAATGCCATTCTCAATCAGTCAACTATTAAATGAGATTGTTGCCCCGCAACGTATGACTTGAAATGGATTTTCATACCCTTTCTGGCATAGTAACTTTTTTCTATTAATATTAGGCTATCAAATTTTCCCTGCTCATGAACCTCAAAGAGTATTTTTAAATCAGCAGCTATTTCATTTTTATTAATTCCAATATGGAAGGGATTGAATAAATACCCAGAACCAGTAACATCTCCTCACTGTCAGTATTTCTTTAAACCAAGAGGGGAGGTCTAACGAAAACTTGATTTATAAACTACAGCACACATTTCCAGATGCAAAAGATACAGAAGTTAATTACATTATTTTCCTTACAGACCATCTATCAGCTCCAAAAGCACCCTATTGGAAAGATTAATATTTTACTCTGGCTACAGATTTTCCACACCTTCTCCCCTTCCCTTGGGGTAACAATTTTTAAAAGAAAGCAAAATACTGATGTCTGAAAAAAGAGTCTAGTAATGGCTAAAAAAAAAAAATCAAAATAAGAAATATGTGCTTAGAGCACTTTTATTAGATGGGTACTTTCATCTTAAAAAGATCTCAAGATGCATGCAGTTCCTACAGTTAGAAATATAGTATATCATGGAAACACAGGATCATAGAATGTGCTGAGATGGAAAGGATCCACCAGGACCATCAGTCCCACCCCTGGCCCTGCACAGACATCCCAAGAGTCCACCCTGTGCATTCCTGAGAGCCTTGTCCAAACACTCCTGGAGTTCTGGAAGCCTCGGGGACTGTGACCACTTAACAACAAAATACAGGGGATAAAATGCATGTAATTGTAACAAATACAACCTTTAACACAATTTAGCAGGCTTCAGTGGAAAAAAACCAAACCACTACACTCCCTTTTTCTCCCTCTAAATGGCTCAAGACCATTCCTGAAACCATAACTCCTGAAACAAGGTGACTTCATGCTCCTGCCCAGTACGGCAGCATATGAAGAGCTCTCTGCACCCTAGTTGCCTGAAAGGCCCCTGCAGTGCTCCCATGACAAGAGCAGAAAGGAAATACAGAATTTAAAAGCACCTTAAACTAAAAAGTGACCCTTTTTGCCAGGGTCTGCACTCATACAGGCAAGAAGAAAAGCTGCATGGCAGGGCACAATCACACCCGCTCAGTAGAAGTCAGGCTTTGTTTTACACAAGCACATGAGGCAGAAATTCTAACATTTTCCATTTTTTCCCGTTTTTTTCTGGTGCTAGCTCAGGACAGAGCGCTTCCAGTCTCAGGCCTCTCACTAAGGAGAAGATGAGACCATTTGGTTGCAAGATTTATTTAAAATACCATGATGGCACAGTGTTTTGGAGAACTACCTACTGGAAAAATGCCTTCTACATTCACTTCTTCTATCCTATAAAGGCAACTTTGGCTGTGTATGGCAAAGGTACACATATACTTCTTGGTCAGGTACATTTTCTTTGTATTTAACAGCTATTTCTACCAGTATATTTTCTCCTATAAAATTACAGCCTTAAAAATTTCACCCTTGTGTTGCTGACATGAATACACACCCATGCAGCTACACAAGGCTTACCTGGGGAATTGGGAATTGTTCCCCAGAGTGAGTCTTTTCTGTCCAAATTTCAGGCTTCATGGTTTTTCTCTTGTTTTTTGGATTTTTTTTTTCTCCTAATTTGTGATCCAGTAATAAAACACTCGGAAAATGGCTAAGGGAACACTGCAGTAATTGAAAGTATATGGCATTTTTACCATGATTTTTCCTCATTTGCACCTACAGGTAAACAATGAATGGCAAAGATTCTGTCTTAAAAAGGTTAAGTGAAAAACTAAGTGTGTCTGTACCATAAAATAAACGGATTTCCTTGAGCACCAAGGCTGCCAGAAAACACATCCTGGCTCCTTTCTAGCCAGCACCAAAGGCGGATGTATGGCCCTATTTATAGCCCACTAATGCAATTGTGAAATGCACACCCCTTGCACTTCATCTGCATGGGCTGGGACTGGACTCTCCATGGAGCTAGGCAGCTTGGAGAAAAGGTCACTCCCAAGAATAACACCAGGTTCTCTCTGCCCACATTCCAGAGCCTGCAGAGACTCGGGGTCCCTCGGAGCCCCCTGTCCTCTGGTCATTCCCTGGGTGCTCTGACGCCGATGGAGAGCTTGCAAAAGGTGAAAGCTCACATGAAAACAAGACACAGGGAAGTGATGACCTGTCTGTGATTTATTTCTGCTCCTAAAACAGGGATATCAACTGTTTCTCTGCCTTGGCTCACCTTCTGTCTCTGTACTGTAATTCCCCACTCGAAGTGCCGAGTCCAACTGTGTGTATATCATTCCAAACCCAGCACTGCAAAGATCTGGATGAAAACAGCTCCCTTCCACTAAGGAGAATGACTTTGCAGAATAATTCCCTCATCTAATACCATGACAAGGGGTTGTAACAACAGTGCAAGATTAACCACCAGAAGGTCACAAGAGAGTGCGAGACCTGTCTAACTGATTTATGGATACCTGTTCTAAGTCCAACTCTCTTTCAGGTAGGAAAGCCTCAGCAACCTTTCCATGGCAAAGATCGTCTATCCATTCAGGAAAGTCATCTCTTTAAGGATCTTTCTGATTTTTTTTTTCAAAGGAAAGAACTGAAACAATAGGAGACAGAACTTCAAACAGGCACTGAGAACTATCTTCAAACACTGTTGCTCTACTGCTTGGACCATTCACAATTAAGCATTTTTCCAGCACCCAGGCATCTAAAAAGCTACTCTCCCATCACTTCTGAACTGATTTTCTTCTCTGCTGGATGGGTGAAAATAGACAAGGAAAACTAATCTTGCCAAAAAGAGGCAAGGTACCTTCTTGGATCCTGCAGGAACCTTTCCACAGACCAGGATCTCACCCCTAAGGACCACCAGATCAGAGTTTCTGCACTTCCAAGGGGAAAAAAAAAAGTGGGAAAAAAGTAGGAGAAGGGAGAACTATTTCAATCACCATCATTATGTACAGGCCATATTTAATGGTCAGCTGCTGTCAGAGTCCTGAGTGCACTAAGAAGCCACGACCAGCCCCTTGAGACCCCACCTGCATCTCCTGCCTGTGGATCCAGGAGGTCTGTTTCTGCTGAGAGTTGGGCCTCCAGTAGCTGCCAGAGCAGGTCTGTCTATCTCTAGTCCTGCCTCTGGTCCCATCTCCTAGAGGGACCTCAGCCCCTTGTTGTAGGTGTCTTCTCTCCCATCTCTCCCTGTTTCCAGCCTCATCTCCTGGTGCTCCTCACTGCATTCCCTGGATCTGGCTCATTGCCATGCCTGGGACGGCTCTCTTTGTCTTCTTTATATATCTATATTTCCTTGCTGGAGAGGGAGGAAGAGCTTGCTACTACTCAGGGCCAACCCATGGTCCAGAGCAGCCTCTTCCCTCTTCTGTAAAAGCAGCAACTTTTCCAAGAGCTAAAAAGATGAGCCCCTTCTATACATAAAAGGTAAAAATACAATTTCAATTCATGTGGAAAACACTTTCTTTGCACATATTGATCATGAATACATAACTAGACAAAACCTGAGGGCGTGGTTTGGTTTTGTTTTGATTTTCTTTAAACTCCGCTGCTTCCTTATGGTAATAAAATAGTAAATTATTGACTTACCGAGGGTATTCTCAGAGTTACACAAATACATCATAAATCTAGATAACACATGCAATTTTGTTACATTTCCCACATGAACATAACCAAAGTAGGTAGGGTTTGGTTCTATTAGTTTCTCTCACTTCCTGAAACACTTGTTTAGGACTCCCTCCTGTTTACTAAGATAAGAAGCAGGCTATCAAGAAATTGCTAAACCAGGCAATGAAAGAGAGAATCACACAATCTGAATGGTTTGGGTTGGAAGGGACCTTAAAGATTATCTCACTCTCTCCCCTGCCATGGGCACAGACACCTTCCACCAGCTCAGGTTGCTCCAACCCCTGTCCAACTTGACCTTGGGCACTCCCAGGGATCCAGGGGCAGCCACAGCTTCTCTGGGCACCCTGTGCCTAGGCCTCCCCACCCTCACAGGGAGGAATTTCTTAGCAATCCCTAAGCTAAACCTGCCCTCTGGCAGTTAAAAACACAGAGTCCAGTACAATTCCGGAAGATGCTCGCGCACTTCAGCCCTCTGCTGCAATGCACTCACTCACTCATCTGCTTTTCTTTAGCTTTCAAGCACTGCAGCAAGACCTACTTTACTACATGCGCTGCTGAAACCATGAACATTCCCTTTCAGGAGCTCAGCCAGAGTCTGAATTTAAGCAATGAAAATCTCCTCCTTTGAAACTCACTGTAATATTTGGCTTTAGACCCCTGAGACTGAGTTTTCAGAGAGTGGGTGCCTACAGGCCACTCACTTCCATGGAGCTTGGATTAAGAACAAGGGCCTATGACTGTACTAGAAATATTTTTCATGTTTGAAAATGTCTTTAAAGTAAGTTATAGTCCTAAAGTATGGAATTAGAACACAGCATGGGACTGGTCCCCTTATGCATCTGTCCCCAGAATGAGTAAGAGCTGACACTGCAGAACATGTCAGGACAGCCACATGGGCTGGAGCAATTCCTCATGGAGTGTTCACCAGCTGACCACCACAGCTCATCAAATAAAGGCTGCCAGGCAAAGGCAGCTGTGTGTTTGGGTGCAGTGAGACCTTCTGACCCCAGCACACATCCACACTTGACACGAGGTTCTGTTGCTTAAGCTACAGCATTCCAGACAGCTTCAGTTCACTGAGGATGGCCACACTGTCTTCCAGAATAAAGAACTTCTTGGTTTCAATTTTAGCTTTTTTTTTTACCCCTGACAGTTGAGGGGAAGGGAAAGGGGTTATAATAGTGTAACAACAGGAAGGTGTTACTCACTGAAAACACTTCTCAGATATTTTTCTCACTGAAAATTTTAACTGAAAACTTCCCCACTTCAAATGGCCAGATGATCTCCAGAATTCTGTGTACTGGAACGAGATGAGTTTATGAAGTTACCTCATATCAATTAAGGACATCTGAACAGTCTTGCCAGGCCTAGAGATATTTTGAATTGTCCTGAGCAACATCCCAAGACTGAAGTTTTCAGTAAGATGATACTTCTGGCCTGTTAAGGAAAGAGCCTTCAAAGCAAACTAATCTCTACAAAGGTTTGGACACACTATATTTGGAGATGACAATGTATATTTAGGAAAGGTAAATCACAGTCCCAATTCCCCCGTGTTACTCTTCTGCTGCACAAAATGGGCATGTTTTAAAGGTTTCAATTACTTTAGCTATTTGGCTAATCTACTTCCAACTAAGTCAGGGTTCTGCTGTCTTTGACAGTGAACTAAGACACCACATGGATGAGATATGGCAGAGACATGGAAGGAAATACTTGTCACAAGACAGGGATGACCAGAAGGGAGACAACACCATAAAACACACAGGAAGAAGGAAAACATCAATGTGAAAAAGAAAACTGCCATAAGGCTTGTGAAGCAATCAGATACTATCATAGAATCCCAGAATGGTTTGGGTTGGGAGGGACCTTAGAGCCCATTTCATTGCAGCCCCTACCATGGGCACAGACACCTTCACTAGCCCAGGCTAATCCAAGCCCTGTCCAGCCTGCCCCTGTGCATTAATCAGTTTTTCAATCTCATTTTCAATCTCCCCGCTGTTCTGAGATAAACTGGTTTATAAACTGTTGTGCTTTTTGTTCAGCTTTATTTAGACGGGTTTAGAAATTGGAGATGCTCTTAATAACAGAAATCCCACCCAGATATTCCCATTTTGTCAGAAGATTGCTACCTGAAATGTTTGGTCCCCCTTTTGCAAAGCACCCAGGAGCTCCATGGAAACGTCTGCATTAAGCCTCTCAGATTAACGAACAGATTCTAGAATATTTTTTCCCAAATCACATTAGCACTTTCTTACAGAAAGAATTACTTCAATAACCTCCTCCCCAAATAAACATCCCATAATTTTTATAAAGTCACAAATAAAATTAATCTACAAGAGATGTTATATTATTAAAACATATGCTGAAATCAACAATGCTCAAGGCTCTGTCATGGCATTTTGTTCTTCACTGGTATTTACATATTATAGTTCTTATGTATTGCTCTGGAAATCAGCTTTGAAGTGGAATGATGAATAAATGAAGATTTATTATTACTATCCTTATTACAGGGATTTTAAAGTCATTAGAGACCAAGAGACATAATAATCACATTATATTCAATCTTCTCTAGAACATCTCCTTCAATAGGCCTGCTAACTCAATTATTTAAATATATATTACAGCAAAATGCAGCGCGACTTCTACAGTTTGGGATACAGTGGAAATTTTTATGTTTTGATTTCATTTATCAGGATTTGTCCTTGCAGAATTCATGGGTTTCATGATGGGTTTCTCAGTTTTAAACACCAGAGTTTTGAATTCACAGCAAGCACCTGGCTTGATGTGTCTGCTCAGCTAAAAGAAAAGGTTAAAAGATGAGGAAGAAATAGGGTACTGGAGATCAATCTTAACCTGCAGTGACTTTTAAAAGTCTAAGAAAAAAATCTCTCAGAAGCCACACTCTCCAATAGTCAATAGACTTGGCTGCAACCAATCCCACCAGGAAAGAAGAAGAAAGATCCAGAGGCTCTGAGGAAGACTACTGCACCACTCTGAGAAGCTCAGAAGAGTCTCTCCGGATTCAACGTGACATCTGGAATTGAGTAAAAACTACTGATAGGGAAAAAAAATCCAAGCACTGCTTAACTGGAAAGTACCATCTTTACTATTGACTCTCTGCCCGTGGCTTGTCTGGGGAAGGTGTTGGAGGAAGGAAGAATTGTTTCCAGTCCATGTCACACAGCGAGGGACAATTCCTATCAGCCACATCCTTCAGACCCAACCGCCTGCCCAAGGAAGGCAGCACCAGCACTCTGCTCTGCTCCTTTAATCCTCTCATTGCTGTACCAAATCCCTCAGGATTTCCTCTCCTTGTGAAACATCTGAGGCAATGTGGCTACCACAGCCATGAAGCTCATCCCTGCTAGTTCTGCACAGGCACTTGATGTCACGTTAGTCCCCAGCTGCCAACACTGCCCATGTTCACTGTCCATGCACAGCACAATTTATGCTCACTGATATTCTCAGGGTGTTACTGACACATCAGCCACCTTCCAACCCCAGCTGACTTTTGTTTCCTTTACTTTGCAGCCTCCTCCCCAAAAACTAACCTCTAATTCCTTTTCCATCACCTCTTGGCTCCTCATTTCCCTGCCACCCACCTTGGTTTAGCTCTGCCTAATCATCCTGCAGGGAACTTTCAATCCCTACAGGCAGCACAGATACTCTGCTTGTGGCCACTGGCTGGGTGAGACACCTCTGTCCCTTCCCAGAAATAAGAAAGGAAGAATCAGGATGGGGAGGCCCTGGCACAGGGTGCCCAGAGAAGCTGTGGCTGCCCCTGGATCCCTGCAAGTGTCCAAGGCCAAGCTGGACAGGGCTTGTAGCAACTTGAGCTAGTGGAAGGTGTCCCTGCCCATGGCAGGGAGTGGCACTGGACAATCTGCACAACTCCAGCTCAACCTCCTCGTGCACCCAGTTCCTGATCTAGAAGCTGTCTTTCACTAGCAAGGGAAAAATGTGACTTCTATGGTTACCATTAAATGAGTTGTTCAAGTCAGACCCCAACTCTGCTCAGAAAGAATAGTCATGGACTCAGATCTTTAGGAATGACATGTCCCGTACCTAAACCAAAGCACGAGCCAGAAAATGGTAAACAGCAGGTAGCACTCCTGACAGTAAAACAGGGAGAGATTAACAGCCCTCAGATGGATCCCAGAACAGCTAAATGATACTGCTGACACCAGTCCCGCTCTATAAATGGGAGCCTTTTAAAATCCCTTCAGTCTTCCCGATCCTCTGACTGCAGAAGCTACTTTAAGTATCCTGTGTTAAAGTTATGGACTTTGGCCCACAGCGTGTGGTTAAACCATCACAAAAAGAAAAGACTGAGACTCACATTTTGCCAAAAATTGCTCCCTCACTAAGTATCAGGTAAAATCTAAACTCCAATTCCTTCGAGCAACTGACAGAATTTTCTGCTCATGACAGCACTTAAAGCCTATTTTAAACAAAAGCAATGTACTGAGTTCGCAATTCCAAACCCAGCATCTCCCAGGGAAGAAAAGGAGTACTCAACTGTCCTGAAGTTTGTTGAACAACTACTTTCTTTTCAGGTATCACCTGGGAATTATTACTCTGGGATGCACTGGGAGAGCAAGCTAGCCCTCAGAAAGGCTTAAAAAAACACCGGGGCAGGTTTGGTGTACTCAGTACCAAGGCACCTGTCTTAAGAATAACAGCACCAAGGCAGCTTATTCACAGTTGACTTAACTTTCAGACAGGTATCTGAGCAGATCCAGAAATTTAATTTCTGAACAGTCTTTCAGATAACTCCTGACATTTTAAAAACTGTATTTAAAGATTTACATCTTTATGTAAAAGCCACTTCATGTATACTAACAGAATCTGGGGCAGAAAAAATGTGAAGGTGACTATGATTTTATCTGCTATCACTTTACCTCTCCAGATGCACAAGACCTGGATCACAGACCAGTCTTCAGAGTGAAACAGATCCCATGTTCCCAGCTTCCCAGTACCACTAAATACATGAGTTTCTCATTTCATTGTACCTTCAAACCCTGTTTGCTACAGGACTTCAGAACTAATGTTTTATTGCTTTACAGGACAATAGAATTGAGGAATTACTTTTCTTACTGAACAGATTTTTATTTTTAGGAAATGAGTCAACTATGTTGGTACCCAGTGACAAACGTGTAACAGAGACACATATAAATAAATACATGAGAGGGTCGTGCAACTCGTAGTCTTCAAACTATTTCAGGATTTGTGGAGGTAAAGACAGTGCAGTACTGTACATCACTTAAAATGTTATTTTTTCACTAAGGATTTCACCTGTTTCAAGTGTCGTGGTACTCTCCTCTGGATGGGCCAACTGCTCTACCATTGTGATATATTTCAACACACATATTACTTCGTATTTTGTGAAAGGTTAAGACTCCCACCTACACCTTCCAGAACATTCATGGTGCTGGGAGAAAGACACTCACCCCCAAACACATCTCCGTTCTGGTAGTTCTTGCCCTTCTGAGTTTCCTCTTCGTTTTGAACAGTAGACACATGCTTGGCGGAGGCACAGCCCATAGCTTCATTCAGACAGCTCCAGCTGGACTGAAGCACAGATCATCTCTAGTGACGCCCGCTCATCCTTGCAGAAATAATCCACCTTCCTACTCGGCTCTTGCGTCCCTTTCACCTAAACACAGCCAAAGAGAGAGGAAAACATTCACACACGGTACCCTCTACATGGGGAGCTTCAAGGAGATAAAAAATAGGGTTTTTGAGGAGGAGCACAAGGGCACAGCCTCCATGGCCTGAGGCTGCTAAAACTGTATTCCATAACATCTGGTACAGGCAGGTCATGATAAAGATAGCTCTACCCTGCCCTGGCACAGAGCACAGCAGCTGAACTCTGTCCAGCCTGATTCTTTAATCCGTGGCTTGAAGAAAGCAACACAGAGATCTCTTTCCCACCCAGCCAGCTACTCCCACAGAACGAAGAGGGTTTTGGGAGAGGAGATAAGAAACTGTCAATATCTGTTCCTCCTGCTCCTTTTACCAAGTCACCTACCAAGCCAGATTTCTAACAAAGCCGTTTACTGATTAAGACCTGCTAATTGCAAGCGTTCAGACAAAATAACCCCCTCTATATCAATTAAAGAACTTATGTTGCCAGATGTGAAAGGCGATAGCCATCTGTATTATCTTTTCTCTATGTGTTTATTATTCTACTCAATCCATAAAACCTCCACCATTCAAAAAGACAACTATCCCCATTTTAAGATGGAGCAGCACTCCCGGAACAGTCCAGATGTCACATAAAACAAAAGGGAAAAGAAAAATCTAATCTAGAACTGTGGTATTTTAGGTTAAAATAAATTCAAATCCATGAACTGTTTATTGCTAAATGGCTCTGCACTGGAACAAAAACTACCACAAAGTTTGGTGAGATGACCTGGTTTGCCTTTTCACCAGCCAAACTTTTCAGAAAAGTGAGAAACTCCCCTTTTTGCCAAGTGTTTTAGTTCAGCTATAGCATAAGATCATATACATGATTTCTTAATTCATTACTTCTGAGCATGTACTTTTTGCTCCAAGCTGACCATAAGAATTTTATGTGTAACATCAGACAAGCACTCTTACCTAGGACAGGAAGAGCTGGAGCGAGATGATCTTTAAGGTCCCTTCCAACCCAAAGCATTCTAAGACACAGCAGTATCCATTCCAGCAGAGATGTATAATTCCAAGGGAAATCGTGAGGTTCCTTTCCCTGAGCACTCAGCACTGGCAGCACACCTGTCCCATGCCAGGGCAGCTCAGTGACACATGAGGACATGGTCTAGGAGGGCTCTGTTCCTGCCTCCGGAGGGATTTTCCAGCCCATGCCCAAAGCCACAGACATGAGGATGTGGCAGCCAGGCTCAGAGTGATTCCGTTTCTGCTACTGCAGCCCATGGCTTTCACCAAGCAAGGGGAAGGACTCTGGATGCAGAATCACCTCTAACTCCTACTCACAGCCAGCTTTCCCCTTCTTCGCACAGAGCAGTGCTTCTCTCCACTTGGTGAGGGTGTTCTAGAACATACAACATGTATCTGCTAATCCCTGTTCGCAGAAGCCACCCCTCCCTGTCACCCCGTACAGTTTTATGTTCAGTACATCCCCCAACACACTCTACTCCTTTTTTCCTTCTCTTTATAGTCACACCTGAGCCTGAATTTCTCATAGTCCCATTCTTCTCTTCCCCCTTAGCTACAGCTAATTACTTACCCCAAACCACAGGATTTTATAGGATCACAGAAAAGCTTGGGTTGGGAGGGACTTTAAGCTCATCTCGTTGCAACCCCTGCCATGGGCAGGGACACATTCCACTAGTCCAGCTTGCTCCAAGCCCTATCCAGCCTGGCCTTGGACACTTACAGAGATGGGGCAGCCAGTGTTTTGGGCAACACCAACCACTAACACCAGGCATTGATGCTGTTAGTGTAAGGGAGTGAGCACACCCCTCTGGAGCTATTTTTTTAACCCTACATGGTTACATAATTCTTTTCTTTCCCCCCCGGAAAACCTAGATTTTACAGGAAAAGTCAGTATAAAGCCAGGGAAGTTCCTCAGTTTTTGTAATTTGGGGAGGGTCACAGCTGACAGTTCATCCTCTCGTGTCCTGAGTGGCAGCCTGCACTAAGCTCTTCATCTCACTGCTGGGGAGAAACAAGAAATCCAAAGGGATTTAAAGTGTCGGCCATGCTGTGCTTGGAGATAGGTAAAGACACATAGGAGTGTGGGAGACGGAGGAGAAACAGCAGACTGGGAAAGGGAACTGCTACCTGGGCTGGAAATGAAATGGGGAATTATCTTCCCCGAGGACATAAATTTGGTTAAAGACAAGAGCTTTTAATGGACCATAATGAAAACAAATGAGGGGGAAAACATGCCCAAGAGTCCTTGCTTCAGATTTCAGAGAAAAGCAGGAGCCTCCAGGTAGACCAAGCTTGAAAACACTGACTTCTGAGTTAAAATATAACCAGTAGTATTATTTCAGGGAAAAGGGTGTGGCCAACTGTGAGAAAAGGAGCAAAGGAAGGCTTGATGTAACCCTGGAAAGGATGTGGAAGTGGTTCAGATGAGACCTAGTTAGGAGGCTGTCCGTGGGGGAATCACTGCCCCCCACAGCTCAGCACCTCTGAGCAGCAGAACTGCAGGCACAGAAGTACCTGTTGAATGAATTATGCTCCTGCCTTATTGAATTATTTTTCCTGTTTCTTTTTCTGTCTCTCAGCAGGGACCATTAACAAAAGGGAAAACAGCTGCTTAGTAATAAAACCCAAATGTATTTCACAAAGGAGCAGTGGGTGAGGTTTGGGAGGAGATTTTTTTGTGAAGCCTTATACAGACAACATGCAGCACAACAAATTGCAAAATATTTAATTACTGACTAGTGCCCAGGACAGTGATGGTCCCAGGATCACTGAGGAGCAGGAACAATCAGGAGCAAGGAGACACGGAACAGGAATGCAGAAGGATAAAGCTCTTTGGGGAAGAAAAACATATCCACGGTCAAATCTCTCCTGCCGCTTTTTGGTAGCACACAACAACCTCTAAAAATACAGTCATGTTTGAAGGCATGCTGTGATTAAAGGAAACAGATGGGGATACAAGAACTGGAAGTTTCATCTTTTACATTAAAGAACAGCAATCACAGCAGCACCTGAAAAAGCCATACAATTGATAGTTGGGTTATGGAGGCAACTTCTTCTGGTGCCAACAAACTGGGCTGAGAAAGCTACTGCAAAATGACCTCCAGTGTGAGTCTAACACACATTTCCAGGCGTGTTCCTGGGACTGCTGATAACTTAGTGCTGTGAGACACTTCGACACAGATACCTAAACACATCCCAGGGATGGCAGAAGATTTAACAGAAAGAGCAGAGTGGGAGAAAAGCAGCATCAGTTTTACAGGGGATGAAATCTGAGGTACAGGGCAGCACTATGCTCTACAGCCTCAGGAAACCTCCCCTGCCTGAGGACCTGAGCCCTCAGGGATGAGGTCTGGGTATCACTCAGAAGTGAGGTGCTGGTCCTCACTCAGTGGGATGCCTGGTGAAGCTTTGGGGATGTGAAACACAGCACTTGACACAGCAGCAGAACAACACATCCGTTCTTCCTCCTCCTCCCCCACTTCTGCAGCAATGTAATTTTTCCTTTTGTCTTCCACAGCATTTTGGGGGCACACAGATTTTCAGAAGCCAAAAATAAAAAGAAGAAAACCTCAAACAATTTGCAGTTCATGTTCACCACCCACCATCACTAATTACCAAGATTTGAAAGGCAATTTGCAGGCTCTGATCTGCAAAATGCTAGTGAGAAAAATCTCAGGCAGATCAAAAGTGTCTACACCACTCCCAAAATGAAATGCAGCAGGTTGAGGATTAACATCTTACATGCAGGTCAGGAGAAGACTAGAGACACTCTCAGATGCTGTACTTTGTCCCCCAGGTTTCTTCTGAGCTAAAACCAGGAAGCTCAACTCTTAGAAATTACCTTTTGAAACCTTAAGCAATTCCTTTTTCTTTCTTCTGAGCAATGCCTGTGATGTGTTTTTTCTTTTACCAACTCTTTCAACACTTTGTTCATCCAGTCATTACACCCTCACCTCTTCTTTCTGACGGTCAAAGGCTGCATCCTTGACAAAACATATTTTGCTTCCACAAACACTTCATACAAACGGAAGACCTCCAGTGTTTTACAACAAATGCATGTTAATTCTTCTATTACCACAGGTGTATTTGTTTTCATCTTTATGGCATTAAGATAACCAATCTTTCATCATCTTCAGGCTGCAGATACAGCTAAAAGTTTCTTTCTGTGTTGACCATACAGGAAATCGGGTTAAAATTTCAAATGCTCAGGAGATCAAAGCAACAAGTTTCATGCAACCATAAAAAAACCCCAAGCTACAAAAAAAAACCCCAAACTGGCTTTTCCTATGAAACAACCTGTTCCAGGCAGAACTCAAGGATTTAACTTACTGCTATTAATTATATTTATTTCCTATAAGAAATAGGCCTGTTTGATTTCCATTTCATATTTTTTTTTCCCAAAAGAAAAAAACAGAAATGAATTCTGAATTTGTCCTGCACAAGGTGCTACTGGTAGTTAGCACCTGGGACTTCTCCTTTACAACATCCCTCTTTCTCAGCTACCCTCTATCACAAACAGGTTTTTTGGGTTTTATTTAACAGCCAAAAGGCATTTTTGGAGCCAAAAAGACACCACTTTTGCCTTTGAAGTGCACCAATGGCCTAAGGAGGGAAGGAAAAAAAGATTTTTAAAAAATGTGTCAAATAAGGCTTCTTTCTCCTTCTTCAAGTTATTCAAATTGGCATGAATAGTGCAGTTATACTGAAAATTAACCCACTGACTTGCTAAATGAGCTGGGCTAAATGAACAGCAGAAGGAGAGGTGCAAACACTCTGGAGCAACATCTTCCAGTGGCACAAGGGGAAGAAGCAAAGTCAAAGTGAGTGGTGATTTCTGTTCTTTGGCAGCCATGGACAGAACACATTCCCCTCACCCACTGGAACACGCAGCCACAAAATGAAGCCTTTTCTGCCCTTCTATGGAATTGTTTGTCCCTGAGATGCACAAGTCCTGTGTTAATTACACACTTCAGCCTCCTACTGGTAACAGGCTGTCCCAGAGAGCCAGGTGAGCACAGCAGTGACTGCCTGGAAGGGGAGGGAATCAGCCCCATGCTGTAGAACCAGGAGCACAGGGAATCACACCATGGCTTAACACTAAACCAGCACTGACACACTACACCAGCCCAGCTACCCAGTCCCACAGGGGAGCTGCCACGTGTCCTCTCCTCGGAAGCTGTGCCCAGCACAAACCCCTTTTCCAAGAGAAAACAGGGGTATTGCAACTAGACAGCTAAAAAACCCCAACAGTACAGAGCTCATCTGCCTAGTTTTTCCTAACAGGGAGTGCCTGGTTTGAATTAATTCTACTGATTCATATCATCAGCTTAATACAGGACAGCCTTTGCTCCTCAGCTTAAACTGAGGCTTAGATGACCTTTTTCATCAGCAAAATTAGCTGATTTTCTTTTCTTTTATTCGCAATCAGCATTTCTACTGATGCAATACATGGGGTTTTGATATATTAAAGCAACGAGTGATTTCCAAATAGAAAAGCTCTCAACAGCAACATGATACTTCCCGGGAGCATCTTCGGCTTCCTCAGATTCTTAAGGAGAAATACCACCACTAAATCCAAGGAAGAAGATTTCAAACATCACGGAGTAAAATACAAACATGGGAGGGAATGGGAATGGCATTGCAATCATCCTCTTCATTTACACAGGGTGACGTTTAAGTAAAATCAGTGTGAAAAGACCAGCAGCACAAGAGGTGTCAGTCATACAACTTACCATTTCTGCTGTTTCCCAAGAAAATTACATTTCATTCTGAATTTTTTTTACCCTAAATAGTTCAGGGGTAGTGATACAAAGACTGCCACCATCATTACAGAATGCAGTTCTAACATTTAATAATTTGCCCTCCTTTCTATGAGAATTAATAGACAAAATATTAAAGATAAATGAGATTTAATTGGCTGGCAACACTGTAGAATATTTGTTTCTATTTGCACACAGAGATGGCCTGTTTCAGGTGAGAACCCAAACGTTTTAAATGTATTTCATCTGCACAACATTTCCACACCAGTGGAGATACCAGAGCTTGTCTTTAACATAGAAGCTGGTACTACTCAACCAGATTTCCAAAGATTCAGGACATTGATCCTCAATACTTTGCAGAAAAAACAAGCACTTTTCATAAAAAATAAGATCATATGACAATGTGCTGAGAACATCTAAATATTTCCTGCTTCTACAGCAGAAATTGCTGTGGTTGTTAGAAGGACATGACAGAGAGATGTTCACAGAAACCCAGACTGCTTTGGGTTAGAAAGGACCTTGGAAAGCCCATCCCGTCCCACCCCTGCCATGGGCAGGGACACCTTCCACTAGCCCAGGTTGCTCCAAGCCCTGTCCAACCCGGCCTTGGACACTTCTAGGGATCCAGGGTAAGCCACAGCTTCTCTGGGCACCCTGTGCCAGCACCTCACCACCCTCACCGGGTGGAATTTTTTCCCAATATCCCATCTAACCCTGCCCTCTGGCAGTTTAAAGCCATTACCCTTGCCCCATACTAAAAAAGACTACATTCAACACCAGATAATTGGAAACCCACCAGCAACCACCATGAGGAATCTGATTAAAAGCAACAAGACCTTTCCACTGACTTTAGGTGGCTTGAGGTCACTTCCTAAAGCTCCAGTTTCAGGGAACAAAGATTGTTCTGTGATTTATTTCCGAAGGGATTTTGAAAATGCAGTGCTGGTGGTGGCAGCCTGGGGTGATGTGATGTGAGACACTAGACAGACTATGGGAAAGCCGGGTTCAATTTTCATCTTGTGTATCTAAGAATAATCTCCAGCACTTACTGTAACAGGAAGGTAGCACAAGCACCTCTAAAGTATAAAAAAAGCCAGCAATAAGCTTTCCTATTTAATTTTATTTCGGTCTTCATGGTTTAAGAGTAAGATGCGCTTTACTGAGCAGGACACAGTAAAAGGCCCTGAGGTACAGGAACAGTGATTTATACAGCATTTTGTACACATCTAAGCACAGGTCTGAGCATCAGCTCCCTTTTGAAGACTCACTCCCCTGTCTCTGCCTTAATAAAATAATTCAAAGATGCAACCATTACACCTGGGCAGTCACCACCATCATGTAAAATCAGACTCAAATAAATGATGTAGAAGCTGCAGCCACTTCATCAACAAGACCCACTACTTTGGAGGAAAACCTTGAGGGATAATTACCGCACTGAAAAAACAGACTTGTTCTCCTGAATTCCTCTTCTTCCCACCAGGGCTGGGGGATGCATCTCCAAATGTCAACACTGACTCCGGCCTGGAGCTGAGCTCTTTTTAGGACTGCCCTTCTCCCAGGAAAAGCAGTAGTTTAACAAGTCTCTCCTAAAAATGTGAAGCACATACTTCTTTACTTCAACAGGAAGAGCATCAATGATCTAATATCACCCGCTAGTGCGGTAGTAAAGACCTGGAATCTTAAGACTTAAATGTCTAATCTTCATTCTTTGTTCTTTTGTGTTTTGATTTCTTTCCCAAACCACTTCTTAATCTTCCCTGTGTGCCACCACGAAGGTAGAAATAACCACACCGAGATGGGTCCTAATGCAATTGTCTGTAATTGCATGTTTGCAGGGTCTCACCTCCCTTTAGACCCACTGATCTATCCTAACAGCTTTACGACAAAAAGCCCCACAGTCAGACTGGTTATTTCCTAGAAAATCCTTTAAAAAGTCCACAAAGGAGATGACAGACCCCAGCATCTCCCTCCATCCACAGCTCCATCAATGAATGATGAACACATACACACAGCAGCATTTCACCTCTCTGCTAAAAAATCCAGCACAGAGTTACCCTGCCTCACCTTGGGAAACAGCTTTGACTCTGCTTGAATACACACTCCCCAGTTATGCTATGAGCTTCCAGCTTCCTGTCCTTGCACCCTGGTAGGCTTGGCCAAGCAGCATGTTTGAGCCAAATTTCTGCCCACAGAGGAAGATGGAAGCAGCTGTAACCTGGAGAGGGGTGGCTGGATGTCCCTGGGTGTCTCTGCATCCCAGAGAGAGCCCACAACCAGCCCCCACCTCGCTTCCAAGGCATTTTTCATCCAAAGAGCTGCAGCAGGAGCTACTTTATGTGCCACTGAGGATAAACTTTACACAGAACAACTGAGCTATGCAGAAGCCAAGGGGCTGAGATGCTGGGGACCTGCTGCTAATGTGTCAGCAAGGAAACATTTGCCATATGCACGTCTGCCACTGCTGCTGTGCAATTAGGAGATGGAGCAGTTTCAAGGGGCCTCCTTTTTTTGCAGATGAGCTAGAGAAATAAGAAATCTTTCTTCCCTAACCTGATAACACTTAAACGACAACATAAGTGCAGAGATGCTGCTCGAAACCACAGGAGGTGACTCAACCAGGCTGCTGAGGAGCCATCCCAGCACAAGCACCCATTCCGTGAATGTCTGCCTCCTCCATGGCTGAACCAACAGCTGCAATCTTGCTAAAAATCAGCAGGTAAAATTCAGGATAAGAGCTAGCAAAGCAGCTCGCTTCACTCATAGCTCTTCTGAACAACTGCATAGGGTTCAGCATTTCTACTGGCTTTTTTTTAATGATTTCCTAACTGTGGTCCCATGGAAATGATTCAAGCAAGGATGAAAGGGAAGCACACTGCAATCTGCATTCCCAAAATGACATTGCTGACCGCTCCCTCCTGCTTTGCAGGGTAACTCCTCAGCATCAAGAATCCAAAAGGATTTTTGGTGCTAAAGGCCATGGTACTGGAATGTTTGTGCTGGTACGGTTTGATCCAAGAGCCCTATGCCATATCCTATCCAACCTCATGCCCTATCCCACAGGTTATCCCTGGGAATCCCCAGCTGAGAGGAAAGCTGAGAAAGCAGGCTGTGCTCTGAGCTGTGCTCTGAGCAGCAGAGATTCAGAAACCACCAGCCCAGAACAGGCAGCTGGAAAAACACAGGTGAGAGAGGAACTGGGTTCTGCTCCTGTAAAACCTGTTGTGATCCATTCCCTACTTTGATCCCACCTCCCCATCCAGCACTCAGGCATGGGAGCTTCTGGTCATCCCTGATGAAGGCAAAAACATTTCCTTACTCCACTCTTTCCTTACTCCACTCCTTCAGCACAGATTTAGGAGTTTATTCCAGTCCCAGCTTTGGGCAGGAGTTTTTCCCTTTTTTTTTTTAATTTAAAAAAACATCTTAGAACATCATCAGTTACAGTTTCATGCTGAGATTTTCAATGCATACATCCATACCCAAGCCTAGATATTCAACAAAATAAGAACTAAACCATGTTTCAGCCTATGATATAAATAAATGAGCAGCAGACTAGCCAAAACCAATTGCAGTATTTTCAGTTCATGTTAACACAGTTGTAACTCAAACACAACCAGCCAGGGCAGAGCTGGATCAGTGGCACAGGAGCAGGGAGGGCTGACAAGGAGCAGCCAAGGCAGCAACAGACCTCACCAAAATCTAAAACACAGAAACCAGTTTCTGTCTTCTTTCAACTACCTATATCTTATTCCAGCTAGTAGAATCCTGCCTCTGTATTCTGACTTAAAGTTACATTTCCCAAAAGTGGCCCTGATAATTTTCAGTGTATAGGGAGCTGGGTCCTATTCTGCATCTCATACACCAGTATAGTGCTCTTCAGCTTTGAGCCACAGTTGAGGGACCTGTTTAAACTCAAAACCCACCATTTAAAACCAATTGTGTATGAAGCACAACTTTCTGTTTCATGGTGTAAACCTTTCCTGGACACCACTTGAATTTATTTAAACCAAATACCATGCAGAATAGTAACAATGAAGCAATGTTTCGTACATAAAGAGCTTTAAGAGAGAGCATTTATACCTCTGAGAGCATTTATACCTCACCTACAAATCCCAGCTCAGGAAAACCCCTGCAGGCCTGAAGCAAAGGGACACAGCATCCTTTTGGAAAGGCCTATTAGATATTGGGCTAGATTCAGCACCACTACATGCAAACACCACACCAGTGCTTCCTGCATGCACAGCATGGATGCAGGGGCTGCAGAAAGCATTAAATAATACAAGTTATCCTTGCATAGTGTGTGTGTGCCTCACATCTCTGCAGGAACAGTGAAGGGTATAAACTAAATTGTGCTGTTCACCACCAAACACTGAAACCGGAGCTGACCTGGCAACCAGGAACCACCCAAAACTATTCTGAGTCCTGCTTCCAACTCCCTTTAGGCAGCACACAGAATGTAACCCATCGAGGAAGAAGCAGGGGGTCATACATCAGTCCAGCTGTGCAACTGGGAAGCTTCTGGATGCAGAGAGATGAACTGCTGGCTCATGGTCCTGCAGCTGTGAAAGGTGTACCACTGAGCAGGGGCAGGCTGGAGGAAATCATCCTGTAAGCACCAGGGCAAATGGAGCCTTCTCCCACGCCCTCTCACCGCCACCCAGCCACACTGCTGAGCCCACACTGGCATTTTTCTGCAAAATCGACATGTGAATAGAAGGGGGGGAAAGCCCAGCTGAAAACTGGTGCCTCACAGCAGTCAAAGCAAGGAGAAAAGCCATACAGAGCAGGGAAAAAATACACATTCTGCTCAGCTGTAGGAGTGGAGAAAAAATGTATTATAAATAATTGAAAAGGCTTCCAAAGACCAATGAATACAATCAGTAGGAACTGAAACGTAATAGGATTTTATTTAAGAAGTGTACTGCCAGAACAATACAAATGGCTGCAGGATCATAATTCCTGTGGAAAAAACCCAGGTCAAAATAGGCCAGAGAAGGCATTCAAACATGCTAAAGCTCTGCAGATGCTCATGCAGTTTTCTTGTGAAGAGAAAACTGATGGGAAGAAGAGTTAATGCAACACTGTTCAATTTGTGAGAGTGGGACAAAATAATACAAGGTCCATGAAGGAATCAGAATATGGATTGCAAAAGACTGAGACGACTTCAAAAAGCAATGAGGACATGAGTGTACAGTCTGTTCAGCTGGTCTTGAGGAGGGACTGAGCAGACACTGGCTCTGAGAGTGTAAATGCATCACCCAGACTGGCCCCCACTGGGACCCTCACTCACACCTGAGGGCAGAGGACAACATCCATAAGCAAGTGAAAATTTCACCCACCATACTGTTTTCACCATCTTGAGGACAACGTTGTTTCAAAAGTATTTTCCAAATTCTTCCACTGTACCCCAAGCAGAACTCCTTTCTCATGGGGATCAACTGAACTGACCCTCTAGGAGTTATTTTGAGTTCTTCTCCTTCTGCCCAGGAGGATTCTCCTTATGATTATTATTATTCAAATATTCAAATACTGCTCCTTTTCCAATTCAGTGTCCACACATCAGGGCCTTAGTTATTATACAGAGTCAGTTATTATACAGTGTCACTAGGTAAGGGGCCAAAGAACAGCATGTATGTCTGTGAACTAACCATACAGCCACAAAGAATCGCTAACGCCATCTCAACATCATCTTTACATACTTTGGCCTGCTGGTAACTTGGGCAGAAACTACATGAAAACCATCACATTTCAAAGGTGCTTATACTCAAGTGTCCAAGGCAAGGATGGATGGGGTTCTGAGCAACCTGGTCTAGTGGAAGGTGCCCCTGTCCATAGCAGGGCATGGAATGAGATGTGGTTTAAGATCCCTTCCAACATAAACTCTTCTGGGATTGTCTGATTCAACAGCACAGCACCAGTTTGGGTTTTTGATAGCCTCTCTAAAAGGTTATCAAGGTTTTATGATCTTCCCCAGGCACTTGTCTCAAAAGTTTTTTTAACCCTGGCACATTTATTACTTTGGGAAGTGATACAGTGTTGCTTAAATTGCATTTATATCTTTGTTCCTTCTTTTGTTTTGTTGTTATTTCCCTCCTTGTGTCCAGCAAGGACTAACTGCAGTAACCTGAGGTCTCCATGTCCAGCTTGGCAGGCCCAGCAGGATCATTCCACTGCCCAGAGCCCATGACTCCCTGTGACAGATACACTTGGACACAGCTGCATCCCATGCTAAAAGGCAGCCATCCAGCAGCCGGACACCACTGAGCTCACAAGGCCGCTTCACTCCCACATTTAGCTTTCTGCACATAAAAATAGCAGCTGCTTTCCTGAGAGTCAATTCTGCAATATCTTTATAGGCTTTCTCTTCTCGTTTCAGAGTCAAGTGTGAGAAGGATTTATTTTTGAAATTAGAAAAAGAAATAAGTTTATGAAGGCTAAACCAGGCTGGCTCTCTTAGATACACTTTTATTCTGTTAGGAAAGCAATACTGAGACTAAATCCAAAAAAACATTGAATAGGATAATAAAAAGAAGAAGGGGAAAAAAAAGAAAATGGGAGAGCCAATTGTGCAATGTGATTGCACCACACAAACCCAGCTTTGAAACAGTGCAGCTACAGGGCCCCAGGTATAAACCAGTGCTGTGCAAGGTCCTGCAGACTGTGCACCTCCCTCCAAAACCCATGCCCAGGATGGTCATGGCTGTGCAAGGAGCCCCATAGCTGGAAGCTGATTCAATGTTATTTGTAAGAAAAACCATTTAACTGAGTCCAGTTCCCTAGAACAGCATTTAACTCAAAACAACACAACTATAAATTCTGGTGTCATTGATAGCACCTGTATATCATCCACTGCCAGACAACTGATAAACCCAGGCTCAGGAAAATCAGCATCCAGAGCGACATGCACTAAAACACCATAAATCCTTCAGTCACTATTACTGTATTTTTCCATCCCCATATTACATGCAAATTCTGTGCAACTGAATTACAATACTGTAGCTGAGCACTTGCCAATTATACTTTAAACAGACTATTTAAAGGTGCCTTTATCCCACTGCAAAAAACATCCTCAGGACAGCAACAGCAGAGAAGCATCAACCCCAGAAATAATAAACAGATTCTTCTCTCTTCGTTTCTCTTCAGTTGCATTTTTTATAATTAAAAACTACACAACAGAGAGCCACTATTTTCTCATCTACAGTGAGTCATTTAATACATATGCCAGTGCTCATAAAAAACCCTTACTGCATCCAGGTTAAGTTGACATCCTCAAAAACTCCAAAGGCTAAATCCAGAACATCATTGTGAGAGCTTGAAGCTAAAAAACAGCAAGGACAGAAACATTGTGTCTGATTCATCAACAGTGATCAGTTTCTTTTCAAAGCCAGGCTGGATGGGGTTTGGAGCAACCTGGACCAGTGGAAGATGTCCCTCTCATGGCAGGGGTTGGAATGAGATGGGTGTCCCTCCCAATCCAAACCATTCCAGGATTCTATGACAGGTTTTAAAAGATGCTGAAATAAAAACTGAAAATTTTATGTTTTCCTTATTTTTTTTCTCACTTCCTCTTGGCTGAAAAAGAAGCAAAATCTAAGTGCTCAGGTTTACCAAAAATGCTATTAAGTTTAAAACCAAAAATTAAAAAACTCAGGGCATTCTGCCTGGAAATCATTCCACTTTCCTTTCTGAGAGGCAGCTTTCTGTAATGCAACACTCCCTCATCTCCTTACTTTGCAGTGTGGTAACACCTGAGTCCTTCCTATTTATGACCCCACCATCACCACCCCAGAAGGGCTTTTTCAACACAGTCAGACCCAGTGCTTTGGCTGGAAACCTGCCACAGGCAGGGCATCATAGGAATGATTTCCATTCACAAGGAATCCAAGCAGCACAAGAAGCAGTTTTGATAAGGAATAAGGTGAAATCAGTTTTGTGTTGGACCAAAATCATCCTGCCTCCTCGCCGTGAGATTGTGGGAAGCAGTGACTGCTTATTGGGACAGAAGAGACTACCTCTAAAGTACACCAAAACACCAGGGAAGGAGAGAAGTGCCATGGGAAGAAGGGAAGAAGCTGCCTAGCAACTCTCTTATTCTGATGGCCAGTTGGTGGCCAGTTGGGTGAAAGAAGTTGAAAGAATAAAGGTAAAAGAATTAAACATAGAAATCTAGTCTTCTCCAAGGTCCTCAGCTGACCTGAGTCACATTACCCAGATGGTTTTTGATGGGCTAAGTCAGCCTTGCCAGCAACACATGCAGGGCAAAAGTAACAGGAATGAGCAGCTACCCAATGAAGAAATAAAGCAGCAGCAACCTTGGGAAGGCAGCCTTGATCACCTTCAGGATCTACATACACAAAGCAGCCACTTGGATTTCCATACCCAAATGCCAACAACTTCCCCCCAAGCAGCCCAAAAAGTGAATTGCTGAGCAAGCACAAGAGATCAAACTTTAAGCACATCCAAGATGCCAAACCAGGACCAGCAATCCCTGGGGTGTTTGGCAGCCAGCACCAGCTGGAACAGAGGCTGTAACCCCAGCAGCTCAGTTACTCCTCTCTTTTTAGGCAATAAGATCTTGTACAGGCCTCTGAATTCAAAGAACAAATGATAACGTTAAGCTAAAATGTGACAGGAGGAATGATGTGGGTGCTCACAGATCCCGGGACTTAAGGCTAGGCTTTCCAGCAGCTTCAGCCTGGGCAACACACAGATCCCCAGCTGAGATCCAATAAAACATGGGACTTACGTGATGCAAATGAGCATTTCTGTAGAAACAGTGGTTTAAAAAGAAAAAAAAGTATTGATTTTTGCTATTATTTGACACAGAAGATCAATCTGTGTGTGACCAGTGCATTTCAGTCCATAATGTAACTGATAAAAGTGCAATGGAACATTAATCTTCACTTAGGGTTGTTTAAGTGCCTTGGGGGGGGGGAAGGATCTGATTTTATATAAGCCGAAGTACAGCCTCAAAGAGGGACATTAAGAGATTTTTTTTATCAGTGTATAAAAACCAGACTGGTATTTCTGAGCACAGCAGACTTATTCATAAGGAGAGGAGCAGGTAATCCAATTTTACATCCCAAACTGATAAAATCCCAAACTTTGGTGTTTTCACCATGGCACTTAGCTTGCCTTAATGGTTTGAGAGTGAAAAGCCAGCCCAGGCTGGCAATTTCCCTGAGCCCCCAGGACTTCTTTCTCTCCCTGCGAGCGGCCATGCACCCTCACGGAATACCAATGACATGGGATGGCACAATTGGGAACCAAACCAAGGGGCTCAGAATAGGCCAGCACAGTTCAGCAAACAAACTCTGTTTATTTTAGCAAATCAAACTAAAGACATGAGGTAAATACATTGCCCTGGTCAGTTCTCACCCACTGCACAGTGAGGAGGAGTTAATGGGTGTATTACCGGCAAAGCTCAAGGTACATGGTGTGCCCCTAACACTTCCCTGCTCTCCACTTAGCAAGAACACAATTGATTGATTGATAAAAAGCCATAAAGGATTGATTTACTCACAGTTTACCAGGGAAAAATATTCCATTTCCCATCCAAGCCAGCTAGAGTGCGAAACACTCTGGAAAGATCTTGAAAATTACAGACTGATCAACCTTACAAGTTGTTTGAAATCAGAATTAATTAATTATAGTGTTTGAAAGAAACTAGAGGAAGACGTTAAAACAAGAAATTTTAAGCTCCAGTCAGGGAAGTCAGTGCACTTGGTTTTTGGGACAAAGACCCATGGGTCATGTTACTTGAACGATCAAAAGCCAGGGACAGTGATGTGAAGGAGCTTCATTGGAGAAGTCTGGGAAGTGGCTTGGAAGAACCTCAGAATATCACCTGGCCTGCCACTGGGAAAGGAAGAGGGAAATCTTCACAAGATCAAGTTCACCCTCAAGAGGCTTCACTGAATGTCAGCATAAGTGAGGAACTCCTCCAGGAACGCTCCAGAGCCAGAGCCTAACGCAGGACTGGTGAGTGGTCCCTGCTTCCATTTCGTCCTCATTAATCCCATTCCAATCACACAGTAATCAACTTCTGTGACAAAAAAATACCCCAAAACCCCACATCAGCATTCGTCCTTGAATATAGAGATGGGCTAAACCACATTTCCTGCAAGGAGAGGCCAAGGAAGAGCTATACACGACGGGTGGCACTAAACTGCAAATTCATCAAGACTAGAGAAAATGGCAAAAGTCCAAGGGGCCAGAGAACAGCCAGACAATTAAGCTGCCTGAACTTGAAATAAACTTATCTTGACAAGCACAAGGTAACACACATTAGAAGGAATAATGTACAGCTGTGATGCAGGCTTTACCATACACAACTCAATGACAATGTTTCACTGGGGTTCAGAAAACTTGGTGAAAACCTGACAAAAACTAACACGTAAAGCTCGATCGCACTATGATATTTTATTTCTTGCCTTCATTTCATTATTCACCATGATTTTCTGAATACCAATTTAAAATACTTTAAAAAAACTACATCAAAACATTTGTACTGATTTGTATAGCAAGATGAGCTTTAAGAGATACGCACATTTTATTCTCATGATCAGGATTGTATCTCACAATCATCCTCACACACACTTCGTTTATGCACATCAACAGTCAACTGGTCTCACCAGCACAAGGCTTCACCCTGATAGACTGTAATTCAGTAGATTTCTCACAAATTCTACAAAGCCCTCTTGAAGGCACAGCACCATTTCACGGCAACTTCTAGTCACAGAAAACAGTCTGGAGAGGTGTCATGATCTAGCATCATAGCATGCCAGGCAATTCTTGCAGATTATGCCTGTCTCATACAATCTCTGGTGAGAGCCCCATGAGCCCCTCGCTGCTGGGCACTATTAGCAGACCCATGAGCTGCAGCTCGTCTTCCCTAATTTCTACCAACCAGGGGACGTCATTTACCCAGATTAAATTTTCATGCTCAGCATGAGAGATTCCATACGCACCCCCTGATGCCTTCCCTAAGAGGGAAGAATTTGTATTCCTGAGCAGCATCACAGTCAGCTTATGCTTCCAGACACCTCCTTGCCAACAGCCCTTCATTAAGTCTTCAACTCAACCCTAAGCTTCCCATTCCATGAGCTGCCCTGTCAATGGATATTTTCCCTGTAAAGAGGCATCGTATTTTGTACGAGGAGGCTCAAGCAAAACAGCGGAACAAGGAGAACTGAAAAACAATCCTGACTGGCACATTTCCTCTCACTTCCCCAGACTGAGGGCAATGCACTCTTCCCACTTGGATAATTTCCTGTTGGTCCCACACACCAAGTCCGTACATTTTCACTCATCTCACAGTAAGAGTTACTTGAATTTCCTTTTTTCAAGGAGTATTTTGGATTGCTTTTTTAGCCTAGAAAACCTTTGGATCAAAACCCTACATGAGCTGGTTTTTTTCTCTCCTTAGACATTTTATAAAAATTCATTAGATGTTTCAAACAAATTACTGCTGGCTAGAGGGAAAAGCCCAGCCACCTTCAGCTCCTCTAGATACCCCTGCTCTTGGTTCAGAGAGCAAAATTTGTATCTTCCAACTCCCCCAAGGTAAATGAGGCAAATATAGGACAAGTCATGACTGAGCAAGTGACCAGAAGCTGTGGGTATCTCTGAATATGTTTTCCTGTTCTCTTCTACACCTTCCCCTCTGGCATGAAAATGTTACAAACATGTATCTGCCCATACAGATACATATAAAAAATAAGTGCACACACATACACATATATATATATATAAAGTATATATGTATGTATATCCTATAAAGCCAAACAAAGCATCTAGAAGGCACCAATACACATATCTTTGCATTTCAAAACCACGATTCTTAAAAATGCCAGTCCTTACCTCCTCCTCCCATGGGGCTAGGCTCTCTCAGCTCAAATAGCATTCTGTACTAGAGCTTCTGCCAGCTGGTTTCCAGGACAGAAAACTCATCCTCTCATCTCTCATCCTCTTAAACATCAAAATGGCTTTCCAGAGGGGATGCAAGGCAAGCTTTAAAACAGCTTTCCTGTTAATTATCCTAACACTGTTTTTTAAAATAATTTCCAAAACTGTTGCAAATACTTCCCATGGTTATAAAAGTTGCATTTATTTATTGCCTTTAACCTAAACCTCAAGAGGTCTTGATTAATATAATTCCAAATGAGATCTCTCCCTCTAAATAACAACACTGTAAGGAAATTCTAAATTAAACCACTGTATTCTGTGACTGTGCAGCTCTCCTCCAAGGAGCTGGGAAGAACTGCCTGCAGGAGAGGAAAGATGGGGTGGGGGAGGAAGGGCCCATAACCCTGGTGACATGTGAACATCAAGCTCCCCAAGCCTAGGCACTCACAGCAACTCCAGATGAGTTTTCAGTAATCCTGGGAAACTTTATTTCTGTCAGAAACAGCCCCAGCCTTCAGATTTACATAATTTCTCCTCGATGCCAAGCAACAGCCAGGAGCCTCTGCTCAGCTGTGTTCTGATGGTTCAGGTTAAGAATAAGCCGTGAAATCACAGCACAATTCCAGATGCCAAGCAAAGAAATGGCTGCACCCTACTGGGGTTCTGCTCTCCGCGTGTTTCCAAACACAAGATGACAAATATAAAGGATTGTTAAGATGTTCAATGTCTGGCTGAGCAGCAGATTCACATGTCAAAGAGAAGTGTCTTGCAACACAGCAAACAGCTTTGGTTACAACAAATAATAATTCAGGTGTTAATTAAAACACAGCTCTCCAGGAGCATCAGTTTGGTATCCACTATGAAAGTGCATCACCTGGAAATTGTTTTGTTTGGGGTGGGTTTGGGGTTTTTCACTAAAAACAAAGCATTTGTTACGCACTGACAGTATTTTTATTATGCAAAACAAAACTTCTCATGCTGTACACTACTAAAAACTTTAAAGCAGGAGACAAGGACAAAGTATAAATGCTGACAAAGCTACAGTGAAGAACAGTGTCAGAAACCTTCAGATACTAATAATATCCTTTCTTAATTGTAGGCTTCTATTGTTAGAGCTTCACACTATGATCATGGGAAACAACACACATGAAAAATAAAATAAATTTTAAAAATTGCTCATTCCATTCATAAGCATGATCTATCCTACCCCCTGCAGAAGATAAACTAAGAAACAGGTAATTCTGTCAAAACAGCAGGAGAATAAAACAACTTTAAATCATAAAAAAACCATTAAAAGTCTCTGGCTTGTTTGTTTTTACCCCTGCTTTAAATTTTGCTCTCATCTGCTGAGCAGAATCTTCTTTTCTTGCTTTAGATAACAAAAGCACACTTGGGAGTTTGATGGGAAGCTCTCACATGACATCTCTCTACACCCAAAAATATTTGTCTCAGAGTGTACATATTTTACTACCTTGAATTCCTTTGCTTTAGTCCCTGCCAAAAACAGCCCTTCTGAAAGATGATGAAATATTCACCAAGGGCCTCCTCGATTCGTACCTGCAGCTGCTCAGGCTGTAAGGCCCTGGTGGAGGTGAATTATTTACAAAATTGGGTTTTGACAACCACAGCTGTCAAAGGAATTTGTCTCATTTCACCAGATACAGCACCAGTGAGTGTCTGACAAAGGATGCTAATTTGGGGGTGAGCAGTGAAGATGAAGAGCGACTGTACCATTGAATGAGACCAAATTAACACTCCTGTATAACCAAAGCTACCTGGCTCACCCCTCACACTGTCACCCCAGCAGAAGGGAGTCAGCCTGGGATCACACCCCTGCCCCAGCTGACCACACCCACGCTGCTTCAGAAGCTCTTGAAGGACTTAAGACAACTCCGCATGGTGTTTTTGATAATCCTTTGAGACAGCTCCCATTCTTTGAGCATTTCTTCAGCCTGATGCTATTTTACTGTTAAGGTTTAAACTTACAGTCGTTCTGGCCTGAGAGAAGCCACAGCTCACCCAGACAGCTGAACCCTTACTCCACTAAACAGGATTCCTGCACTGCTCAGGACAGTCACCAGAAGAGATGCTACAAGCACATTACAGAAATTATACTGTTTTTAGACTGCAAATGGCTGATACAAATCAGTCCTTCTCTTACATACAGATGTTGCTGGCCTACAGAACATCTATCTTCTAATACCACAAATATCTCTTATTATTTCACCTTTGAGCTTTCTCCTTGCACCTTAAAATCCCCTTCTGGTGTCTCTACAGCCTTTCTCACTGTAGCTTTCCTCACGATCAGCCTGTTCTAGAAGCATCCTCACAGGTGAGACCAACCACACCTATCCAAACATGAGTTATTATGTGGTTATTATCACATGGGCAAGAGAATCATTCCACCAGGACCTAAACATTTCCCTTGCGTTGTGTTATATCACCCAAGAAAACTGCAAATGTTTCACCCAAGGTGAAGAAGAACTTTGTCTTCCTCAGAGAGCCTCTGCTCCAACCCGGTGACATGAGGCTGGTGTGGCAATGCCACCTGAATGTGTCTGACTGTCACTGAGCCCATCAACAGCTGCATCATAAATCCTTGGCATTAACAAAGTACAGGTGGAATGTTCAAACCTATCTGAAGATGCTCTACCAGCCACTGGAGGAGGACTGGGGGCAATATTGATTCTACCTGACTCATCCCCCTGGAAAACACAGCTCCTTTGGGCATCCCTACCAGCCCAAAAATTTGCCACGCAAAAGCGGAAATCTCCACTAATCCCTGGGATCAAAGAGAAGCTTAAAGCTTTAGGGATTTGGCTGTCCTTGGAATGGTGTTCTTACAGAACTGTATGTATGTTAGACCCCTTCACTTATGCCTTTTTTTAATGGCATTTGGAAAAAGAGTACCCTAGGTTTATCCTTCAAAATGGAGATATGCTGCATTTGAAGTCTGAGGGCTTTATACAAATAACATAATTAGTACTTGGACAAAAAGATCAAGAAAAAAATGTCACTTTTTTCACTGTTTAAGCGCAGATATCATTTTTTAAGAAAAATCTGGCTATCTGCCAAGAAAAAAGATTGTAGTAGAAGTTTTTCAGGGTAAAAGCACCATGTCCTATTTAGTTTGTAAAATCCTGAGTATTCCTGAAGGCAAGCAAAGAGTTGGGGAGCATCAGTTAAAGGTTTTAATGCTATTGCAATGCAAATAGTAAACCAAAATAAAAAGAAATTTTAGCAGACTCAGTAAAATGCATTTTAACACAGCATCTTAAAAAATTATACCTGCCAGGCGTCATGATAGCACAGTTCATTCACTGTGCTTCATGAATAATCTCTCATAAGAGAGATTATGTATTCAACAATTGCCACAAGTGTAATGACTGAAAGGATAACCACTGCTGACACAAAAGGGACATAACCTCTTAATGCAATAGAAAAGCACTTTTATAGGAAAAAACAATTATTTCAGAGCTGAGGTAGTAAGTTGTGATTCTGCAAAGACTACTAACCTGCCCTGTATACAGATAAAATTGTACATGAGGCATACAAGCATTTTTCATCACATTATTCACTTTTTAAAATAATTTGTATTTCAGGAAAAAAGCCTAAACAAAACCAACTCCCCACTTCTTTACCAAACAGCCTTAACTTCAACTGCAGACCAGAGGCACTGAAGTTGTAAAAAGTAAGCATGTAACAGGAAGGCAGACTAGAGAATAAAAGCTCTGTGCAGACAATGATAAACTGAAATTGCAAATTTAGCATCTTCCACAATTCTTGAAGCCACCTCCAAATCTGGGATAGGAGCCCATTCAGGGTCTGCCATGGCAGCATTTGGATTCCAGGCACAAGGTGCTCGCTGCCAGCAGAGCAGGGTTTGAGGAACAAAGCACAGGGGCAAAATGCTACTAACATTCTAACTTGAAATTCTTTGAAAAAAGAATAAACCAACATTTTGGTGTTCAGTATTTCCTGTATCCCAAATGCTCAGAGAAGCACAAGCCTCAGGTTCACTGGAAAAGGTGCTTCCAGTGCCTGAAGGGGCTCCAAGAGAGCTGGAGAGGGGCTTTGGGTCTGACCAAGGATTACCTTCCTTTTCTGCCTCATCCAAAACTTTATTGTGACAGTGTATCCATATCCAAAAAATTAAAATACTCATACACCCTGTTCAACATCTCCTCTCAACATGACATCCCACAGGGCTTCCCTTCTGATACAAGTGGTTTAGTTCTTACGAGTCAACCAGCATGCTCACTGAAGTGGCATTCCCTCAGGAAAACATTCAAATGAGCTCTCCTATTAAATTACTAAATAGATGTGCCTGCAGTTGTTTAACATGCACTTGAGTTTCTCTTACAACAGGGAATCCTTCACTGTTTATTGGGACCATGTTCCCATACTATTCAATTATTTTCTTGCTAAAGAAACATCAGACCTCTGAAATGAAGGTTAACCATTTTTGACGTGTACAGTGTATGAAGATATTTAGGACACCACTCATATCATTAATGACAATATTGCATTTATATGTCTACCTTTTATTGCATCTGCATGTCTACCCGCATGAAATTCAATGAAGAAAATTGGCTGCAGGCTGCAAAAACAGGTTTAAGAATGGATACCATTATCATTCAGCAACATTAAAATCCAAGAGAGGAGAAAACCCCATCAATCTTAACTCTGTGGTCTGCCTTTTATGAACTTAAAATCTATAGAAGGATTTTATTGCATGGTATTCCTGTTTACTAATAACAATAATAATCCAGATAATCCTGATGATCTGGATTAGAGGAAGGTTTCTGCATCCTCAGGAGAAATTTTCCTCTAGAAACACAAGACACCTTTGACTGAGACCTTTTCCATGACTGTGAAGATGCCTTCCCTGCAGAGAGGTAGGAAATACCTTGTTGTATCCCTTACCAACTCCTCACTCCATATATATATATATTTTTTTTTAAAACAAATGAGTTCAGTTTCATGAGCTATGACTCCAGGTGAATGAAGATGCAGAGATGCACACCAAGTCACAATGACACATTTATCACTCTGCACTGGGAAGTCTTCATACCAGAATAGCTGGGAACATGGATTCATGGATCCTGACCTGCATATACCAGTATCCTGGCCCTGGTATAAACAAGAATGGTTACCACAAACTACCTGTACTGCACAGCTGGAACCAAGACCCTCAAAGGTACCAAGGACCTGGAAAACTGCACCCAAGGCTGTGACAGCAAGGCAGGACAGACTGGGGAAAACATCCAGCAACAGAGAGATCTGGATGGGTCTCTACCATGGGTCAGGAAGAGAAAGGCCATATAATGTTCACAGAGCACAATATGAACACAGTCAGAAAAAAAAATCACGTTGTTTCCAGTCAATTGAAAAGAAGTCTATAAAGCAAATTATCACTGCTTTGGTAGTATTCCAGCCTCAAAAAGCCAACAAAATCTTCCCCTTTTATGTGTATGTGTTTTGTTTATAAGTAAAAGAAGGAAGACAATAGCATTAAATGAGAAATTTATATAGTTCTCATTATCAGGCTTTGTTTTCAGCCACTCACAAAAAGCAAATTCTTGTATACTGTACAACTGGAATGCACTGGCAGTAAGGGATTTCGTTTCAATCCTACAGACAGGGATCAGAGAAGCCCTGCCAGGCAGGTCAGTGAGACCTGGAATGGAAAGAGATCCTTCCTTCCCAAGGCTCTCTGCAGATGTGCAGAACAAGATGCTCCAGCCCCAGGAGGACCAACACTCACACAGTTATTCACAAGGAACTCTGTGCAGTTCTTCGGCCTTTTAATGCTCTCAAGGCTGCATCCACAAACTTCTGCAGAAACAGGAGCTCCAGTGTTCCCTGAATGCTTGTACTTGAAAGAAGTGTTTCAGATGACAGCAGAAGAGAAGAGACTGATAATGGGAAGCAAAAATTTGGTGGGGAAAAATTCGAATGTGAAACTGTTAATTAAATTTGCAAAATACTTCCAGAAGCAACAAGGGATAGGAAAAGAAAACAAAACCAAACCAAATGCTGCATCTACTGTAATCAAGTGTGAACACAGAGAATATATACATCTACCTTCCAAACACGGATTTGACTTTCTAATCCCTTGTCTACAGGTTTCAGATTTGCTTCCTTTTTAAACACGTTTTGTGAAGGATGTCTCTGCAAGATTGAGACAAGAAGTAAATATTTCAGCATTTAGAAAAGAAACAAGAAAAACTGTTGTTCAAGACTTCTTGAATTCCTCAGAACACGGAAAACAGCTTCTGCTCCTGTTTAACAGAAAGGGTTTACCAGTATTTAAGTAAACAATCTCCCTTGTTACCAAACAGGCAGCAGAGAGCTCTGACAAGTTCAGAACGATTCTAGGCACAATTCACAGGGCTGCAGATAAGAAAGGAGGAGTTGAACAATTTAAAGCAGCTTGTGGAGGAGAGAAAAGAGAGCTGCACGCAATTTCATTATTACTTCAATTTCTGTAGTACATAGGAGCAGCATGAGAGAAAATCCCACTGTGCTGGACACTATAAATATGGAGCAAGAGCAGGCTCCTCCAAAAAGCCTGTGATTAAAGCATAAAACAGAAGATAAACAATCACTAGCACAAGGTCACACTGAAGACAATTTGCAATTCCTACTCAAACTAATTTTACTTCTATAGAACACACAAAAAACTCCAGCCGGTTTTAATAAACTACTATCATCCAGTCCTTATAAAACACTGCTCCTTCCAGCCATCAGAACAAGTTTTCAGAACATGGTGGGTACCACACAGAAGATGGAGCGTACCACAATTCCCATCTTACATAGGTGCAAAGAGACATCTAAACATAATTGCAGTGTGTTCCGGTTTAAAATAGATCAGCTGTCAGCCTGTGAGCACAATGAATCACCCTCAGCTTAAAAGACAGTGTCCTGCTTTAGGCTGGGAGAGAGTTAATTTTCTCCCTAGTAGCTGGTACAATGCTGAGCTTTGGATTCAGCCTGAGAACAATGTTGATGTTTCAGTTGTTTCTGAGCAGACCTCAACCCCAGCCAAGGACTTTGCAGTGTCCCAGGCTCTGCCAGTGAGGAGCTGCACCAGGAGCTGGGATGGAGGCACGGCCAGGACAGCTGATTCCCCTGAGCAGAGGGATATTCCACACCACGGGATGTCACGCCCAGTGTGAACTGGGGCAGCTGGTCGGGAGGGCTGATGGCTGCTGGGGGACGGGCTGGGCATCAGTGGGTGGGTGGTGAGGGACTGCACTGCAATCACTCATCTGTCTGGCTTGTACTCCCCTTTTTAATGGTCTCCCTTTCCCATATACTAATAACACTAATAATATCATTATTGCTTAATTCAAGTATTAAACTGCTCTTATCTCAACTCACAGGTTTTACCTTTTTCTGATTCTCCTCCCATTCTCCCAACATCTATTAAACCATGACAGATGGTTTCCAGAAGCAGATGCCGTCAGCTGAGTTCTCTGCAGCAAGCCTGGAGCATCAGCTAAAACATTCCACGCTCATAGACAAAACCAATGCTCAGGACACTGCCGGGCTTCTGGCAGGAGCAGTTTTATGGGAAAAGGGGAGTAAGCCTTTTGGGGGGAGTTTTATGGGGAAAAGAGAGATGCAGATAGACCAGGATTAATCTTATATACACAAACTGACAAGGAGAGACAGGCAGTGATTGATGCTGTACATAATAAACACAACTGGGAAGAGTCTAGACAGGCTTTCAGTGTGTAAATATCAAATTATATGAAACATGCTGGAGGGACTTGTAGCAACCTCTAATTTTAGGGTTCTACCTGAAATTTAAAAGAAAGGCAGCAATATCCTCGCTGGCTCGTTGCCTAAGCAGATTCTGCTGATCTGCCTAACCAGACAAATCACATAAACCCTCCAGTTTATAAACACCTTTACAAGTTTATTCTCAATGAGTAAATTGAGAAAACTTATGTGTCTGGGTATTTTTTCCCTGAAGAAAAAGTGGGTGAAGGAAGAGAGTCCCCTTCCCCTTCATTCTTCTTCATTTTCACAGCAAGCTACAAAATTGCATTGTGCCCAGTACTGTCACTGTCCTGCCCCATGCTCACAGGACAGATTCCATTTTCCCACTGATAACAACATGAAAATAGTTTCCCACTGCATTCTTCCCAAACACTTTTGCCTAAATTATTAAAAGGCAACATTAACTGCTCCCACCATAACCCTTGTGCTCTGTAAACACTTCCCACAAAGCACATCTGAACCACCAATCCTTTATCTTCCCTCCCATTTCAGAAATTTATCAGTCCTGCAGTTAAAACTCCTCACGTGCTTTTGTGATGGGTAGCAAAACCAGAAGTCAGTGATACACTACATAACATGCTGAGTAAAGTTAAATGAAAGATTTGGGGAGTCGGAAAAGGGGGTTTGATCTTTCACTCAATAAATAAACAAATAAATAAGTGACCCACAAAACGGATGCAGTTCACTCTGCACACAGGGAGGAGAACTCCAGAGGGATGACCAGGACTGTATCAAAAAACCTCAAGTTGTAAGAGCAACTGATGGTTCCTCTCAAACTGTTCCTCTTGGGAACAAAGATAAATCACTGGGTGCCTGCTGGATGCAAAGCCATCAGGTGTAACTCACCTGTCTCACACCAGCTGTATCTCTGTGCCTGCACATCTGGGAATCTCCACCACGGTGCATCACAATGTGGAAGAAACTGGATCCTCCCCAGACAGCCTGCTCTTCATGTTGATTCCCCCTGAAAATTTACTTTTTTTCTCTCTTCTCTTTACTTTCTGTCCTTCTTAAGAGGAAAGCTGGACAAAGAAGGTTTTAGCAGACCCATCTCAAAATGCTGAAATTCAAAGGTTCCCTAGTGGAGAAATACCAGCACAATACTGAGTTTTTAACAGAAAACCTGAATCCCATGAGAAAAGATAGTATTTTAAGCAATTTAATACTTCCCACCTCCTTATCAGAATAATACTGATTTCCTTTTCAGCCAAAGTACTTCAACACACACGCATACTTCAACCACAACAAGCTTGAGGGCTCAAAGTTACACACATGCCAAGAGCGTCCAGTAAAAGACAACCAAAACTACCAGCCAAGACTTTTGGTCCAGCATTGAAGTGACGAGCTTGCCACAAGTACTTCCACGGCCCACAGTGGGCCAAAAGCAGCACTGCGTGTTTATTTTACTAACAGCAAGCTCACTTATCTTAAATATGTCTGACACCACCATTGCTCCACATCAGATGCCATTCTCCAGCTCTGTCTCCTCCTCTCCTCCAGGCTTCCAAGTAAAATTAGACTTTGCATTAAACTTCCAGTAAAACAATTATAGTTGGCAAGTGTTTTTCAACACTGATTTGGAAGCGAAGAAACCGAAGCAAAGCAAAACAAAATCAAGTCAAGCGTTACCCAACTTTTCTCAGAAGCAACTTGTTCTGTAGATCAAATACTGTCACTGGTGGATGGTTTTGCTCTTCACTATTTCACATGCCTTATGAACTTGACAAAAGCACTGGCTGGATACCCTACAAAATTTTCTTATGATAAAATAGGGAAAAATCTCTTAAGTCCTTCAAAACAACAACAAAAAATGGTGACAGAGAGAAAAAGACCTCGTCAAAAACAGTGGACATTTTTATTGTGGAGAAAACAACAAAAAGAAAAAGGAAAGCAAAAAGGAACCAGAGTTCTTCACACAATTTCTAAGCAGCATCCACCACCACCATCACTTTCTTCCGCATGCAGATGATATGCTAACAAGCCCTTTAGGTAATTTAGTCCAGATATATGCCATGTAGGTGTTTGCTAAAACACAAATGCCAGCATCCAGTCACTACAACAGGTGTGCTTTCTACTTTATTGCATTAAAAAATTGTTAGAAGAAGTCACAGAAAAATTTGACAAGAACTCCATTTTCAGAAATATTTTAAGTCAGTTTATTTTTTATTTTAAGTCCAGTTTATTTTTCACCAGCAGCAAGACTGTTGTTAGAGCTGTTTCCTCCTGGCATTGCTAACTCAGCACTCCCTTGATTCTCACACTTTATCATTCCCCTTTCCTGTTTTTGTACTCACTGCTGCCTTTCGAGGATGTTGAGTAGGGGCAGGAGGAAAATCAAGACGAGAGCCCTCAGCTTTCTGAACAGCCACCTCAGGAAGCAAAGCATTTAACAAACACACTGGAATGCTGATCTTTAATTTTCAGGCCAAAGATGTGATGTACAGGAAAGAAAAAAGTGATGGTCGAACAACCCTTGAGGTTTCAAAAACAGTAATTCTGTCCATTCAGAGAATCATACCTAGTACTTCTCTGTCTATACCTCCCACTTCTGTCTCATTCCACACTCTTTAAAAAATTCAGGATGTTTAACAAAAAGTGAACCAGGTTTGACTGCAAACATCTTTTGCCAGGAGAACTCTCAAAATTGCCTAAGGGCTTGAGACACTCAGATGGCTTTAACTAATAATTGAACAGGACACCGAATTTTGTATGGTCTGAGATGAGTCTGAGACTTTGTCAGTGTTTTTTTTTTTCCCCACATATACACAGTGAAGAGGATGGATCATTCTGGAGATGAGTCACTACTGAAACAACAGAATAAACTCCTGTGAAATGCTGTGGGGTTTATGCTTAACGTTCTCCAGCTCTTTTTTTGGAAAATTTGGCACGGTTCTGGCAAACGCCCCTCCCACAGAAATCAAGCAGAAATTTTGTCAGTGAAATTAATCTAGAAGTGCTTAATACTAATTTCAGTCTCCACTTAACTTCTCCTCCTGCTTCAAGTTCGCTTCCTTACAAAGCTGACAAAGGAGAATGGAAAGCCACCAAGAGGAGGATGACTGCTGACACTAAACCCACAGCCAGGACAGGTTTCCACAGCTACAGACAAAGCTCCAGCACATTTGCTGCTGCTGCTGTGTTTCTGAAGATCTCCTCAGACAAAGAGCCTGAATATGTACATTGCTACAACGTGGTTTAAACTGGCTTCAACTTGTAACAAGTTCAGCAGCAACATCTTTTGGCTGAAGCAAATTAACACATGTAAAATGGGGGGGAAGGGGGCGGGGAAGTGAAAGGTAGGGGCAAGTGAGGCTTTGGTGCCAAGCAGTCGGCAGAAAACCCAACCTAAACCCAGTGCTTCCTGCTGCCACGGTCTGTCTGCACGACACTCACCCACCCTCCCGAAATCCTGACAGACCTGTACACGTCTCCTTCAGCACAGGCACCGCAGTTAATTACTGCCATCGAATTCAATCTGCACACAAATCACTAATTAACTCAGAACATGCAAAAGGTACCAAACTCGGAATCACAGGTAGTGTCCCTGTCTGTCACCAGTGCTAATCTCAGGGTCATCAGGGGACACTGCATGCTTACCTGGAGAGCTGTCCTATGCTGCAATCTGCCCTACTGTCTCTGCATGTGTCCTGCTACTTATTTATCCCTATTACTGTCTTATTTACCCTTATTACTTTCTTATTTATCCTTATTACCTTCTGGCTCTGCACAACTCCTTGACAGGAGGGGGCAGCCGGGAGGGGGTCGGGCTCTGCTCGCAGGGAACAAGGGACTGGATGAGAGTAAACAGCCTCCAAATGTGCCACAGAAAGTTTAGATTGGGAATACTGGATTGAATATTAGAGAAAATTTCTTCATTCAAATGGTGGTCAGACACTGGAACTGGCTGCCCAGGGCAGGGGTGGAGTCACCATCCCTGAGGGGATTTACAAGACATGCAGATGCGGCACCTGGGGACACGGGATAGTGGTGGGCTTGGCAATGCAGAGGAGGAACAGCAGGACTCAAGAGATCTTTTCAAACTTTAATGACTCTATGATTGTACTTAAAAGCTACAATAAAGACTATTATTATCAATGTTACAAATATACCTTCAGTTACGGGTACTTGCACCTTTGATTAGAGTTCCTTTGGAGGAACAGGTGCATTCCTACTATCCCTGCTCCTGCATCTCCAGAGGCATTTCAGGAGACTGGACTTGGCAAACCCTTTGTTCTTAGAATCGCTGCCCAATCACTTCAGTCATTTTATGCTGTCCTCAGCTAAGACAGGAATCTGATGGAGAACAGAATAAATTGCTCATTTACCATACAAGTTTTAGTAGGATGAAAAAAATAACATTCTGATTGGCCGTGCATAGTTGAGTAGGCAGAAAACATGAGGAAAAATGCTACTTGCAGGCTTTGGAGGAAAAAAGTGCAATCTTAAAAAAGGTGACCAACTCTAAAAGTAAATTAATTTTTCTGCTGACTTCAAAGAGGCTAAAAATAAGGGGGTTTTACCAAAACAAGTCATTAAGTATAGAAACATGAAAATGAGTTTTGTCACTAGCAAACATTCATACACCACAGACGTTGAGTCTGTGCACTGAGCACACAAGGAACAAGTGCACTCACAGCGTGCTCAAAATTCACCATTTCAATTAGACTGTCAGTCCCTTAACAAACGATAATCCATCATTCCTAGGAGACTGCAGGAATACCAGCACTTCCTTCAGCACACACTGGAAAGGAAGATGAGAAAACAATTTAAAAGAAATGAAAGACAGGCAAACCCCCCACCAAACCCAACAGAACAGTTGCTCCTTTTTATGAATGGGGAAACACTGCAATTTCACTGAGCTCTTACTCCTTCATTCCCCTGTGCTGAGCAGAGGTGGTTGGCATTTTTACACCATTTCACAGATAGGAAAGCGAAAGACAAGTAGCACAGCAGAGGCAAAAGATAGCTCCACCTTTCCACCCCTCTGCCCTTATACCCATAGAAGAAACAGACCTTTTTCTAATTTGATAGTAAACTTTCATTATATTCCTCTGCTTTCCCAAAATTTCCAAATCCAAAAAGCTCTGCTGGGCACGTACAGAAACAAAGAAAGAAGCAATTCCTTTTTCAGGAAGTGTTCAGTGGAATACCCCAATCCCCCAGCCATCCTACACAGACCCCTTAAACCCACCCAAGACTTTAAAGACGAGCTGAAAATGCAGTTATTCCCAACAACTGCATCAGGTCCATGAAGTCCATTTCATCCTGCACCCAAGAGAAACCAAAAGCAGATATATGGGAAACAATGTAAGAACAGAGAAACCACCAAGTAATAATACTCTCTCCTACCCCAACCCAAGTACAGGGGCAACTCTTTTCTCTTCAGAGAGTAACTAAAGTTGTAGGAAGTGCAACACAGCAAGTCAACATGGACTGATCATTACAGCATGACCTGCTGGGCTCCCCTGTCTATCTCCCTGTTCCTTCCCACTTGCCTACCTTGTGAGCTCTGGGAAGCCAATCCCCTTGCTGAAAGGCATGCCTGCACTTCCCAGAACAGCAGCTGATCTCATCTGGGGTTTCACTGCACCAACATAACACAACTGGTAATGTGGTGAGGGGAAATATAAGAAGGGGAAATGGGAAATGGTGGCAGTGCTGGTGAGAGGAAACTCCCTAAGAACATCCTTTTGACTCAGAAGCAAAGTTAATCAAGGAATTTCTTAAGAGCTTTTTAGAAACTCCTTAAAATTTTAAACCAATAAAGACCTCAGTGGAACAACTTTATGTTGCCTATGACTTCGCAGATGCCACACAAATGACCTCCCCTGCCCAAAACCAGCACTGGAGCTCCTTGTCCTGGACACGAGGCCCAGCTGCACTAGCTCCATGCCTTCCCTCCATAACCTCTGCTGACAAGCCAGCTCCTGTTCCTTGGTGTCCTGCCAGGACCCCTCCTGTCAAACATCCCACGTGCCAGCACAAGTGGCAACATGAAAATGCACGGAAATTCGTGCTGCTCTGACTTTTGCAGGTCACTGCAACACCACACAGCTCAGTTGGGGGTATAAAACAGAAATACCGACAAGTCTCCATCTACAGAGTAGGGCCTTTAACCAGCCAAAGCTACTGGAATTAAAAATCACTGTATTCCTAAAGCCAGTGCTCCCTCTTTCCCAACAATGCGTCCATGCCACGATGAGACTGATTTCTTCCATGAAGCCCCATCCCACGTTTAACAAGTAAAGGCTCATCCATTAAACTTCACCCATACCCTCAGTTCTCCCCCAAAAACACACCTGATAAGCTACAGTTAAGGTGCTGTAGAAAAATAGATTTTAATCAAATACAATTGCTTTTTTTTCTTGTTGCCATTGCTTTGTCTTTTATGTACTTATCTACTTGTCTGTTGTGCAATCAAATCCCAGAATACAAATCAGTACCACTGAGAATCAGTGAACTAACACAAGAGGTGATTATTTTTGTGTGACGCCAGTTATCTAAGTGGTCTGTGGTAGAAAGAGAGAAGGTTTAGGGAACAAACAAGGGGTGCAGCCAAAGATCAAAATAAATACTGCTCCTAAGTGGAATATTAACATTTCCCCCTGGAAGAGATGACAGGAAAATCAGTAAAGCACATTAAGCAGAATCACTACAGCTCACAACTGGAATACGCTTTTTGGCTGATCTTTAATATTTCAGAACTGAAGAAAAATCCTGACTGAATCTTTCCTTTTCTGCCTTGCCCATACCTAGTGGTGCCGTTCAGCATGATTTAAGTGACAAATTTTCTGTCTGGATCCAGCCCAACTGTATGTTACGCATTAGAAGAGAAGGGTTAACAAAAAGAAAAAACAACACAAAGCCATGGCAGCCTACAGAAATCAGCTCTGGCCCTAAGCACTCACTCAAAGAGCTTTTATTCATAGCACACACTGTATGAAGGATAGGAGAAAGAAGCATTTGATCATTTCTGCCCCTGACCACACGCCTTGAGATAGCAATGTAAAGCACACATGTGCCTTAAACAATTAACTTTCCAACAGCAAGTGCCTCCTTTTGGTTTTGCTAGGCTGTGCCTCAGTTTCTCTTGCTCATGGTTCCAGCCTCGTGCCATCAGCTGTTTAGCTCTTCACATTCCATCTCAGCCCTCCACCCTGCCACCTCATTGATTACGTTTACAAACATTATATTCCTACCCTCCACATCATTTTTCTGGTTACTGACACCAGCTCTGGATGGTGACAATGCAGACACAACATGCTCAGGCTCTGCCTTTACCCCAAAATGAAGAGTCAGCCAACATGAAATATTCAAGGCCAGGCTGGATGAGGCTTGGAGCAACCTGGGGTAGTGGAAGGTGTCCCAGCTAGTCCAGGAGTTGGAATGATATATCTTCGAGGTGCCTTCCAACCCAGGCCATGCTATGAACATCTGTGGATATCTCCTTTGTTGGGCTTCATGGAGGCCCAACCATTACTCCAAACTTCTTCCTAGATGTTATTTTTTAACACGTGCTAAACCCAAGCTACCTGAAGATTCCAGTCTGTATGAGGTAGACAGAGACTGCAGAAAGGTGGTGGGGAGCTGAAGCAGGGGGACAACCAAACACCAGATGTGCGCGGGAGCCATACACCTTCAAGTGGGCAACCAGAAAGACATGTGCTAAACCTCATCTGCACGGGTATTTACTTAAGTTTTCCTATTTGTAAACAAATTAACATAGCCACAATATTTGATTGTACTTCTGTCTTCCGTGACCAATGAGTCAGAGTTGTTGTTTACAGTTATTAGCAACACAACCCTGCAGTCCAGCAGCACCACCTGCAGAGGTGGGTGAAGCTTCGAAACCATCAGGAAATAGGGATGCACACCCCAGTCCTAGCACTGCACTCTGAGCATTAGTGCTTGTCATAGACAGCAAGAGAAAATACTGCTTGTTGTAATTCTGAACTTAAAAATAGTATTTGACCAGCAAATATGTTACAAGAACAGAATTAAGCTACTGAGGGTCAAGTTGATCAAAGCATTTTGAAAAATAATTCAGATTTCACTCTGTTTAAAAAAAAAAACAAAAAACAAAAAACAAAAAACCCAAAAACCCCCACTTCAAAGGTGAGAAAAAGAACCAGTTTTTATTTTTGTGATAGCAAAGCACAGAACAAGCTCAAAGTCTTACCACACTGTTGTGGCTGCAGAGAGTCTGGATGAGCAACTCCCATCACAGCAGCTCAACAGCCCCCTGGGAAAAGGAGCTGTCGTCTCCCAACTACCATCCCAGTGCACCACTCCCTACTCCATGTCATTTTTCTCCTATTCTAGCAATATCTGGAAGCACGTACATTTTCTCCTTCTTATCACAGGCTTTGAAACCATTTTACCAGTGCATGCTTGTTCTCTTTTTTACCCTATACTCCCTAAAACAAAGGTGCACACAGGACAGAAACTAGGGGAACTGCCAAAGACAGATGAACACAGCACTCCTACGTTTACAGGTAAGTACGAACAACTGAAGGTCTATGGTGCCCTGAGCTTGCTGTAATTTCCATCAGTTTTGAACTTAGTCCTAGAGCAGCTCACATCCTCCAACCTACTCAACCTGGTGGCAAATGATCAGGTAGGGACGAGGAACTGGAGACAGCTTCCAACCCCTACCAGCAACAGGCACACTGCCCTAAGGGCCAAAGTCACTCCCATCTTCTGCTTTCCATCACTCCTTTGACATTTAAATCAAGGCCAAAAACCAGTCCTGCAGTCTGAAGAAACAAAAAGGTCCCTGCACTCCTCCAATGCTGGGTTTTTTCCCCTCAACACTGGTCAGCATTCCCACAGTCACCTCAGCTTAGTCTGAACTTGGAAAAGACTTTATGGATATAGATGCTAACTCATGGAGTTTGATTTCACTGGCACTGAAGCAGTAGGCTGAAGCTCACATGCTATTTTCATTTTTATACCCAATCACACTCAGTCTTTTGAAAGCAATAAAACCATTTCAATGTAAAAATTCAGGCATGTTCATGGCATGTCAGGGGAGATGGCAGCAGGTAAGTGTAGTGGTTTTATGGTCAATTTATGCACTGTTCCCTGATTTCTTTTCTGTGAGATAAACCATTAGGAGACAGCAAAGCAGGCACACAACTTATATGCTATGATAAAGTTTATTAACAGACCTAAGAGAAAAGGAAAGAAAAAAACAATCAGAACACACAGCCAGAACTCCTCCTCTTCTCCCTCCCCCTTCCTTCTCCTCTCTCTCAATCCATGTTGCAGTTCTCAAGAAAGGAAAAGGGTTTCTTTCTGCTTTACATGGTTTTCCAAACTGCCACCGCCTGAAGCAAAAACAATCTGCAGTAATGTAAAGTCTCTTTTTTTCCATAAAACCCTCTCGCGGTTCCTTTAACTCTAGAACATGGGCCAGCCCATGGGGGTATTACTCTTTTCGGATGAGTAACTGTGGCTTGAAATTCTNGACGTGCAGTGTGTGCTGGCAGCTGCGAACTGCAGGCTGCGGGCCCCTCCGTCAGTCCCCCCGCTGGTCCCGTGTGGGACAGACCCGGTCCCAGAGAGGCCGCGCCGGAGGGAGCCCGAGGGCCGCCCCCCCCCAGTAGCCCAGAGTCCGTGCTGTGGCCTGGGAGGGGGGCAAGGGCAGGGCCACCCGGTCCGGCCCGACCCGGCCCGGCGGGGCCCTGGCTCCTGCCACCACCCCTGGGCCGGAAGAAAGTCCCCAGCCCCCGCCTTCCGTGGGATTTTATCGGTAACATTGAGAGAAATGCGATTCGACCAGGCAACTGTCTGTCATGTCGGGGTTAGCCTATTAACAGTAAGGAATGGGAAATTATAGACAAGGAAAAAAAGAATGGGAATTTGAACACTTAAAAAAACAGAGAGGTCACCAATTTACTCAATAAAAGAATCCATCAGCAAAACAGACAGTGCCATTCATCAGGCAGTAACCATGATGAGAAATCCTGAAGACTTCAGGGCTTCCTCCACTCTTACTGGCAGATTTTATTCCTGAGGATATTCAGTCACAACCAAGATCGAAAGTGGAGGTGACCCCACGCACTAGGAAAGCCCACAGATTTTGGGGTATAATTTCCTTATCCTTACGGCATGGTTAATTCACCTGGGATCTTCCCTCCCACCTCTGCCTCTGACCAGGACTGCATCAAAACTTGTCTCCTGTTTGGCAAGACAACATCTCGGGAAGCAGCTGATGCTGATTATGGCCAACAAGAGTCTGTTTGTGCCTTTTCAAAGCACAGGATGATGCAGAAATGCCCTAGAAAAGAGCTGTTTCTTCTGCATTTGGCTTAGGGCACAAAACATACAGGAACACAACAATTATCCTGGTTATTTACTCTCCACTAAAGAGATACAGGCTGTGATGACAAGAGCAAGCAAGTGGGTTCTTCCTGTGCTTTTCCAGAACAGCACTGGCTCTTGGGAGAGCATGGTGGATGAGAGGAGGCATTGCCATCAGTCTCCATCACAGCCAGATCATTCCTGTATGTGAAATGAAGTGTTTTATTTCAAAATCAGGTCTTTAGACTGGCAGGGGTTTGCACCTTGGGCTTTCCTTTGGAGGGTGGGCAGGAGGGAAAAAGCAGCAGCATAACAATTACCTGCCTTAGTCATCGAAACAGTGGCAAAGAGATCCATCCTCATGCACTGAAGGCACTGTAAACCCCAGAAAAACAAGAACCCTCGACTCATCACACTTAATGAACACCTTCAGTGAACTCCCCCTTGTTTTGTGCAGTCTCCCCAGTCCTGTGCTGCTGCCCAACCTGTTCTGCCTACAAAGGAAGCCAGGGCAGGGCCTGGAACAGTTTGGACGGATTTTTTACTGAGCAGCAACACCACTGTGAGCTGATTCTGCCACATCTGCTGGTGCTTCAACCTCAGCACCTTCAGAAGCCCAACACCCTGAGGCTTTGCCCAGCCAGTCTTCCCTGACTCGGAAGGAATGTCATCCCGATCCTGTGTATCCACAAGGACAGGATCTCTGGCCTGGCCGGCGCTTAGACACAGGGCAGGAAGGGCGATGGCCGTGTTTCCACCCTCGGCAGCTGCTGGGTGGGAAGGAGCCGGGAGGGACACATCCCTAACTCCCAGCTACGTTGGGTGGCTGAATCAGCGCGGGTGGACGGCAATTTACTGCTGACACAGAGCTGCAATAAATCACCACCTTTCTGGAGCAATGAGGAAGTTGCAGGGGTGACTTAGTCATCCTCCATCCTGACACCATTCCAGGAGCGGAGCCACGTACATCCCCCGGCTTTGGGCTGTGCCCGTGGCCCAAAAATAGCTTTTAAGCAAAATCCTGCAGTCATCATTCAAAGCCGAAACCCTTTTATTTACACTCAGCAAGAACTCATGTATGTTTTTGACAATGCTGAGAGTAACCAGTGCTTAAATTATTTGCTTAGCAAAGGAGTCTATTTAACTACAAGAGTCACACCAAGTATGCAATGTTTTCTGACCCACACAGAAGCTAATAATTTGCATTTTATGGAACCACTTTGCATAGACAACCCATCTTAATGGCCAACAACTTACTGTACAAGAATTAATAACTGAAAAGCAACTTGTCAGCACTGTTATTTGCGTTACAGGTAACTCACAAACCTCGTTACACTGTAGCATTAAATTTCCAATGACCTTCTGGAAAGCTGCTCACTCTTAGTCTTTTTTTTAAGCCATAGGCTCCCAGAATGCCAAGCAATTGCAGAGAAAGTATGTGACAGCTACCCAGAGTCTGTGGGAGAGGCCAGGCAAAGCACCCCATCAGAAATATGTCAGCCTGATCCCCCTTTGGCTGAAGAAATGACTTTGACTTCATGAATCCCCCCCTCTCTCCAGCCAGTCACTTGACTGAGCTTCTCTCACAAACTTCTGCCTTAATGCCATATTAATCCTACTTCATCCAGTCCCCAGACATCTAAGAAGCTCCAGCTCTTTTTCTCTCAAACCACTGGCTTTTAAACTATTTCTGTTGCAGCACCCAAGCATTTGCTGTGGATGAAAGACTCGGAGACTAGCACAGGAGTGTAAAGGCAAACAGAAATTACATGGTAAAGCCTGGGATTTTCATAGTCTTAGGGAAATTAGGTCCCCTGAATCCCAAAGCAATCCTGTGAAGAGTTGAGTGCATCATTTTCCATTATGCTTGTAAAAAAAACCCAAATAAATGTACAACTAAATGCAGCTTCACAAGGCTGAGCATTTATTATTCTCCTAAACACTATTACGAAGCCTGAGGCCTCTTATTCCATGTTTTAATGTTTGATTTTTCAGAAAAGTCTCTCTCTTGCCAAAATGCCCAAGATGCAGAATGGTAGTTACAGGAAAATCCAGCCCAGAGTCCTGTCGTTGGGGAAGAACAGCAGAGCAGCCCCACATTCTGAGCTGCTCACCCTGACGTGCCCATCCCGCTGACGAAGCCTCTCTGCGCTGGGATCACAGTCACTCCTCACTGTGACGTCTTTGCTCAGGGCTGTGCCCGTACACAATCTGCTCCAGAACACGCTCACTGACTCTTGCCATTCCAAAGCTTCTCTGGCATATTTCCGCAGACTGAAGCGGGAAGATTTGGGGCAGCCAGGGGCAGATTTAACTCAGTGTGAACACATGCAGGTCTAACATGCGCAGCTCTCCCAAACAAAACATTTTCACTGCCATAGCAAAGGCAAACTTGCCCAAACCAAATCTGTTTGGTGGTTAATTAGCATCTGTGCTGCAATGCTGGAGACAAAAGAAAGAAGCACTTCCCTCCTCCCATGAGCATCAGGACTCTTTAATCCCAAAGATACACCTTATCCAATATGACCAAAGCAGAATGAGTACACCTCCCTCTTACTATTTTCTTAAACAGAGATCATCTCAGGAACTTGTTCATCGCGAGGTTTTGATTTTCACTTCAGTAGCACTGGCTGACAGACTCCCACACCTGAAAACTAGGGAGTAATTTAAAAACATAAATCATAAGAAAAAACAATTATATCCATTAGACCTATGAGTGGTAAAAAGAATAGAGATGGGATAACAAAACCCTGGCTGGCTTTCCTTTCACCCACTAATCAAACAATTCCCTGAAGTACTCACAGGAATTTCTCCTCTCTGCATTTCTGTGGCAGGCAAAGGGGAGAGCCAGATCTGCTCCCCTGGATTCAGTCAACCTTATTCAGCAGCTTCAGCTCTGCTGTTTCAGATTCCTGCAAAAATAAAGGCTCAGAAGGGAAAGCTGAGCCTCTGGGCATCCACCAGACCACAGCTACTGCACGCACATAAGAGGCACGGCTGCACTGGGAGGAGAGGAGCAGCAGCCTGTCCTTCAGCATCACATGGCTGGCCATGCTCAGCAGCCCGAACTATAGCCTGAAACACCCCAGCTCAGAGAACGCCCTGGAGCCGGACACATCCATCGGCAACAAAAGACTGGCTCCTGCACACTCTGCCGGTGCATTTACTGCACGTCAGCTGTACTCCCTTCAAGATGTAGCTAGGGTGAGCACCCTGTAGACAAAATTAAGCAGCAGGATCCAAAGCGGGTGTTGCCAGAACAGAGAAACATCTTAGTCATCCCTCAAAGCTGAAGCAGAAATGGGCTTGCAGCCCATTACCAGCCCTTAGAAAGGCAGCATTTGTTTTGGTTTACGAGCCGATTCTTCCCTCAGACTGTTTTCCACTGGAGATGTGCAAGTATCTGATACTCAGAGCTTTACTGAACAGCAATTTAAAAGGAATTCTCCAAACACAAAGGTGAACTTCAACAAGCCTGCTTCCCCAGGAACAGCACACCAACATCATGAACCCACACCGTGCATGAAAAATGCTGCTGCCACAGTAAGAAAGGGAATACAACCACTGTGTTTCTTCTTCTGTATCTTCCTGCAAAAACAATCTCCCTGCCCAATATCCAAAATTGCACAGGCTCCAAAAATCTAATTAGCCATGACTCCAAAATGCAGAGCTCTGTCTGCCTAACATGCATAAAGTTGTTTTGCTTTTATTAATAAAATCTTGGGACGAGATGAGATCAAATCCTAAGGAGGAAAGTCTAAGAGGTGAATCCCTCCCCCTCCCCAAGCAAAGAGTTGTCTTTGTGTGGATAAACTGGGCAACCTGGATAAACTTTTCCTTGTTTATTATAAAAGCACAAGTTCACCAAGGTCCTTTTATGTCCTGATTTATGAAATGATTCCAAGCTACATATAATTTCACAGAGCCAAAGGGGTGAGGCTATGGTATTTATAGATACGTTCAGGGCTAGAATTTTGGTTAGCAGCAACATTTTTATGGCCTCAACACCTAACGTACTTTTGGGAAAATGCCCACCTGTATATATAGATCCTGGAAAATTTTCCCTATTAAATATATATTTCAAGTGAACTTGCTCTTTATCTTTTTCCAAACTTGACAGATGCTTTTCTGTTAGAGATACAGAGACAGAAGGCCACTATGAAACTGAGGCCACTTTCATAGCAAGAAGCCTCTGATCCCATCCTGATGCTTTCAGACATGTCCACTAGTTTGTTTTTTTTATTCTCCAAAACGGGGCCTCAGATTTCCTAAGCACATGCCACACATTAAGACATGAATCTCAGCAAACAACTCAAAACACACAGAGACAGACAGCTACACAAAAGAGAGGAAGAATGGCTTTCTCTTATTCAGATAACAAATTAGGAGCTCACAATGGTCTGAAAATCTGTTTCTCCAAATTTCTAACCCAGAGCCCTGCCTAAAGTCTGCTCAGGACCGGATCAATACTCCAGTTAAATCACTTGGCATGGCCATCTCTTCACTCCAGAATTACCTTCCTTGGAAGCAAGCAACAGCAGACACGCAGGCAAGGGATGCTGTTGGATTAGCACTGTTCCAGAGATCTTATCCATATGCATATACTGTTGTTCTGTATAGCATCGTTATGTAAGCCTCTCTATTTTTAAAACAAAAAGAAAATGTTTGTCTGGTCAGCCTCTACTATTATTCCGCCCCTAAACCATCAGGCTGAAATTCCACCCACTTTAATCATAAGTTTACAAGCTTAAGGGTAGAATAATAGTAGAAATGACAAGACAAAGAATTTCTATTTTCTTTAAAAACATGAAAATTCTACCCATTTTTATCAACAGGATTTCAGAAGCCGCCACAGTAAGGGCACTGCCCAGGCTCCCCAGGAAATGGGCACCACCCCAAGGCTGCCAGAGCTCCAGGAGCATTTGGGTAATGCTCTCAGGGATATACAGGCTGGAATTGCTGGGGTGTCCTGTTCAGGGGATCCTGATGGGTCCCTTCCAGCTCAGGATAGTCTTTGATTGTATGATTCTAATAATAAATTACCAACCTTTGAAGAGTTTCTTTTAATAAACCAAACACAACTTTACCACTAGTACCCAGAAGCCCATCACCCAGAGGGCTCCTGTAACCCAGATTCCTGAACCACCAGCACAAAAGTGAATACTGTAGGTCAATTCACAGCCAAAGGATCCTACTCCCCTGCCACACAAAGAAAAAGTGGAATTTAAACCACAACTTCATTACCATCCATCTATTCCTGAAAGGGTCGAGGATGGCATGGTAGAAGCCAACCTATGGAACAATTCAGGGACTGAGTCACTGCTTCTTCTGCATCACGCTGCACTTATTGGAATGTGTATCGCTTAAATTCAAGCTCTTTAATACAACTTTTAAATTCCATTCTCCACAGCCCCTAAAATGTTACACCAGATCCCTTGTTAAGATTTACTTTGGTAAATCTTCCAGCAACTTTGCTTTAGTTATTCCTTGCCTTGCAGCAACTCTTTAGTTATCTGAGTGGTTCTGAATCAAGACTTACCCCAATCTAGGTCCAGGATGCACAGCTGCAACAATCACTTCTATTTGAACATTTTTTTTGCATGCAGTCACCTAAATTTGACAGCCATAATGGTACCTATTCATGAAAGGTGACTGTAAACAGGGCTGGGATTATACCTCACTGCAAATATAAAGCAGTTATCTTAACGTACCTTCTAAGCATCCCCACATACAGTTCATTTCTGTGTGAAAATCTAAAAAGAAAGATATTCTTCCAGATTTCAGATAAAATCACAAGCACTTCAAATGGCAAACTGCAAAATGAAAAAAAGAGAATCCTTTTCAGACTGGACAATTATACCAGAAGCTCACCAGCAGAGGAAGTTGTGAACACTAACACCATGAAGTTTTTCAAAACTAATTAAGACATTTTTTAGAGAAGACAATCCATCAGAATCTATTAAGCACATAAGCCTCCGTGGAACTGTCAGCCCAAAAGTCTCCTAGAGCAGTGACTGCTACAATCAGGAGGAGAACGTTGCTGTTCCAGTTTTTCTCTGCACCTGGAAGTGGTCCCATCAGAAGAGCTACCGAGCTAGACAGACCTCTAGTCTGACACAGAATAACTGCTCTTACTTCATTCACAAGATTGAAAATGACAAGAAACCAGCCTGTTAATAAATCAGAGCCGAAGTAAACTCGCACCAGTAAAAGAACTAGTCTTAACATTACTGATTGCATATCACATTCCACACTGCTTCATCTGAACGCCCTACAACAACACAGCTTTAATAATATTACCTATTCCCCAAAGTATCTCATTAGATTCCAGTGAGCTCAAAATGTGCTTATATACACATTTATCACAAATGTTATACATACAGCACACAGAGCAGACAGTAGCACAGTGACAGACATTTCCAAATGCCTGTGAAATCCCTTTGCAATTACATGTTTGCTTATATAGAATTAAACACAGCCAGCAAGGAAATAAATAAAAACAACAATAAGCTCCTTCCAGAGTATTTTTGAACATGTATTCAAAATGTAGCCGTGTTCCATTCCCTGCTAGAGGATGGAAAAGCAGCATCCTTGAGGGTCCCTTACCTTTCCCTGAATGAGAAGATTGGAAGAGATCAGGCTCCACAACACGAAGGCCTCTGGAAAACTGACTGCAGGAGTTGGTTTTTCCTCCTTTCCCCCAAACCCTGGATGTCATCACATCCTGTATTTTCAGAGCAAGATGCACTCCTAGAGCAGCAGAGCCCAGGCGAGCACACCACGGTGCAGCTGCAGATGGAGGTCCCAGCGAGGCACTGCACACAGAGAGATCCATGCTGACCAACACCTCCCTCTCCTCCCCATGGTCTGGATACCTCGCCCGCATCCCAGCTTGTCCCTTCCCCTCTCAGCTCCTGTCTCTCCCGGAGGGTCTCACCTCCGGCACAGCAGTGCCTGCACCGACCTTTGCGGTGTGGCCTGCTCGTCATCACCTCCTTGCTGAGCAGATTCAGGGAGACAAGCCCTGAAAACATCTCCTGCAGCAATGCTGCCTCCACGACAAGGACGGGAAATGGCCAACTAATAATGGACCAGTTGAGGAGCTGCCAGTTTCAGCAAACGTGTCTGGAATTATAGTTTTTGTTTCATTTAGGAAGCTTCCAGTTAAGCATTGGTCATCTTGCTTGATCCAACCCCTGGACTACAGTAGCCCAGCGCCTGCACCGCACCCCAGGCACCACTGGCTGTGCACAAAAATGTTCGACGAGGCCTTGGATTGTCAAGTAAATGAAGCTGAAAGTAAATTTGCCCATGCGTGCAGGCAGCACCTAAGGCACTGCAGAAGCTCTTGGAGCACAGACAATCGATAGTAAGTACATCATAATCCCAAAGAGATTACTAAAAATTTATTTAGTAATTACTGTGTCCACTCATTCTGTTTCCATCCAATATTTGCAACACACCAACTGTAGCAGATCTGCCCAATGTAAACAGCCACCCTAATGCACGCTGTTCTATCGATCATATTTAGCCAAAGCTGAATGATCATTTCAACCTTTGTTAATCTGATTGCATAACAAACCACAGCATTCTGAAATAACCAAGCTGCTCTGTCTGGCACACATTAGCTGAAATCAGTCATTTCAGCACTCCACTTCTCCTAAAAAATGGAACAAACTAGATCATGGAGAAAGAAGAAAATAAACAAAGCACCTGGCCACTGCTTTCACAGCCAACCACCACACACATCACAGCATGCAGATGCCACGGAGCACTTTTGCACCTGGAGTGGGCTGCAAGCACAAAACAAAGTGAAACGTTTTCAACCACTGAGCTCCATTGCACAACTGAAGCACATTCTGTTGGACCTTATTCACAGCTCTGGTGCAGGCTCCTGAGCAAACTATACAGCATGGATTTTCAAAACAAGTAATTGCATGTATATAAACAAAGGCTATAATTTACATGGCAGATCCTATGAAAGCTTATCTAGCACATGACATCACACCCACAAATTACAACTTAAAGCACCTGTGCCAAACTGCTCCCACCCTCCCACCCCAAAATGAAGATGATTAATATCAAACCCTGCTCATCCATGCCCATGCCTCTTGGGAATAAACACACATGGAGTGCCTCCCAAGACAGAGTAGTATTTAAAGATTCTTCAGACAATGAGAAGATTTATAATTACTAATGCATTGCATCATCACAAAGCCTTAAACAAATCAAGCTGCTTCATCATAAAACGCCTAAGATAATACAAGGTTAAACAACATCAAGCAGTATCGGTTCATTACACTAGTACGGAAGGGCAAATACCCCCAGACCCTGTGCCTGGGGATCTTCAGCCTTACAGCTATTATCAAACAAGCAAGTTAGACAAGCAAAACCAAAACACATGGATTTCTCTGAACAGGCTCAGAACCAGAATTTTTCCATTGAAATCTAACCAACCAGGGGATAGGGAAAGTGAAGGGCAGGCAAATGGGGAACTGAATAAGGTGAGGGACATGTTTCAGCATCTCTCAGCTTTAGTTCACTGGTCCATAATCAGCTTGGGAGAATCAAGAGGGGGTATTGGGAGCTAACATGACTCTGCTTATTGATCACACCCAGCTTTCCACAGCACACAACAGAATTCCTCCTCTGGACTGATGATACCCGAGGAGGAGGCTGCCTTATGGCACAACTTGCAGACAAGACAGGCATCAGCCGACTTTCTAACCAACACACGCCTGAATACCTGTGTAAGGCAAAACCAGCCAAGTATCTCTGCTCCAGGCACAGATATCTGCTCCTCCGAGTCCGCAGCTACCCAGAAATAATTGCTGATTATCTCAGTGCCCCCACGCTTCGCCCGCGCCGGGGCACTGCCCCCGCAGCAGGCCCTGCACCGGGAAACAGAGCGGCTCCGCCGGGTCTGTCCGCGCCAGCTGGGTCTGTGCCGTCTCCATCACGCTCTGCCCGCACCGAATTCCCATTTCTGCGCGTTATTACCAATCTGACATCACCCCAGAGTAAGCACAGTCTGACATCTACAGTTAACTCGGTGATGGTGTAAGTGCCGCCCGGCGGACGGGCGGTCGGTGTTGCAATACGCTGGTGCCGAACATCGAAAAATAACACAGATAAATAGATACAGATATCGACATACAGCTATACATATAAAAACCTGCGGAGAGCCGCTCGAAGGGTTCGTTCCCGCCCTGGCCGCGGAGCCGCAGCCGAGCCCCCCGGGCGCGATGGCCCCGGCGTTGCCGGGCCGGAGGGGCTCCGAGCCACCCACCCGCAGCCATTTCCCCGCCGCCACCGCGGGTCCGGCGCTCCCNAGGCGGGCGCGGAGCCGTCACCGCGGGGGAGGAGCCGGGGTGCGGAGGTTCGGGCACTTCTCATCCCGCACACGGAGCCCAGCGCCGCAGGGCAGAGGCGATGAGCGGGAAAGCACCAGGCGTCCGGTGAGGTCACAGATGCACAAACACAGACTCATGGAATCGATGGGGTTAGGGAGGACTTCTGGAGATGATCCAATCCAACTGCTCACCAAGGCTGTCACCCGGAGCAGGTGACACAGGGACATTTCCAGGTGGGTTTGGGATATTTCAGAGTTGGAGACCCCACACCATCCCTGAGCAGCTGTTCCAGGGCTCTGCCTTCCTCCACGGAAAGAAGTTCTTCCCCATGGAAGTGGAGGAGCAGCTCTGATCTCCTCTCCCTATGACTAGGGACAGGACCCAGGGAATGGCTGGTGCTGGGCCAGGGCAGGGTCAGGATGGAGATCAGGGAAAAGTTCTTCCCCCAGAGAATGCTGGGCACTGCCCAGGCTCCCCAGGGAATGGGCACAGCCCCGAGGCTGCCAAAGCTCCAGGAGCGTTGGGACAGCACTGCCAGGGATGCACAGAGGGGGGTTGTTGGGGAGTCTGTGCAGGGCCAGGGGTTGGACTGGATGACCATGTGGGTCCTTCCAACTCTGGTTATTCCATGGTTCCGTGTTGTTAAACTTGTCAAACTTCTTGTGTTTTAGGTTTTGTCCATTTTTCCTCGTCCTGTCACTGGGCACCACCGAGTTTGGCACCATCTTCTTGGCACCTGCCTTTGAGATATTTATGAGGATCTCAAACACGGGCCCCCATGACTTTGGTGTCCTTGTCCCACTCAGCAGGGGGACAGCAGAGTGCTTCTCCTCCTTAGCATGGAAGTTGTTTTCCCATGAATGCAATGGTTATCAGCTCTACGGCACCATGCACCCAAATTTTCACTGGAAACACTTATTTTTCTGTTCACAGAGGCAGAGTTTTTCATGAAAATGACTGAAAAACTGGAGATGGGGTTTTGAAGATTACGTTATAAAAGCTGTTTCAGACTCTTCCTGCCGGGAAATGCTACCATATGAACTAGAAAGACTCCAGCAAGTTTACATCCTTTTCATCACTTACAGTTTTAATATCATCCAATAGTCCGGGGAGGTAAGTTTTCATCTAAGGACATTTCTCCTTCACCATGATGAAAAAGTTGAAATAAATAACAGTTTGTTTGCCAAATCCTTGGCAGGATCCCATTTGAAGTCATTTCTACCTTTAACTTTCTAGCAATTAATTATTTTTCACTGCACTGGAAATCACTACCATAAAGGTACACATAAACAACATCAAGACATTCCAAAAGAGAAAATATTTTCAACTCTAGGTTGGTAACTATTAAGTTTGGCCAACTTTGTTTTTTCTGCAGAGAGCCTGATACTGTTTCCAGAGAAATGTGGTGCTTTTACAGTGAAACATATATGATTACTATGACTCTGTAAATTGTGCTTCCGATAAAAATGACCATAAAAGAACAGCACGAAGCAAACATACTTTGTTTAACCTCCACAAACAAACCTCCCTGATGTTTTCCTTGTGATGTGTGCAGCTATTTAACATTCATAATAATTATTTACATGAAAATCCATTTCCTTATGCATGAATCTGTTGATGGAGTCTGTGTGCCACTCTCATGTAGTCAATGATATGTCTAAAAGCAGAAAATAGCTATTTCTCTGATTTCTGGTGTTTGTTTTACTCATTTCTGAGATGAGACAGTGCATACTGGAGAGTTATTTTTAGAAGCTGAAAAATTATAAACAGTGTAAACAATTTCTGATGTCTAGGACATATTTGGTACTAAGAGTAGTGCGTATCAACTGTGCCTGGTGCTCTGTCCCTGCCTAGTGATGCTCAGACTAGGTATTAGTTCATTTCCCAAGAATAAATTATGGGTTTAATATCAAAACCAAGTGCTGGGTGTTGTTCCTGCAAGAAGAGGACAAATTTCATCCTGACTTTTTTGTACATGAGAACAAAAATTGGCTTTCCTGCTTCAGCTCTCCTGATGCTGCCGAAATTAATTGATTTGGATCTGGGAGAGTCATGAACTAAAAGTAGCCTGAGACAAATATTTGCAAGGACAAAATTATCATCATTATTTTTATAATGACAAGCCCCTCAAAAGTCTTGGAAAGAGGAAAGATGAGGTTATAATTGAGTATGAAAAGTCAGTGGCTTGTACCTGGTTGTTTTCTTTCGAAAGCAGCTCCACCTCTGTGCCAAAAGAAAAGAACAAACCTCTTAAGATAGCAGGTGAAACAGTGGTGTACTAACACCAATTTGGCCTATTTATGGGGGAAAAATTGGCTTTCATCACAGTACTGCAGTGTAATCAGTGTGTGCATGCCTTGCATGTTGCCTCAGTTATAGCAATACAGCAATGCTAATGAGGATCTGTCTGTCTTCCCCTAAAAATGGGAATGCAGTTCGCTTGTCTATGCCAAAAGTATTTGTATTGTACCTGTGTCCTACTTGTTATGGGTAAAAAATAGACCATTACTTGAATTAGGTAGCTGCTCTCAGCACAACTATGTTTCAGGCTGAAAATTGTTTCAAATGCTTAAGTTACCCTGTTTTATTTCTGAAAGGCACTGATGATTCCCTGATACTTTCGTGAAGCTCTTCACTTCAGAAATGGGACAAACGAGAGTAGTCATGGCTCGCTTCATAGAAACATAGATGAAATTGCTGCACATTTTCCCCAATTAACAGGAGTTCAGAAGGAGAACTAAAATGCTGCACAAGCTGCTGCCATTTTAAGGATTTTGATTAATTGTTATCACCTTGATCCTGGGTAAACACCACAATGACAAATTCATTTTCCCTTTAAGGACTGTAGTCCCAAAACATTAAACTGTTTCCTAACCGTGCTGATATTCAAAGATTTTTGTAAACAAAATCCCCAGGGTTGGAAAATATGGTCACTGTGCGTGGACTCCAACTGCCAGGGTGATGAAGCCATTCCTCCTTCCCGAAGGACTGCTGGAGAACTGCTGGAGTTAGGCTCACGTGGCCCACACTGCTGGTGCTGCTGGAGAAAGAAGAGAGGGTACAGAAAGGCATGAGCCCTGCAGATGCAGTTTCCTCCCATGGATTTTCCATGTCCTATAAAATTTGAAGATGTCAGGTACCAAAATTTTTTACAGGATGCCAAAATTCTTGAGGAGGGTTTGATGTGGCAAACCAACATCTCTTTGAGCTGTTCTGCTGCTTGACAAGTGACAAGGGAACAGGCTGTGAACTTCCCAGCTCCTTTTTAATGGTGTGTTAACATCAAAGACTAGCTTTACATATTTAAATGACTACAAATTAGTGGATGTTTGTTTTGCACAGCCTGGCCCTGCTCATTGCATTCACTGTCGTTATTAAAATGGAAATGGATGTTAATCTGCAATAAAGAAAAACATGGATTGCAAATTCTGAGCATATAAGAGAGAATGCATTTTATGCATTTAATGCGTTTATTGCAAGAAAATAAATAATTATCTTGGAATAAATAATGCCCTCAGAAGTATGAATTGCTCCCATTCACCTCACCCTGCACTGTAGAGGGCCACCTGTTCAGAGGGCAAAAAGGAGAATTAAGTATTTTAAAAGAATCAAAGATTATTCTGTGTCACTTAACGCTGCATAATTCTCCAGAGTTTTCTGTTTCACAACTTCATCATCACAGAACAGGGCCTACATTAAAACCCCAGGACACAAAGCAAGCCCAGCTGTCGGAGAAACCTACAGATACACCTGGGAATTTTCAGGCAATCTCTACTGATCCCAGTTCTATGTGCAGTGTTTGTTTATTTACTCTGCAGATTCAATTATTATTCAAATTATTCTCTTTATACCTGAGCTTACAATTAGGGAAGATAAGAAAATAGGTAGCTAAGCCCTCCAATAAGCCACCCACATTTTGGAAGCTATATAAACAAGAAGAAAAGATCCGTGGCAGAGCATCCAATCCTGAGGTCCTAATTCCAGATTAACAGTTTAGAAAAACTGTCTGTTAATTTCAGGCAAGGGCTGAGAGAGAAAAGAATAAGCAGGAACTTTAACTGTCAGCTGTTCAACATTTGGATGCAGCACAGATACTGCCAAAGTTAGTACAGTGAGGTTTTAGCCTGAAGTACGCTTCGTGCTGGGACTGGAATCATAGGCCATGTGCCTGTGCTATGATAAGATAAATCAGCAAAGATCACAGAATCACAGAATCATACAATACCCTGAGCTGGAAGGGGCCCACAAGGATCATCAAATCCAACTCCCAAGATCAACTTTTATTTGTGTGCCTGAAGGTCCAGTTTGCCCAACCTCTCCCCCCTTTATTATGCCACTTCTCTAAACAGGCAATATATGGTCTGAAAACCCAGGGAAGGAGTGGCAAGTAAGGACTGGGTACTGTGGTGCTGTCCAGGTCACCATCAGAAGATCCCTCTGGCTTTCAAGGTGCAGAATTGGATCCAAAGCACAGGCTGAGTTATGCTTGTTACCGAGTTAGCACCAAAAAAGCCGAGAACATTTTCTTCTGGGCTGCACAATTGTTTCTCAGTACCAGGTATGCTTGCACGACTTTCTCTTTAAGCCTCTTATGCTTTAACGCAGCTTATTCTGACACTAAATTGTACAGAGAACACTTGTATGAGCAGTTCTACTCTGCTCACTGGTGATTTCTTCTCTGGCACAGGTGTTTGCAAAGCACAGAACCACTCCCACTCCTCACCTCCCTCAGGAATATACACAGTTTTAAGTTAAAGTCTAGTTTGAAGTTGGAGTTTTAAGTGACAAAAAGAGAACCTGTCCCACCCAGAGACCCTCTGTGCAGCACTACCTTGGGCTCTGCACTACCAACCCCTACAGGCTGCTGGTGATCACAGAGCACATCCATGTGGATGTGCTCCTGTGGCAGATGCCTCAAGGGAACCTGCTAAGGCCTTGGCTCCAATGGGATGGGTTACTGGGAAGCCATCCTTCACACAAGGATGTTGCACTTTGCTGTCTGGTTATTTGGGGAAGGGTTGGGTTGGTGTGATAGGAGATAAGAGTGGCCATGTAGTGTTTTCTCGGCAGGGTGCCAGAATACCATAACAGCAGTTTAGTTGTGATAAGATCTTAACTGTATCTCCTACATTAGGAGATAAACACTGCTACATTTTATGCAAATCACTCTTTCCAGGTCCCATAAAAACACTGCTTGCAAGAACATAAAGCGAAAACTGGTGACTATAACAGTAATGAAAAATTTTGGGATTTTTTCATGTGTTTTATGCACAAAAAAAACCCCAAACAAACAAACAAGCAACATTCTAAGTTTATAACTAGTTGAAGGATGACTTCGAGCAGTAGAACTGGCATGGGTGAAGTCACCATGTGTGCTCTACCCAGGGCATTTATCAGCATCACAGCAAGGGACTGTGTGCCATGTGCAAACTTAAACCTGTACACAGCTTTTATCGGATCAAGTCTCAGGTCTCAACATCTCAGGCAGGCAAAGAGGGATTCAATATGTAGCCTAAAGCCCAGAGTGGGCTGAGAAGAAAAACTAGAAGCCATGGCTAGGAGTCCATGTTCTAACTGCTGGCACAACTTCCTGCTTATCATGAACTGGAAGTGGGCATTAAAAAATATATATATATAATTGGGTTCTTCTGCATCCCTTTTCATACCAGAAAGGAGAACACACTGAATTGAGAATACTGCTGTCTGTATGGAATTGAAGGTCTCTTTCCTTCTACACCAATGTGTGTTATTCCCTTTTAATTTCCAAGCTAAGGAAATAAAGAAAAAGTATTCTTGTCATTATGCTGCTATTATGGCAGAGAATTTAATTGCAGTCAAATCAAGGCAAAGTTATGATTCCCTTAGAAACTGTAACTTGGTCCAAAACATTGAGCTCTTCTGGAGCAATTGTTGCTGCACACCTTTACAGAAAACATTAAGCTGACAGGAAGTGTGTGTTATGGTTCATAAGGGAACTATTACATGGAATTTCACTACTTGCAAGGATATGTGATTAATCACAAATGCATTTTCATTGTAGCTTTTACATATAGCTGATGATGCAGTTAGGATTTGCCTGCCTTCTCCTGACACCTCAGAGTCAGATGTCTGTGCTACAGCAAGTCCTCCATGGATCCTTTTGGAGTCAGTGAACGGAAGTAAGGACCTCCAAAGGCTGGTTTGTGTTGAAATGGAGTGAATAACCTTCCAGGGGCTTGTGTTTTGCTGGAATAACTGGAACGAGCACAGGCACATACGTCCTGATGTCTAAGCCATGTAAGGTGAATCCACCCTTGGGGCAATTTGATGATGTTGAGGAGGACAATAATTTCCTCATCATTTTTTGGGAACTTCCTTTCAATAAACGTGTCAAAAATCGTGCCTTTCTTGCTCTCCTATGATTTTAGTGTCTATCTGTCCTTCTTCCTCCTTGTCATTTTCAACTTGCAGATCTGTGGAAATGCTCCCACTTCAGCAGTAATTACTGAAAAAGGGGTTTTCAGTTCGTTATCCAAACAAACTCCCTTGCTCCCTAGGCTGCTCAAAAGGTTCTCTCTGGAAGGAAGAAGCAAAATGTTAGTAGAAAGGAGGAGCATGTTCCTTGCAAAAAGGCAGGGAAGGTATTGCCAGCAGTTTCACCTTAATCATCTCTGTAGGTTAGACACAGAGAGAGGAACTGGGATGGCAATAGGAGGCATGAAAAGGCAAGTCTTCCACAAAGTCATAATAGACACTCAAGGTGATTACAAGTTGCAAATCACTTAGGAGTTCACTCCTAAGTAAGTTTAGTTAGTTTGGGGACAAGTCAGAATTAGTGTTTCTGTTTAAATGTGTTAAAATATGACACACTGTTTGGGTGTTATTTATGCATGTTTAAGCAGAATGAAAAAATGTGCTTTCCATCATAATGTCTGGACAATGGAGGCTATTATGGATTTAGAAATTCAGATTCAATGTTCCGTTCAAAAATTTATACGTTCCAGTGAGAGGTTGTGGAGAGGCTGTTTGGTTAAAAGTGGTATGAAAACATTCTGGCCACTCTCAAACCAGTGAAGGTCAAAATGCAGTTCTGTATTATTTGTTATCACAAAATTCAACTGTATTTCTTTTTTTAAAGTCCAAAGACCTCTGTGAAGTGGGGTCTTTTCATCAGCTTCTTCTGTTTCTGAACAAGAAGGAGAGGTAAGGGGAAAGCCAGAACAGGTCCACAGGATGCTGTGGAGAAGGTTGAACATCTTGCCCAACTCTCCCTGAGTCTGCTTTGGTACAACCTGTCTCTGAAGAACCACGTATAAAATCTACTGGTGTTCCTTATCCCTGTGCAGGATCCCAAATGGATTGAGTAGGGTGCCCATCTCCTGTCACCCCCATCAAAAAACAAACCTCTGCAAGGAGGAGAGATGAGAGTCTGCCTTGTGGGTCAAATGGTGCTTTTCATGGCAAAAAGACAATGGATACCCAGAAGAATGTCTGTCACCAGTCACCATGGGGACTGGAAGAGAATCTGACCTTAGGAAAAAAAAGAGAGAGGTATTTCCTCCACAGTCTGAGCCTGTGACAGTCCATGCTAATTGTAGTTTTGCAAAACCAGCTGAGGATCACTAACAGCTTCTCTAAATTGCTGAGGCACAGCAGAGGCAGGAGTTGGGCACATGACTGTGTATTAATACCCACCCAGGTGATCCAGCTAAACATATAGATAATGCAGCTTTTTCTGGGTTGGGGTAAGAGTTGAAAGTTTTAATGACAGTGCTACGGGAGAAGAAAGAAAAGCTGCAACCTTTCTTCATCAGCTCCAGCAGCATCTGCAGGCTGCTGCTGGTGGGATGGGGTGCTCTAGGCTTCAAAAAATACGGAGACATCTCCCCTAAGGGAATCTTCAGACTCCCATGTTGCCCTGGGAGTCTGAAGGAACTGTTAGCCAAACTAAATATTAATCTACCTCCAAGGACCATGGCAGTATCCTTTTTTATGGTATGCTACACCTGAGGACCATGCAAACATCTGTTACTAGTTTATTGTTTGTTTTGAGTCTCTCTGTGTGTGTATGTGCTTTTTGGAGAGGGAAAGAACTGCCAGTCTCTGGAGCTTGCTGTGACTCAGACGCCCAGGTGCAATGCTAAAGAAAAGCTGGATTTAACCAGATTGAAAGAAAACACTTTAAAGATCCTTAAACAAGCCTCTGTTAGTGTTCAGAGGTGGAACACTTAATCTGGCTTCTAAAACCCCTTGATTTTCATCATCTGTGCATTGGTAAAGGAGGATCTCCAACTTTTGCACAGCTATGGTAAGGAAACGCAAAGTGTTATTTCCTCCCTAGGTGGCCCTGGGGCTGTGCTCGCCTCTGTGACCTGCAGTCGGCATTGCAAAAGTGTGGGGCAAGCCTGAACCTACAGCTTGTGCTATTTGTGACTTCTGGTCTTGACCAAAAAGGGGAAGGCAGTTCTCAGTACCCAATGTCCATCCAGAAAAGCCTTTCACAAATGGAAGAAACACTCTCCCATCAGCTTTGTTCGAAACCTTTCTCGTGGGGGTTCCTAGTGCATCTCTGCAACTCCTTTTCCCCAGATATGTTTGAGTGGTGTGAAAAGTCTGATTAAATCTGAAATGTAAGGACTGGCTGAAAACGGAGGGTCTGAAGGCATCTGTCAGCAGTGGCCGCAGCATTTGGCATCTCAGTGGGTATCAGTCTGTCCTCAAACATCTTCGTTAGGCTGGCCTACTCCGTGTCAGGCTTTGAGGTGTCTGGATGAGCAGGACCTCATATTTCATTAGTTCATTTCATGGGCAGAAGGTGGAGGAAAAAGCCTGACCTATTTGTACTCTTTAGCAGATGCCCACGCTTGTGACTTTAGCTGGTGGTAGAGCACTTAAATGAAGGAAAAAACAGAGTAACTAGGAGACTGAGCACATCCTGGTTATCAAAAAGCAGAGGATGACTGTTTTTCTGCTTTCCTTTCAATGAGGACCAAATGGGGCTCCTAAATGTCCTAACACACATCCCAGTAGCTGGGGAACGAGACTACTCGACTCATCTCTGCAACCACCTGCTCTCCCGTACTTCCTTTTGGGAAACAGCTGCCCCCATTTATCTTATTCCATTTAACTGGATTAAGTATTACCTGAGTGTTATCTATATTTTCTATACTGTGACCAGACAGGAGCGTGCACACTACACATAATCTTGTTATGAATTTGTGTGTACAACCAAAGAAGCACTGGAGGAGGCTCAACCTTGTCCAGATCCATGGTGTTGGACAGGGAGAAAATCAGCCCAATAACTTCTGACACTGCGTGGAAACACACCAAGGGTGGTGTTTCTATGGTTCAAAATAGCATTAGGGCTCCTTTGAATGTGACTAACCATTTACAAAGTAAAAGGAGCCTGCTCTTCCCTGGGTGTGATGGGGGCCAGCCCTGATGTCCCACTGGGGCATCTTCTGGGTTCATAGGGACACAGTGTCTCTTCAGCCACTCACTTTCCAGTGAAACAGGAATAAACTCTCTTGGTTGCTCACCCCAGTGGTGCAAAGCTGTACTTAGCTGTATTTGAAGAGCACTTTGAAGATACAAATCCCAAGCATTACGATTTGTTTCAACATACGTGTCCTGCTAGTAAAGTGCTGTGTAAAACCCAGCTCTCCTCTCAGCCAAAAGGGTATGAGGAATTATGCAAATGATTCAGAAATGTGAGTGGTGCAGAGCCCATAAAACACAGAAGATGTAAATGAAGCCAACAAAATAAAGTCTGAGTCCTACAAAGCTGTGTTACAAAAGACACTCATAACAATAGCTACAGAATATAATTTGTATTGTAGGAGAAGCCCTCAGTATCCTCTCTGGCAAAAAAATCATATGTAAATCACAAAATCTTTTCCAAGATGCTCTAACAATATGTAAGTCTTGTAGGCTAGGAGATGAATTGGAGACTGGCACTCAATTTGCCCTGCAGCAAGCCAGGGAAGTCGATCTGATGCTGAAAGAGAAACAATTTTCCTAGATTTATAGACTGTAAATATTTTATTTACTCTCCAAAGAAGGAGTCCATACTCATAGCAAAGAATGTATACAAAGAGTATGCAGGGCTGTGTCCTCTTTGGTTTGGTGGAAATAAATTAAAGCATCCCGGAAAGCCAAGGGAGTTCAGGTGTCCTTTGGTCCCATTCACCGCAGGGAGGGACGGGGAAGTTTCTCAAGCATATCCATCCTGCAATGTCCTCACACACCCATCACTGCAGGAAGAGCTGTTCAGACCTCACTCTAAGCTCATAAAATACAGATGAAACATGAATACAGAGCATTCTACTATCACTTCCAATGCATGAACTTGTGTCCAGCATAAGCTGGGAGCTCGTTCTGCTTTTAGCTTTCTTCCGGTTAGGTCTAAGTTAGCTGTGACAGAGTACATCCTCTCCATTGCTCTGTACCCTCCAGGCCTTGCCTAAGGGTAATGAGCAGGGGTTGGTGTGTGCATTCTCCAAATCTTATTAGAGGTAGCACTAATATTTACCTGTTTGCATTTCAAATGAGAGGGAGTCAATTTAACACCATCAGTGATTTGGTCAATATTGGCACAGGTGGAGAGCTGGATGATTTCACTAACTGCAGCACTCTACAGCTCTGTGGATTTCCCCAGGAGATTCTCTTCTGCCACCATAGTGTGACCAGCGCTGTGGAGGAAGGGCACTTACAGGCCTGTCTACTAAAATCTCGGGTTGGTTCCTGAATGAGGTGCTAAAAGCACCTCCAAGCTTTATTCTCCATCACTCTCAGAAACCAGATGTCTGTGCTTCGCCCATTTAGCATCTTCTCCCTCCTTCTCTACAGGCTCAGGTTGAGCCCCACATATCTTCAGCTCCACATGGAGACCTCAATTTTTTGCCCTTTTCCTGCCAGACTGCCCCTGCCTGTGGTACAGTTGATAGTTGTTCTTCAGCATCTGTGCTATAATTTTGATGTGACTGTAACTCTCCATTCCTAGGGTGCAGTTAGCTGGGAAGAGGGATACAATGCATTTCTTTATTCATGGATAGCCTTGTGAAAGCACACTATGGATTACACTGATTACGCAGTTTTCAGTGGCTGTCATTACAGTATTCTGTAGACAGAAGTGGATTTGTTCTCAAAATTGGTCCAAGGAAGGAAAGTGTTCTGATTCCCACGTTAGAGGTGGAAAAGCTGAGGCAGAAAAGCAAGATGACTTGCTCGAGGAGTCTGTGGAGGAAGAGTGGGAGTGGAAATCCCATCTGCCAAAGAAGGAATTAATCCAGACTACAGGAAACATGGGAGATGACTCAGCTGCAGAAGATAAGAAGGTTGAAAGGCAAGTGAAAGCTGGTGTGAAATCTGGTCAATGTGAGAGAGAGGAACTGCATTTTTGAAATGATGCAGAAGAAAGTCCCTGTACATGTGCAGCTGAAAGGGAAGTCAGTGCCTGGGCTGGACCTGGGCTTATCTGTCAGAAAACACAGAGACTGTAAACTGCAAGATCATCTCCACTTGGCTGCAGCCCTGCTGGGCAGCAGGCTTGGAGCAGAGCTGCCTGCACACAGGGAGGCTGAACTCCAGCCTCTGAGCAAAACACCCTCCCTGGATCAATAGTTCTGTTCGCAGCAGAGGTTGCTAGACAGGGTCACAAGAAAGAAGCTGTTATTTTACTAATGAAAGTTCTCAGTTTCTAGCTAGTAACCATTGTCATTTTTCTGTTGTATATTACTGGGCTTAAGCTTGTGTTGCTTCACATATTTTAATATTTTTTATCTTTAATAGTGATGGCAAAATAATCCTCTGTCATGCTCCGGAGTGTTTTTATCATTCAAGTTTTTTGCATAGTGGCAGAGATTTAGGTGAAATCTAAAATTACAGAAACAAATTATTCATATGAATACTTTCATAAAGTTAATCTACACTGGACCAAGTCTATCAGTCATCTATGGTAGTTTTTCACTTGTCAAATATTTCCCAGGCAAACAATTCCCAAGAAGATGATTTCAGCTCTTAACTCCAAACTTTGTATTCAACCACCAAAACACACTTTGACCTCTGCATAATCTGATGTTCCTGCTGGGTTCTTTAGATAATATCCACTCTGATGTCACGAAAGACATCATAGTGAACAACATAGTGAAAAAACTATGTCCAAAATTAAGAAAAAACATCCTTAGGGAAAGGATGAAAATTCCCTGTCAGCAGTGACTTAGTTCAGCAACTGTTATCTCACTGGTGTCAGGATTTCACAGTGTTCTTATTGAAGAAATATTGTGCTGCGTGAGTAAAACTCCAGGCTTGGATCACCCGGTGCCGGAAGAACCTACCTGTGCCTTCCTTTCAGCTGCTGACATGAGCAAACACGTTGGTGCAGAGCAGTGCCCAAAGGAGCAGTGACTCAACAGGAACGAGTAAAGCCTGGTGAAATGTGAGCAGGCATGTTTTCCCTGCAGACAGTTCTGACATCTCCTGTTTCCACGTGGGCTACAGATTGTGAGCAGAGATACTTTCACAGAAGTTCTTCTGAGTCGCAGAGGGCAGAACATGAGGCAAATGTAAATCCTTGGGACGGGGCACCTCAGGCAGCTGAGTCTGGAAAGCAGCTACAGCTCATTTGCCGGGCGAGGTTTGCAGGAAAGATTGGTAGATTGGCTCAAAGAGTTCCCTTGCCAGCCTTGCAGTAGAGGTACTCTTGGTTGTGCCATGTTGTAAGGTGGCTGCTTGTGTTTCTGGAGCTCCTGTTTGTGCACACCTTGGGGCTGCAACGTGCTGTTGCTTCTTTATCTTCAGCTAAAAGGGAAAATGAGGAAGTCTTGCCTCCCATGGCCCCAGGATGCTGCATCTCCTCTGGGCCAGACCAGAAGTGTCCTGAGCACTACCCGTTATTGTCCCCTGTCATCTTTGGTGACCACTGCCCAGGGATTAAAATATGCTGTATAAGGAAACATTGTACTCCTGCTCGATGTGAAGCAAGTGCCCTTCCTGGAGCCCACAGCTTCCTGACAGAGGCATTTGCTGATTTCACTAGCAAAAATAACCCTTCCCTTCTGATAGCTGGTTTTAATTTACCTCATCCCTGCCATGAAATTTCCTCTGGATGCCACTGAGAGGTTAAAGAAACTTCTATAAATAAAGACCCAATAAAATATAAATAAAATGTACCTCTAAAGGATGTAGTATTTTAGAAGAAAGACAGCCTTTAAAGCAGTCCAGTGGATAGTGAATATGATGCCTTCAAAGCTGGCAAGTGCCCAAACCAGCTTCAGTGTAAAAATGTTCAGTTAAACATCTTTATTTGAAACCTGGCAGTGAGAGAAATTGATGCAAAGATAAAAATTTCATTTGCAAAGAAGAGAAGAACTGTAAGAGACATACACATTTTGAGAGCTGAAGAGAGAATCTCTTCATAAAATTACACATTGAACTGGCTTTATTGCTGCAGCATTCAGAGTCTTGAATGACGTTGGTAATGTCCTGGTATATTTGCAATCCCTCACTGGTTGGGCACTGAACAGGCTCCCAGGGAATGGGCACAGCCCCAAGGCTGCCAGAGCTCCAGGAGCGTTTGCTCCCAGGGATGCTCCCAGGGTGGGATTGTTGGGGTGTCTGTGCAGGACCAGGGGTTGGAGTCTTTGATCCCTGTGGGTACTTCCAACTGGGGATATTCAATGATTCTATTACTAAACCACCTGTTGGGTTGATGTCACCAGAATTGAATATTTTAATACAATTTAGTTCCTTTAGTTCTTAGGGCCACAATGCTACGTTTACCCTGAGTCATCACTAGCAGCACCCTGCCCTAGGTTTACAGGCAGTTAAAATAAATTTTTGACCAGATCATGACAAAATCCTGTCCTTTCCTGCAGTGAGCTGAGGTGTAATTCCCACCTTTTTGCAGTGACCAAAGCTGAACAGCCAGCTTGGGATGAGTGCTGGGCAGGTGATGAACAGTCATCAGAGGGATGGTGCAGGTGGTGATCTCATTGCCTATTTTAAACAGCCACACTAGAAAGCTTTGCCTTGGCTCTGCTTGCAGTCACTGGAGCCCAATTCATGTTTGGCCCAGCCCAGCCAAGCTGTGCTCTCTGGGGAAGAGGCTTTTTTAGCATCTCTGAAGGCCCTGGCTCTGGATACATGGAAGCATAAGCATGAATGACCCCCCAGAAGGACACAGTCACTTTGCATCAGGAGAAAAGCTGATGGCAGCAGCCTCCCTGTGAGGATAGGGCCGGAGCTCTACTCTCCAGACAGGCGCAATCCTACAGGATTGAGCCATGGAAGGATGGAGAAGTCAGTGAAAACTGAAGAAGATGTTTCAGGTGTTGCGTGGCCAGGAATGGAGTAAGGGAGATGAGAATTAGCTTAATAACTGGGAAACAATTAGTTTTCAAAATAAAAAAAACCCTGTGGATTCAGTCCTCAGTCCTCACTGGTTGCCCCACTGCATTTCCATACAGAACCAGAAGTTTCTCTGGTGACAGTCTGGGGAAACCTCTACAGAGCCACACATGTGTGGCAAGGTGGGCTCCCAAGGGACCCACCAGCTTTTTCATCCACTACTGCAGCAATTCCTTAACAGAAAGAGGAGAAAATGCCCATCTGGGTGTGCAAAATGCCCATTTGTTAGTAATTTCATGTTCTGAAGCTCAGCTTATGCATAGAAGAATCATCTGAGGGTTGAAGGGAAAATACAACTGGTAGTCTGCAAAGGCAACAGCATCTCCCTGAAACTCCAGGTGAGATTTTTGCTTTCTGAGAACAAAAACACACCAGAGTTATGACCTTGTGGGAAGTTGAGTGAAAGCAGACCCAGCCACCAACTCTGATCCGAGAAGGAAATGTAGTGAAGGTCACAGCAGGAGAACGCTAGACAAATTCAAAACACATATAGTCTAACTATAAAGGTAAAGGAGTAAACTCCTTTGTGGCAAATGAGAGGATATTTCTTCTCTAGAAGGAAATCTCTTGAAGGGAATCTTTTCTTCACAGAAAACAGCTGGTATATTAGGGGGAATATATTTAAAGTAGCTTAATGTTACTTAAGGGTGTGCCAGCTTAATCATATTCGTTAACATCTCTTCTTAAAAGGCAAAGACACATAGATAGAGAACCTGGGAAGTGACCAGATTTTATGCTCAGCCCTGAAAAAAAAAGCAAAGAGTAATAAAACAACTGTGGAAAGAGAAGGAACAGTTTGTCACATTGGACATAGGCAGAGCCTTTTACCATGGACACAGGATGTTCATCTTTGGTCCGGTTTATGTGTATTTTATTGTTCCATTTCCAAACTTCCTAACAGATAGCATGGGAAGGAATATGTATTCTAGATAGCTACCTCATTAAAGTACAGATTTGTTTTGTGGAAAGACGGATGCTTTCAATGACATGTAGGAATGCTGAAGTTAAAAAGAATTAAAATTGCTACAGCTTGTGGTGCATGTTAACACAGAGGGAGCCTGCTTGAGAACACTGTGCAAAGAACTGCACTTCTTCCACTGGGATAGAAATTATTGCCTGGTTTTTCTTGTTAAATGAAAAAATGTGCTACATTAAAGATTTGCTTTAGCATCATATTTTATTTTCCCCATTGAAAAAGTAAAGAATAAAATCTTTCATTTTCAATGACGATTTCAGATCTTTTTAGATTTTTGAAGTCTGAATACTGCTAGTTGCTCCACGTTATTTTTGTAAGGTGCCATTGGGATTTGGAATGGGGAAGGGGTTGTTCGAAGCTCTTCCACAACGTCATGAGTAACTAAAACAAAAGTCTTTTTAAAATATCATTGAATTAATACGTATTCCTGATTTAACTCTCAAATTTGAAATATCTGTTCATTTACAAATTTCCCACCGTCTCCCACTGCAGAAATGTAGAAACAGCAGCTTTTTAACATCATGGAGCACCATTTCAGAATTGTCTTATTTTGTTAGAGAAAGAACCTTTCCAATTATAGGTGCCAAAGATAGTAATTTGCTGATTTATACTGTACAGCTAGACATGTATCACCCAGAGAGTGATAGGAGAACAGGGAAGAGCTAAAGTATCCTTGTTGTAAAGCAAAGATATAACTAATTTGCATTATCTTCTCTTCTCCAAGGATATCAAAGACAACAATATTGTGGCAAAGAGCAGCTCATGGAATGTCTGTGACAATCAGGGCCTTGCCCAGATCCTCTCAGAGACATGTTTAGTGTTGTTAATTCTTGTGATCACATCTCCTATCAGTTCAGATGGCTTTCCTTGGGGGGGACGCCCATCTTTGCTGACACTGGACATGTGCTGTGCTGGAAGGCTGCAGCAGATTAGATGGAGCATCAGGAAGGTGTTCCTGCAGCGCCATGTGAGACAGTGAGGGCCACTCTGGTGATCACAGTCAGGAAAAATCAAAGCCTTGGAGCAAAGGGAGACACAAAGTAGGAAGCATCGCTCTGATCCGGAGCTCCCTTTCATCCTGCAGTGCAGTGCTGAAGTGCTGGACCTGTACCGTCCCTCTAAGGAGGAGCTCCGTGTCTCCAGGTGACAGACACACAGGTGATGGGATGTGCCATGACATGCAAAGTGTTCTCTGTCACTCCCAGCTCGCAGGGCACCCAATGAAGTCATGTCCCCCTCCCTTCCAGGGACATGAGCAAACAGGAATGGCAGTGACTTGCCAGGGCCAGCAGCAGGACACAGCCCTGGGAAGGCAGAACTTTCAGGGTGTAGTGTAGGGCTGGCAAGGTATCCCACTGGGGGTATTTACATCCCATGCATCAATTTATGTTCTATACATTGACCTGTGAGAAGACAGCCCTGTGTGTGCTCCTTCTGCAGTGTTTAACTCCTGCCAAGGCAGCCTTCTGGAATGCAGCTGGAACTGTGTCATTTTCTGTAATTGATTATTTTAAATATACTGGACTTCCATACAATGGCAACTGGCCTTTGAGCAAGGCCATCAAGAAATTAAAATGAGACACAACCTTGGCAGTTTCCAGGACACAAATGGAGCATATGGACAATGGAGATGATTAGAGAAATGTAATTTTGTTAGCAGTGGGAAAATGCTAAGGAGGAAGCAGAAATTTTGAGGGGTTCAAAAACCACACAAGAAATGAGTGTAGCATCTATATGCAGTTAGAGCTGATGCTTTTTCCTTTTGTTGTACATGTCAAATTAAAATTGCAGGTCTATAGAAGGAAAGAATTTTCTGCCATGAGGTTAGAGAAAAATTGACATCAATTGCCCAGAGAGGCTGTACAAGTTCCATCTTTGGAGATATCCAAAATTTAACTGGACATGGTTCTAAGCAACTCACTGTACCTGCACTGATGAGGAGGAGGGAGTGAGTAGAGGTCCTGTGGAGGCCCTTCCCAGCCCGTGTGGTTCTGTGCCAACAGCAACATGGTCTCTTTCATTTGCATATCAAATACCAGTAGGGGTGGATCTGTACAGTGGTATCACCTGTAATTATAAGTTTAAAATGCTCAGAAACATCCCTTTCCATATTGTGTATAATTTAGATTTAAAATAAGAGAAAATGCCACCATTCCGGCTCAGTATCAGCTGGGTGAGCAGGTACACGAGAAGGTACGTGCCCAGCTGGAAATACTGGAATGCAACTGCAGCCAAGGAGGATTAACTAGAATGGCAACAGTGACTGCAGTTCCAGCCCCCAGCCAAATCCTGGAACACAGACCTGCCAGGAGATGACATTAATTTTTTCGAGGGATGTCCTTGCATCACAGAGAGCAACCACATGGATGCACCTTGTCAGAGGGACCCTGAGGGCACCAGGGATGACGTGCACCTACAACATGTGGTGGCCTCATGCTGGAGGAGGGGGAGCTTTCAGCTCCACTCAGCAATGCCATGCAGAACAGGATGTGAAGAAGGATGTGTCCCTCACTCAAAACAATGTGAGGATTATTTTCTTAATCTAGTCAAAATACAGAGATTGACATTTGGGGGGGAGCCTGTCTACAGTGTCAGAGTGAACCAAGTTACTGAACTTTGGTCCTTGGAAATGTCTTTGGATTTTTACACCGTGAGATTCTGAGGCTGCCTACTCCATTTTCTTAGGGATACCTTTATGATTAAGCAGAAAAATTATGTGAATTTCTTAAAGCTTTGTCTACTTATGCCTACATTTGGGTTAAGCTCAAAGTCAAACTGCTTCCATGGGAGTGACAGCTCAGATGTGAGTGAAGGACCAAATGAAAATTATGTGGAGATCTCATTCGACAAGGCCACTTCAGACAAAAGAAATGCTAAACAAATAGCCTTACACAATGGGAAATGGTGAACTCGAGCTGACCCTCACTGGTGGCTGGGTGCCAAAGGAAAGTATGAAGCTACCCACATGTTCCCTTTTGGAAAGCTCTCTGGGTTTAATGTCCAGCTTTTGTGTACCATTTAAAATGGAAAATGAAGAGTGTTTAATCATCTTCCCAGGGTATGACAGCTGATGGAAATTAAAATGCCTGCCCAGAACTCCTCTGTTTCACAGAGCAAATCCTGGTAATTACTCAGACACTATAAACTTGGGCCATATTAAGCCATAAACCATAAATAGATGAGACTGGATGATTTTGCAATGTAAACATAGTACCAAAGAAAATTAAAACATTCAGGTGCATCTCCCTGGATGAGTGTTGCTTTGGGACTGCAATCTGCTGCCACAAGCAGTCACAAAGGTCATGGTCTGGCTAACTTCAGATTTCTCTGCTTGGGCAGGGAACACAAAATGCTGGGGAGAATATCTTTTCTCAGGGTAGATGGAGTTAGAAGAAACTGTTCATCTTTCAGAACCAAAAGTCCTTCAAATTTTATGATAAAACTTCAAATTCTCTGCCTAATATAAACCAAATCATGGCCAGGAATATGAACTCTGCCTACCACAAAAAGACCCGAACATCCAACCACCTTGCCATTATCTTCTGGTATTCCAGGTTTGCTTTCTCTTGGCCATTACAGAAAAGCTGCAGTCTAATATTTTAAATATTATGATCATTGCTCTCTGCAGTAATGGCAGAAAACAAATTACTGAAGGGATTGATCTCATAAAGCAAAATTAACTATTAGAAATGGAGAGCTGCCCCCATGATCTGATGGCACCAGTCACAGTTGCAGGAAAATGAAGCTCAGTGTTTCAGGCAAGAAGAACAGAGACCCCAGGCCAAGATGTTTTAAGGTTTGTGCTGGGCATTCTCCTTTTAACTCAAGATGAATCTGAAGTTCAAATGCAAGTGTCCTGAGAGGCCAGAAGCTGCTTAGGGACAGGTTTGGGGGTGTTGGTCTCTTCTCCCAAGTAATGAGCAATAGGACAAGAGAAAATGGCTTCATGTTGCACCAGAGAAGTTTTAGGGTGGATATTGAAAACTTTTCTTCGTCCAAAAGATTGTCAAGCACTGGTACCATCTGCCCAGGGCAGTGATTGAGACCCCATCTCTGGAGAGATTTCAAAGTCATGTGGATGTGGACATGTTTTAGTTGTGGCCATAATAGTGCTGGGGCAGCTGTTGGATTTGATGGGCCCAGAGGTCTTTCCCAATCTAAATGATTCTAAGATTTTGTGATTCTACGTACCCCACCCCAGTACCCATTTTTAGCAAGAACATTTCTTCCTCCTGGTAGAAGAAGGAGGGATACCGCCAAATGCTTGGAGCTTTGAGTCAAAGACACTCCTGTCTGTAGTTGACTGGAGAAGTTCATGGACTTGCTGGAATTAGAACCTGTTTCTCCCCATCTTTTTTCTGTGATGGCTGCAAAATGCTAGGCCCCAAGAGGAGACATAGAGCCCTCAGACCAAGGCTAGTGCACTGGTGAAGTCAGACTCACAGTATCTTCGTGTTCCTACTCCTCTCTGGATTTGGATGATTGGGTTTCAGAGCGAGTTGTCTGGTGGGGGTCCTGAGGAGCTGCCACGAACCCAGCTGCTGGCAAAGCTCCCTGGTGAACTTGCTGGGTTGGACATGTTTTGATGGGAGAAATGTTTCTGCTCTCCTCTGCTGGCACAGGGTCTTGAGGTGGAGAAGGGTGGCTGATGGCTTGGTTGCACTGATGCCGTGACATTATGGGACAGGGCTGGCTAGTCAGAGAACAAAAGTGCCAGGCAAATCCTTCTCTGTGAGAGGCCTTTGAAACCCCCCGGGGTGCCATGGCAATCTCATGGAAATACCCATTATACAAAATGGTCCTGGCGAATGGTTTTACTTCTGAGGAGAAGACAAGCTGTGTAAAACATCATTGTCAAATAGCAGGAGGAGCAGGATGGGTCAGTTCTTCTCATTAAATCCTCCTTTGCAGAGATGATTTGACCCCAAGGAATTGTAAAAATAGACTGTAAAGCAGCTGAGCCTTTCACATGGACCAGACTACAGCAGTGGTGGGTGTTTTAATACCTGAATGCTCAGACTTCTTGCAAGATAATTGCCCACCTCCCTTACTTCAGCTGACACCAGCTGAACACTTTCCAGCATGATAACATACTCAGTGCAGTTTTCAGAGACAAATTATAAATATTAAAACAAATTATAAACATTTCTAGCTACAGGCTAAACACATCTTGGCTTGCCGAGTGTGGCTGAATTCTGCTGATGCAGGAAGACCCATGAACAACTTGCCCAGCTATCTGATCCTTTTCTCTGCAAAAACATTAATCCATGGCAAAAAAATTACTGTGGGAGCTATCAAAATGATAAAAAAGAATCCATGTAGCCTGGTTTCTGGCAGACCTGCAAGAATACATTGCTGCACTCTTGCACTGCTATTAGCCCCAGGTCCAGCAAACCTCTCACAGCACACAATCATAGAACTCTACTCTCTTCAAAACAGCTTCAGTTCTGCTCTCCTTCTCTCCTGGATCTTTCCTTTCATCAGTTCCTCTCTCATGTCACCCATGACAACCACAGAAAATGTGTCTCTCTTCTCTTCCTTTAGTGTCACCTAGCCAGAGGACTGCACAAGCCATTCCCTGGAGCTTCGTTCCCGTGGATTGGCTGGTGAGTACATCCATGGCCAGCAGCATCTGCTGAAGGCAATGTCTACAAGGAAAGTTCTCCCTGTCTTTCCCTCTGTGCCATTTTTTTAAGCTCTTTACTGTAGCCTGCTCACTCCCTTGGGTTAAGCTGATCGCAGTCTGATGGTAACAGCCTAATTTCCACAGGAAACCAGGCTAAGCACCTTCTCCTCACCTGCATGTGGAAGCTGCCAGTTTGACAATCTGCCAGAGCCTGCCTGACAAAAGCAGACCTCCTCACGCTTCCTCCTGCAATTACTTTCCCATGGAGCCTAAAGGTGAACTGCCAGGTCATTGATCTCACTGCAAACAAGGTATTGGCAGGAGATCTCCATGGGGATGAAGAGTTTGAGAATGACACATGCTGGCTGCTCCTTACATCGGTCTGTTACTAACTGGTCCCTGAATGAAGAGGAGTCACTGAAAGTGAGTCACAGGCCATTGGACCTATTTTCAGTAGTAGCTCCAAAAAAAGTCATCCACTCAGAAGTTAGACAAGGGCACGGCTTATCACAACTTTATTTCAGCTTCAGTTCCCTTGCAAGTTCATCCAGTTTTTGAGTGGAACCCTTGCTTTAATCTTTAGAGGAGCACTTAATGCCAAGTCAACACAGTAAGCTGCTTCCTCCTTGTTAGGCATTTTTAAACCAGGTAATGTCCACAACTGATCTGACAGCTTGGTCCCACAAAGAGTTGTCTTGGCACCACTTGGGGACCAGAAATGATGGTCCAGAGGAAGTCCTTGACTAGCTGGTGATAGCAGCTTTTGGGCCCATTACCCACTTCTGCAGCATGAGGCAGTGTCATGTCAAACCACGCGTTAACCACACATTCCTGAGCTCTGTCTGCTCTGGGGAAAAGCGTCTGTGAGCCAGTGAACAACAGCTGAGAGAACTGATTTAAATTGGATATGAAACTCTAATGTTGGCACTTCTGAGGTGCTTGCACTTGCAAATCTAACAGCCCCAGTTTAACACTGATGTTTGTAAGTGTTCAGGCTTTTTAAAAGGAAGCTGAGCTCCTGACTGTATCCAGAAATCCCACACTGAGTTCATCAGAACCAACCTGTACCACCAAGAAGGTTGAAATCCTTCAGTGTGCTGCCCAGACCTCTGCCTTAATGGCTTGAATGATGCATGATGGGGCAGAGAGCCATTAGCAAGTTTGCAGGCAACACAAAACTGGAAGGAATGGCTCATGGACCCGGATGGATGTGCTGCCATCCATGGGCACCTCAACAGCCTGGAGAAATAGGTTGGCAGGAGCCACACGAGCTTCAACAAGAAGTGCAAGGTCCTGCCCCTCTGGAGCAACAACTCCAGGCACAAGAAGGTGCTGGGGGCCAACCAGTTGGCAAACAGCTTGGCAGAAATCCTTCCCTGACTTCCCCATATCCCAGCTGGGGTGTCCTTGAGTCCCAGTGAGAGAAGCAGGTGGTACCTGCCTGCCAGCAGCTCTGACTGCCTGGATTTGTGCAGTTCACCATGGAGAGATGTTAAAACAGTCATTTAAAGATCTTGGCATGAAGTTTCTTGTGCTGTGAAAGGGACTCAGGCTTCTGTTCAAGGGGTGCAAATGGAAACCACAGAACTTGTGCATGATCCAATTCACCACCTTCTGCTCTTACCTTGTACCTCCAAGTCTGTTTTCATTCATTAAGAGATGGGATCAGGGACATGCACCATTTTTTCCATGATGTCTGTCTGGGACAGTGAAATCACGACAAAGTTTTTAACATTAGAAAGAGAACAAATTAGTTACAGTGCCCAGAACCCTGAGGAGATCAATTTTTCAATGCCTCCAGAAGTCTGAAAAAAGCCTGTGTTTCAATATTTTCTTACTGGAAGCTGGGACAATGTGTGAGAGCGGGATGAAAGGGCTGAAAAACCTGACTGTTGTCAGGCACCAGTACAAAAAGTGACTGAGGATATTTCAGTACATCGCAATATGCTCTTGCAACTCTGTTTGCAGAAAACTTCTTTGTCACAAGAGGTGCTCAAGGAGCAATATGGAGCAGGAGAGTGTCCCACTAGTGATTTGCATCTGTGGAAATGCACAGATTCTTATAATTTGTCTTGTTAACCACAACCTCATTCAGTAGGAGAGATTTTTAACTGCAGCAATGAATTTATTAAAGCTACATGTAGCACTAACCAACACTTTATTCCTAACATGATGAAGAATAGCTGAATTTTCCCACTTTCCCTTTATCACATGGAAGTGTCTCACCAATGCAGCAGACAGAGATCTCATTTTTACACAGCAGTGTCTCCCTGCCCAGGGTAGGCAGTGTCTGCCAGAGGATCGAAGAGTCAGGGCTGTGCACACTGGAGGGGCTGGATGGGCTGGTTTCAGCAGTAATTGGCAGGAGAGAAGCTTTCTCCTGAATTATTCAGAGCTGTTAACTAGAAGCCAATCTAGGGTGAGATGAGACCATGGCATTAATTTTGGTTTAGTTTAGACAAAGACAAAGTAAGTGGCAAACTTATTTACACTGTCCATACACAAACATAGCTCCTCTGGTGTGTCAAGGCTTTCAACTTTATTATCCACTGATATTCTGTCATCAGAAAACCCCTTGGCAAATCTCATCACACCGTAACATGGGTATCACTGGTCACCAAAGCCTGTGTACACAAAGATGCTTTGCAATTCACATCCTATTCCTTCCTGCTTCACTAGGTTTTGAGTCTGTTCAGGGAGGATTAATTACATGGTCAAAAATTACACTTGGTGGGTTTCATGGCTCAGCCAGAAAAGTCTGCACTCCAAACATGCACTTAGTCCCTGTGGCTAAGCCTGGCAAGCAATAATCTTAAAAAAGCTGTAGAGTAAGCAGCTGGGTTGACTTTTATCTTGGTTTTCTAAATTATGCATCTAAGCCATGTTTCTAAGTTTACCCTCCATAGAAAAAGGCCAAAGTTTAACTGGCTTTTCCCCCTCTAACTTCTTTGGCCACAAAAGTTTCCAGTGGTGGAACAAATTCCTTCCAAATGCCAATAAGCAGCCTCATACTCAACATCCTTATCTACAGACCCATGGGGGAATCTTGCCCTACAGCAGGGCCTTTGGATGGTGCGTTTTAGCCCAGTAGTATCCAGGGGAAGGAATATTTATTTCCCATTCCCCTGGGCACTTCAGGGCCATCACTACTATTTACAGGCTGATGGAGCTCAGCATGACATGGGTATGACTTTCTTGGTTTTTTCCACTGGAGCTGGGTGCCTGAGGCACTGCAGTGATGTTGTACATCCACCCAGTGCAGCAAGCACTCCTTGATGAGCAAGAGAAAGGGACAAGAAAAGCAGCGTCCTCAAGTTTCTCAGTCCTTGGGACAGATCTGAGTGGTGTGACTGTATCTTCAGCAACTGAAATTGTGCCATGGGCGATCAAAGAATGCAGTTGATACTTCTTGTTCATCAGATAATCCTCAGTGTTCTCAACTTCCCCCTTGCTGTGGTGCTGCTGAGCTCAGCAGGTGAGAGGACCTGACCAATGTCTCATGGCTGGGCTCTCACGGCCCTCACATGGCTGCAGGCAGAGCAGGATGACTACAGGCTCCTGCAGGCAGGAAGACTAACTTGGGAAGCTTCTGGAAAAATCCCACCATTCAACTTTCCATCAAGGGATGTGAGACTTGTGTTCAGTGTCCCTGATGCTCCCTGGCTCCTCTCAGGGATGAGATTGTCAAAGTCACTGTCTTCTAGGTTTGCCTTCACTTGTGTTTGTAACTAGTGTCAAAGACTCCTCAGTCCATGTCCATCCTCTTTTTCCCTGTTTTACTAGTGACCCTTATGACCTGCCACCTTGGATTTGCAACTGAGGTTGCGTCAAGGTTTACAGGTGAAGAATTATTTTAACACTAAAATCAGGTTTATCAAAACAGGATCCACTTTCTAATAATTTCTTTGTCAGTTGCTCCAGCATTTGGGACATTTCAGTGTCCAACGTCATAAAATCATGGAATGGTTTCGCTTGGAAGAGACCTTAAAGCCCAACCCACCCCTGCCATGGGGAGGGACACCTTCCACTATCCCAGGTTGCTCCAACCCCCATCCAGCCTGGCCTTGGACACTTCCAGGGATGGGGCAGCCACAGCTTCTCTGGGTAACCTGTGCCAGGGCCTACCCACCTCATCAGAGAGACAAAAATCGCCATTTGTGGAGGTCTAGGTTCATAATTTAGAAATCCAAGATAAAGCATTGCCTTGGGACGGCATCTGAGCTGCCACCTGTCCTCCAGCTCATAGGCTCAGCTCAGCAGCCCTGTGTTTGGCAGGTTCTGTGCCAGCTTCCCTATGGAGATGGTCTATCCTCAGCCTGGCTAGAGCCAAGCAGGGACAGAGGAAGAGCAGAGGAGAGCAGGAACACCAAGAGAGCCTGAGGGTCTCTGTTCCCTTCAGCCCAAAGACAGCTTTCATCGTGGCCAAGCACAGCAGTGGTGCCTGCAGAGAGAGGCTAGAACAGACACCCTGACACTGCTCAGGGCTGGGGGAATGCCTCGTCCCTTCACTAGCAGCAGCTCCTGGGATCCATGGAATATTTGGCTGTGTGACAAGGGCCATTTTCTAGGAAAGCCTCTGAGCCACTCCCAGGTTTCATATCTCTGTTCCCCAGGGCTTCTGGAAGCAAATGGCAAGTATTCTTCTCCTGATGATTTTAGCAATTACATGTCAGGAACTGGCAGGAAAGGCTGAGCATACTATTTTTTTTTTTTTTTTTTTTAAACTTCTCATGGACGTAAAATCTCAGGATTTACAGGGGAATGACTCAGGACACAAGGGGAATGTCATTTCCTGCTGGATGCAGTGTGTTGAGCCCAGGGCGCTGCCAGCACATCCATGGTGATGGTTGAGCTGCCAGACTCCCCCAGCCCTGCCCATGCCACTTGTCATCCTGACCTTATGTTCCAGTCTGAGGGCAAAGGGGCCTATTTTTTCCTTTTGGTTAATTTTAAAGAGATAAATATAGAGTGAAACAACCTACTACCCCCATTGAAGTCTTTGAGCTTAAAGCCAAACGTGAAATTTAGCAGTAGCTCTTTTTTATTTATAGGCTGCTCATTGTTTAGCTTAGCATGAGTTTATGCGGTGTGCCTAAAAGTGTGATTAATTAGCACAAGGTCAGCAACTTTGCAGAACAATGACATGTTTTTTGCTAAAAGATTATTTTCTAAGAAAAAAAAAATATTAGCACCAGCAAATAGTGTCCAATATTGAAACATGATTGAATTTAGTCTTGAATAAAACTCCCCAGATACATATTTGTGTTTGAACAGCCACTTAGGAAGCTCTGGCCCCATTGAATTCACCAGGGCTCAGGTCTGGATTCCAACCTGACACTGATACAACTCCCTGCAGTTTTTTCACCCAGAGCATGAGCTGTAGTCAACAAGAGATGGTCGGTCATCTTTCAGGAAGGAATTCTGTTCCCGTAATGGCAGCTCTGAGGAGGACCCAAGTGAGCAGCACTGACAAAAAATAGGCTGTGATATAAAACTAGCTTGAAACTGAGACCCTCCCTAGAACTGTCTAAAGCTTTATATTTTACCCATGGTGACTGCAGAACTAATAGGACACATGTCCATTAGTCTGCAGGAGATTACTGTAATGAATAATAATGGATTTGACAGCAACCCTGAGGTAACTCAGTGGCTCTGATGCTGCTTCCCAGTTCTCCCATGTTTGGCTTTCATCCTCCCTGATTTCTGCCTTCTACACATGCAGGAAATAAAAAAAAAATGATTGGGACATTACTTTATGAAAAGAAAGAAAGAAAATTAAACTATGACCTAGATTTCTATTTAGGGAAGATTTGCTTCAGGGTCAGGGAAAGGGGCAAAGTTATGGTGGCTCCTTGGAGAGCCAAGCTTTTTCCCAAAAGGCTGGGGAAGTATGTCCACATGCTACAGAAAGGTGTTGGCAAGTCCTGTCAATAAATTTACAATGCAGCAGCTTGCCAGGACTGTGTCCAGGCAGTGCTTGAATTTCTCCAGGGTTGAACAGTTCACAGCCTTGTCTATCCACTTGCATAACAAACAAGTACTTATTATGTTTAGGTGGAATTTCATATATGTCACTTTGTGCCTGTTGCCTCTTGTCCTGGCACCACTGAGAAGACCCTGCTCCAGTCCTTACCCCTTTCCATCCATTTTTAGGTAGGACAGAGACGAGTGACGTTTCCTCACAGAAGACGAGTATCAAGGTTGGACCTGAGGAGGATTTGACCCGGAGAACCAATGCTTGCTAAAATAGGAGCTGTAACTGTAGTTAGGATCATCTGTGACTCCAGAAGAGCCCCAACCATCATCTTTTATGTAAGACAGAAGCACCAGAGCTTTCTCCTGGAAAAAGCAAGAGCAGTTTACCTGAGTTTGGATTCACCCCAAAGCTGCCGCAGAAGGTGGTTATCCCAGGCTGCAGCTGGAGATGGGAGGCTACTGGCACCCCTACAAGGGCAGGAGGGTGTTCTTTTCAGCCAGGAAAAGGTGATTTGGGGGAGTGGGTGCTCTCAGGGCCATGTGGAACTGCCAGCATAACCTCAGGGAGGTGCAGAGGAGAGACAGCAGAAAGCAGAACTCCCAAGAACTTCTGCCAGTATAGATGGAAGCTCTTCTCAGGCTGAGCTCATGGAGGAATGGCACAGCTTGATAAGCGCCTGCAGAGACACCCGGAGTGTGAGCAGTGGTGTGAGAGGGGAACCAGTGTCTTTTTGAGGGTACCAGAGAACTGTAAATATCTGGCCAGGAAGAGCTCAGAGCAAATGCCTGCTGCCTCCAGAGAGGGCCAGTGTCTCCATCAATCACTTTCTGACCTCTGCAGGATGAAGGGATGTTCCTGGTGAAGGGACTGGACCAGCTGGATACTGACGACTGTGCTTTGATGCTTTTCTACCAGGTGCCTAGGTGAGAAGGAAGAAAGGGACCCAGTAAACCCAAATTGTATGAATTTTGCATGGAGCCCTGTGTTCAGGCTGGCAGTCCTAATCATGCTGCATTTTCATTTCACTGGGAAGAAAATCATTTGGTTCTGAGGTAGCTCTGAGTAGCACTTTATCTCCTGAGTGGTTGTTTTCTCTTTGACATGGGGGAAGTGCTGTACTCTTAAGTGACATGCCTTGTTATAAGCATAGATTGGAGCTCCATATGTTACGGAAAACGTTTCCTCAGCTAGGACACACAGAGAGCACAGTGTGCAGCTCCTGCTAGACAGGAAATGCAGGACTGCAGGCAGAAATGCTCATTTGAGTCATCACAACATCCAGCTTTGAGCAAAGGCTGGGGGGGTTGGTCCCCAGCTGAAGCACAGGGACCCTGTCTCCCAGCTGGGTGTAAAAAGGGACAGCTTCCCAGGGGTGAGGTGAGGAGCAGCCTTCTGTCTCCAGATCCACCTTCTTAGCAGGCTTCCCTTTGAAGCCCAACTGGAGCTCAGGGCCCTGGGTCAGCCACCTGGCTTTGAACTGTGTTTCTGTGGGAATGTCACAGGTGTGAGCAAACTGGCTACAAAACCCGGGAATTAACTGGATTTGAATCACTTTAATTTCCATGACAGGAAAAGATTTTAGAGCTGTACGCATTTTTATGTAGCTTTCAAATGAAGAAATAAATGTAGCTTAAATGAAGAAATAAACTCCAAGTGTGAATTTGGGCTTGTTCAGCGTCTTCATTTGAGTCAAATTCCATGTCAATTTTAGTCTTGAAAAATCTTTCCCCTCCACCTCTATTAAAGGCTGAATGTACAAATAATATCTAAAAATATTTGGTATTTTCAGATAAATTAATTTTTTATCTTTTGCATTAACAGTCTGAACCCATGGAGCAGCGTCACTGGTACAACCACTCACCCCCTGCCATTTCAATCTGTTTCCTGGAGATGGATACCACAGGTCCTTTGAAAACACCCAGCATGCTGCAATATCTTCAAAGTTCACATAGGTTCAAGATGGTGGTTCTTGTCCTCTGGAGACAGAAACAAAGCACAAAATGTACCAGTTGGGATGTACCAGAGTAGATCTGTACCAGAAAATATGTTGCTTGCTTCTATGACAACACTGGAGACATGAGAGAAATAAGACACTGCACATCCCACACATGAAAGAGCTGAAGCTGCCTGCAATCCTGCAGTGACCATAAAGCGCTCTCATCAATTAATATTCATGTTATTTGCATGTTTGCATGACACAGGTGTCTTGGTGCAGAGCACCTGAGTCTGACACCTCCCTCCAAGATCCTCAACAGGAAGTTTTGAGCTGATTGTAGCTGTGGTACCTCTGATCCAAATTTTAGGAGCCCTGAGGTGAAAGGAGCCTGGGAGGAACGAGCTGATGGCAACCCTGTCTTCTGCTCTGATTATACAGGGAAGAAGACAACCTCCCACTCTGCAAACAAGATTATCTGTCAATGGTCTGGTACCTCATAATTTAAGTACTATCTCTACCAAGGGTGGTCATAAAAGCAAGGTCCAAGTGCTGGACATCCCCACCTGGAATGCAGGGTCAGAAGTCTGGGGGTTTTTCTTTTTCCCTCTCCACGAGGGTGCTTGGAAGATCAAATGGCTTGCTTGAACCTCATGTGCTCTAAAAGCAGCATGAAAGAGAGCACGTGGTGCCCATGGAAAGCTTTCTGGGCCTGGCTTTGTGCAGGGCAGAGAGTTGTGAGGCCCAGTGCAGAGTGGTCAGGGCAGTCACAGCCCATTAATGTCCCCAGTCCCACCTGCAGAGGAGCGAGATAATGATAACTCCAGAAGTGACTCCAGGTGTAAATAGAGTCTTAACCTGCACCCCACTCCCAGAATGTGTCAGTAGAGATCAAGAATGGATTTTCACAAATAGGAAACACTGTGCTCTCCTAACTGGGACTTGGCTTGTTAGTTCAAGGGACCAGGAGCTGCCTGTTGTCCTGAAGGAGGCTGTGAGTGAGGGGCTCACTTGGGCTGACTCCTCATCCCCTCTGCTGCTGCCCTCCAGGAGCTCCCGAGATGGGGAGGTTTCAAGGTGATGTGCTTAATCAGCTTTCGGCTTAGTCAGGGTCACGAGTGGAGGGTTAGTTCACTGTCATTATGTATCTTCTCCTCGGTTCTCTGCTTCCAACTTCACTTGAGCCAGTGGGAGAATTTTCCTGAATAATGTCAGCTCGTAACTGTGAGCTTGGCATCTGGTGGATCAGAGGGGTTGAAATAATTTGTGCTGCTGTCTGCACAAGGCTGGGAGCTGTGCAGAGGAGGCAGCTTTAATTAAAACCAGAAGCCATAGATCATGAAGCAGCCTTATCAATTTGCAGGGCTCTGGAGAGTGCTGGGCAGTTGGGGTGGAGATGGCCCCCAGCAAGACCTGGAATAACGGGTGGGCAAGAAGCAGAGTACCTTGGGCAAAGCAAAGCTATCAGCCCTGATTCTGGCCCTCTCTCCCCAGACAGAGATGCCTAAACTCAGCCTACTCCAGCATGTGGGACAGGGGTGCTCCCAGGAACACACTGAGAGGCTGCTCTGTCCTGCTGACCATCGTGTGTGGTCAAGGCTTGGGGTAGGGGACATCCTGGAGGCTCAGCCACCCCCACCTTGTGCCTGTGTAAGTCTGAAACTCCTCTAGACTCCTGTTGCTAAAGTACTGAATGGCCTCAGGTATTTGACATGGGGCAGCAGTGGAGATGAAAACTATTTTGTGTATGTATAAAAAAAATTTACATCTCATCCCTGGAAGTGTTCAAAGGCCAGGCTGGATGGGCCTTGGAGCAACCAGATAGTGGAAGGTGTCCCTGCCCATGGCAGGGAGGGGGACAAGATGATCTTTAAGGTCCCTTCTGACCCAAACCAGTCTGTTATCCTGTAATTATATGCAAAAAAAAATGCATTTAAAAAATCTTGCTTAAAAAATCTCTATGCAGCAGTGCATACAAAAAACCCCTCTGAGCTGATCGTGCTGAAGAGAACATCCAATAGTATAAGCCAATATCTATAAATCCCTGTTCTAAAAGGTGAAACAGCACTTTTAAGTGAGTCCTTTAGCTTTGTGCTCCAGGTTAAGGCAGGCTGAAGGTTTGCATTCTGCCCCTGGCCATGGATTTGCATCACCAGGGTCTGATCTGATGCTCAGTGGAGCTCAAACTGGGACTATGCCTTTGCTTTTCATTAGAGGTTTGGATTTGCTGAAAATAGCTAGATGTATTATTCATGAGCATCTCCTGTGGAAGTCACAGACCAGTTTTTCTGGACTGCATTCAATGGAACAGATTTCCATGGAGCATGGCAATGGGGTTGAAAGACTCATGTGAAACTTCTGTCAGCTACGAGCAGAGAAACTCATGAATGTCCCGATCCACAAGAGACTACGGGATACTGAGCTTGCTGCCTCTGAGAATTTAAAAATTACAAGTCAGGCCTCAGCCATAATTTTTTTTTTTTTCTTCTAAATACAAAGAAACCTCAGGGTCTTTATTTGCTTATTGGCTTGTGAACATTGAGTTCTTGTTCTCAAACAAACACTCAGGCCCTCATAGTTGTGGAAATAAATCTATTTTTAAATGAAAAGCCAGATTCTCTTGCAGTAGCAACTCTAGGGAAGCTGACTGCATGTTTCATAACTCTTCTGGGGTGAACTGAACTCTCCTGCAGGTTATTGCTACCACCTGAGTTGGATCTTCTCCATCTGGACTTGTGTGTAGTGCAGGTTATCAGCCCTGAGCTTAGGAACTGGTAGCTGATTTTAAAAATCTCCCAAGCCAAGCCTTCCCAACTAAGCAAAACACATCTGAGGGAAGAGTTTGAGGCTGTGGACTTCATGAAGTGTTCAAGGCTAAGCTGGACANATATATATATAAAGGAAAGCAAGCATGGGAAACTTCCAGGTACATTTAGCCATGTGAATAATGCTGCATCTGTTTCCATTCACTCTTCCCTCCTCCAGTTCCCAAATCTGACTCCTTGGACTGATGCTGTCACTCTGCCAGGAGAATGGTGGCAAGTACAGCAAGCACCCAGGGATGGTGTTTTGCTGGGATGTTGAGATCTGGATTAACTGCAATAGGGAAAAGCCGGCACACACAGAGGACCCAAAAACTCAGGTATAGTAAAGTTTCACAACAGAAGCCAACAGCTACTCAGCGTGTGTCCTTCCCCCTTGGAAGAAGACATAAGCAAAAGAAGTCTTTCAAAATTCATCCATTTCTGTGAAATGCTGCCCTTATATGTCCTTAATTGTGGAAACTTTGGGGTTGCAAAGTGACTTCTGAAGAAGGTATGTAGCACTTGTCTAGATGTGATGTTGGACCAAGTTCATCAGCTGCCACAGCTGCATTTAACCATCCAACACTTGGCCTGTTTTAATATGACTCTCACTTGCTGTTAAGCATTTCATTTCAAAGCTGATCTCTTGAAACCAAGTCCCCATTTGTGAGGAAATGGTGTATCTCCAAACCAACCTTGGCTGTGCTCACCTGGGCTTGTAGGGCAATGGCTGAGGCTCAGGTTGCACTGCAAACATTTAACACAGCTTTGCTGACAACATTTTCACCTCAGCAGTTAATCTCTCCTGCTGGCAACTGTTACTGCTTATCTATCCAAACTGAATGTCCCTTCCTGGAGCGCGTCCCTGCCAGGAGAACCTGGTGGGATGGAGGCAGCTAACTCAGATAAACTGAGTTACAAGCTAAACCTCTGCACCAAGAGACCTGAAACACCCAGTGCCACAGTCATGTCATCAAAGACCAGGAGCTGCCTTTACCTTCTCCCAGAGGGAAAGCTTCCCAGCATTCAGCTGTGGTGTTCCTCAGTGCTGAAACAGCTTTAGGAAGAGGATCAGGGTGTGAGGATCAGCTGTGCCACCTTGTTCAGAGCTGCCCTGTGTGTTGCAACCCAGGGATTGTAAAAACTCATGGTGGCAGGCTCCTCCTCTCACAAATTCCTGAAGCTTTTGGAGAGGATTGAGCCTTGCTGGGCTGTGAGATTCTAAGGAGCTGGGCCAAGGAGAGTGGAATTAAAGCCTGTGGGAAGCTTTCATCTGGAAAGCCAAGCTCTGACTCAAGCAGCTGTAATGACTTTGTGCTATGACCTCCCATTGCTGCCGAGTGTGGGTGTTCAACATGGCTGGAAATGCTCCCTGGCATGAGAGGTGTTCCCATCCTGTCAGGGGAGACAGAGAAAGGACATGGAAGGGAGGTAAACAATGGATGCTCTGTTAGCCCGTCCTATAATGTGAAAAAGCTTAGAATAAAATTGCATGAGCTTTTTGAGGACTCAGGAGATTGCGGAGGGCACATCTGAGTGCACCATCTGGGATGAGAGCTCTCCCAGCTCTCATTTGGTGCTGTGGAGGTTGAACTGCTGGATATCAGAGAATTTGGCTGCTGCCACGTCACAGCAGGCTGAGTCATTGGCTGTTGAGTCTTAAAAGTGCTCTGCTTTTCCTCATGCCCTCTGCTCCTGTGCCCTCAGGTATCAGCCTTCAGGGTGAGCAGGGATGTTTAGACCCTTGGGCTCTCTCCAGCGCAGAGTTATGGGACATTTCTGACTCAGAGGTGGGATTTGGCTTTTGTTCTCTGGTTTGGTGGAGTTTTTATTTGTTTTACCTTAGCAACGGAGTCAAATTTCTTATTTCATTAGGAAAACAAACACTTCAAGAAGATGGCAATCCTTTGGAAGGCTTCAGAGGTTCCGTGCTCACTTCTGATGGCCCATCTGGCCAAGGTTTAACTCTGGTGCCTGAGACTCCCTGCTCGAGCATCAAGAGGACCAGGTTTTATGCAGCTTGCCAAAAAGAATAATTTTGATACTACTCAAGAGGTGGAATTTTTTTTTCTCTCAAAACTTGTAGAACACCAAGTCTTGTGGGGGCACCTAGAAGGGATCTGTGTTTCCTAAAACACAAGAGCTCTGAGCTCTGATGGTCAACAAGTGAGAGTGCTTTTATTCAGACTTTTTTAAAATCTGCATAACTCTAGGTTTGGTGTGCAAAGTTTTCTGTGTACATATATTTTTATTTTCTTCTTGCAACCTCTTTTTGGCTTTGACCTTTGAAGGATGGTAAAATGAATCTGTTTATAAGAGTGCTGAGCCAATGTGGAGACACCTGGGTTTTCTCACCTCTTCTTTTTTTAAAGGGACCTTCAGCAAATTGATTAGTTTCTTTTGACCTTCCCTTCTTTCCTGGCTTAAACCCTTGGGGAACTTAAGAAAAATGTGCTGTAGGAGACTCAATAGTACTGTAACTTGTGAGTGAAAAATGAGAATAACTTAGAGATAAAAGATTATTAACATAGTGGGAATGTCTGCTGGAACCTTAAAGCAGGATATCAAATGTACAGTATTTTTAAAATGTTCATAAAATCAGATTTTTATTCTTGCAGAGCTTTTAAATGGCTCCTAACATTGATGAGTACTGGCTGGCTGTGTATGGGGGTGCATGGAGACTTGCCTGGAATTTATTGAAATTTCCTTGGAGATCATGTGACTTTCTTGAGGCCAAAAGTCCCAAACCAAATATTTCTCATGACAATCGGCACATTTGCCTCGGTGCATTTGTGAAAGATGCAGGCATGCTATTCTTTTGCTAAAGCAGAGTAGGTTGAAGCAGTGATATCACCCTCCAATTAAGGACATGGGTAGGAGGCTGGGAAGGGCAGAGGACAGCCTGTCCTGCTCTTGGACAGGGCTCACATAGCCTGGTGACACAATTATAAATGTCCCAACAGGTCTGCCTAGGCTGCTGGGCTTGCTCACTGTAAACAAGTCTCCAAACCCACGTCTCATGAGCTTGGGTGTCCTGTAAGCAGATCTCTCACTCTGGGAAATGGAACATGTCCCAGGACCCACAGTAATGCAGCTCTGCTTGCAAGGGGATGCTGAGGAGACAAAGACCCCAGTCCTAATCAGGCCTGTCTGAAGCCAAATTTTAAGGAAAACCAGCAAAGGGTTTTCAGATGCAGTTGCAAAAAAAGAGTTGTTTCCCTTGTTTGCTGTGAGTGGAGGCAGGAGGACACCCTCAGAGGCTGGGCATTATTGCTGGGGCTTTGCTGCATAGCAACTGGAGACACCCAAGAGCAACCTTGGCTTTATTTCTACCTGCTGGGCACAGATCACTGCAGGAAGAGCTCAGCCCGTGTTTGTGCAGAGGAATGCTGTCCTGCCCCAGGTGGATGTGAAACCACGATGGGGGTCCCACCTGCACAGCCCCAGGGGCATGCGAAACAGAGGGTGGCCACTTGTCACCTCAGCTGCCAAAATTCAGGGGGAAGAGAAAATTACAAGTGCTAAGGATGCCAATTAGACCTCCAAATAAATTGTCTTCTGTGGCTGGGAGTAACACCACTAATTACCAATACATGGGAAGCTGTGTGGGTGTCAACAGAGACTTCAAGCAGCCTTTTGAGGCTGACGTGGAATTTGTTTATTTATTATTTCCCTAGTAGACATTTGGAGTAAGGTTCCTGCTTGTTCAGAAGCTCCCAGTGAGGTTTTTAATGTCAGTATTGATTAGGGACATGGAAGGTGGGTTTTATGAAGAGGTGCTCTAACGTGATGTCCTCTGAATAACTATTTTCTACCTGTGGTCAAACAAAACATTAAAGCAACACAATATTAAAATCTTCATATGAACCTAGTGCTTAACTACATTTTCTTAAAATGGATGCTAAATGACAAAGATTTCTTTTCATGGACCAGAATTCATCACTACTGCCTTATTTTATTCAAACTTACCAATACCTGTCTTGTGGTCTGTTACTTTCTGTGCAAAAATGGTCTCCTCTGGTGCAAAATTCTCTCTTGCAAGGACCATTAACAGTAAACCATCCTATGGGTATTTAGTTAAAGAATATTCGAAATTTTCAGCTGAAGAAAGGAAATAGATAGGAAAACCCTCTGAAAGCTGGGTGACTCTACTGGCATCAGTCAGCTCTCGAGTTGATAAATCAAAGGTTTGCCAGCTAAAGTGTCTCATCAGGAGTGACAGTAAGTAAGGTATGAGACTGTTCTTTGTCAAAGCCTTGATGTGTGTGCATGGTAGGAATGAGTGGATGGCTTTGGGATTGTTAGGCATCAGAAATCCCCTCTGGAGAGCAAGATCCATCTGTTTTCCCAATCTCTGCCTGAGTTCTGTACTTGGTTACGTGACTTTCCCTTGAGAACATTTCCTCTGAATATTGTTCATAAATATTTCCAAGAAACCAAAAAAACTATTGTTTGGCTTCTGTCTTTATTTTGGTTTTTTTTTTTTTTTCTTCTAAATACAAAGAAACCTCAGGGTCTTTATTTGCTTATTGGCTTGTGAACATTGAGTTCTTGTTCTCAAACAAACACTCAGGCCCTCATAGTTGTGGAAATAAATCTATTTTTAAATGAAAAGCCAGATTCTCTTGCAGTAGCAACTCTAGGGAAGCTGACTGCATGTTTCATAACTCTTCTGGGGTGAACTGAACTCTCCTGCAGGTTATTGCTACCACCTGAGTTGGATCTTCTCCATCTGGACTTGTGTGTAGTGCAGGTTATCAGCCCTGAGCTTAGGAACTGGTAGCTGATTTTAAAAATCTCCCAAGCCAAGCCTTCCCAACTAAGCAAAACACATCTGAGGGAAGAGTTTGAGGCTGTGGACTTCATGAAGTGTTCAAGGCTNTTTTTTTTCTTTTAAAAAAAAAAATCTGGATGGCTTTTCAGCAGGGAATGTTACTGTTGTGGGTCTCTTCAGCAGGTTGGGGAGGGAGGGGGTTATTGTTCCTGGGTTTGGGCAGTTTGTTTGGATGGCTGTTCACTTTGTTGTTGTTGTCTTTCTCCTCCATTTCTGGCAGTCTGGGGAGGTGGGTGGTTCTCTGTGTTTTTTTTTTTTTTTGGTTTTTTNGACAGGGCTTGGAGCAACCTGGTATAGTGGAAGGTGTCTCTGCCCATGTTGGGGTGAAACTGAAGGAGCTTTAAGGTTCCTTCCAACCCCAACCATTCTGGATTCTCTGGTTCTACTAATGTCTCCAAATAGTGACTATGAAAAAGGAACATTCTTGGCCCCTGCTTGTCCAGGAGGAGCTGGAGCCTGTACAGTCCATGGTGGCAGCAGGGGCAGAGAAGCTGGCAAAGCACAGAGGTGCCCTCTGCTCTTGCTTGGGGTGACACAAAGAGATTATTTTAATCTTAGGTCAGAACTGCTGCCAANTTTTTGTTGTTGTTGTTTTTTTTGACTGCTTGTGAATTATTTATTCAGGCAGCCTTTTCTCTGGGTTTTGCTGTTTGCTTTGTAGGGTTTGTTGTATCTTGGGGCACTTTGTGGTGTTGTTCAGCTTTTGTTACCCCTAAGTTCAGCTTGTTCTTTGTGACTTCCAAGTGGCTCCTGTGGCTGGGAGCTTCTGTAGCTGTTTCTTGACAGTCTGATTTACAACCTAAAAGTGCTTTTCCCTTCTCTCCCAGGCTGCCCACTGCTCAGGGAGAGTGCAGGGCTGAGAGCTGGACTTTGATGTTCCTTGTGGGCTCCTTCCAACTCTTGATATTCTGTGACTGACTCTGTGGATGACAGGAAGCAGTGGATGCCATTTGCCTTGTCTGTAGTCAGGCTCTGATGCAGTGTCCCTCAATTTTCTTGTATCCAGTTTGGGGTGTAACTGCCTGGATAGGTGGACAACTAAAAGTGTAGGAAAACTGCCAGGATCATTGGGTCAGAGCAGTGGTCAGTGGTTCATGCTCTGTCTGGAGGATCTTACCAGGAGGGTTACTCTGGGATTCCCCCAGGCCCTGTCCTGCTCCTGCTTAGGGAAGGAGGGTGATTGGAGGCATCTCACTTTGAAGAAAGTGGTTTGGGAAGGATGAGCAGTGAGCCCACTGCCAGGTCATCCAGGACTTCATTGGAGCTATTCCTTGATTTTCAGGCTTAGATAAAGTTTTTGCATTGCTCCACAGTACTTAAACAGCCCCTCTGAGGTTTATTTTCTCAAGTACCGATCCTACAAGGCATTAAAAAAATAAACAAACCAAACACCCCCTCCCCCAAAAACCACAGATAAACAAACAAAACCACACACACACAAAACCCAAAAAACCACAGGTGCAAAAAACCCCAAACACACAACCCTCTCCCCCCCCCAAATAATCCCAAATACATTTATTCATTTGCTTTACCGCTGTACAGGTCACACTGGGTATTGTACACACCTGCCTTAGCCAATTACCAAAAAAGGCCATGACCAGAATGTGTTTTATCCCTAAAGCATCCTTCAAATAGGTTTCTTCCTTGTCTCTCCACTTGCCCTCCTGAATGTATTGGGCATCTCCAGTGTAACAGGTCAACTTTAAAAGGTTCAACAAAACTTACAACTGTTTGCACAAATGGCAAAAACTTAAATTTTCTGTATTTACAGTTGAACAAAATTAAAATTTGGAAGCTAAAATATTGGGTTGGGGTTTTTTTCCTCATTCCTTTTCGTAACTCCTGAATTCACTAAGAGTTATGAGATGGAGGATGGTTCCTCCTTCCTTGCTTTCTTGCCCTCACCTTATCCACCCTGAAGGTTGGTATGTGAACAACTGGGAGGTGAAGATCTGGACTAGAAACAGAGGAGGGCTCTTGCAAGCCTGAAAGAGGCGGTACCACCTCTCTTGCCATGCCTTCCTCCTTGAACTTCCAAGTGCAGGAAAACTGGTCCCAGCCTTCTCACCAATCCCCTGATCTGGGAGCACCAGGATTTTTTTAAACCCAAGTTGCTGTGAAGCTGTTTCATCAACTCGGCCAAAGGCCACAGTTCCCCACTGAATTCTCCTGCCAGGTGGGACCTGTTCTGGAGAAGTGGCCATGGGCTCACATGCATCAGACCTGGACCCCCTTTCCCCCTTTCCCTGGGTTCCTTCCCTTACCCACACTGAAATCTCCCAGCTGGAAGGAAACTGACTTTTCATTCCTTTGGCATTTATCAAAAATGAGCAGGCAGTTACTTCAACACCTTCATGAAAAGATGTAGAAATATTATAAGCTGATTTCACTTCTGTCTTGTTAAAGGGAAAGAAATAGGCTGTGTTATAAATATGCAATTAAAAATAGTAGCAATTAGAGCATCTCAAGAATGAAACAGGAGCTTGCTGTGAGGTAGAGCTGCTTTCCCTTTTGCCTGTGCTTCTAATTCCAAACTCTTTGATGTCAGGATCTAATCTTAACAGCTGATGCTCAACTTCTGTTTTAGCCATGCATGTTAAATGCCATGATGTAAAGATCCTTCACTGCCTGTCAGTGGTGCAAGGGTAGACACAGCTGGAAACCCCTGCATGCTTTTGCATGGCTCAGCTTCATTTGTTTGTGGACAACGGAAAAAGATGCCTTCTGGGATGAACCTGGGGCTCCTGCTCTCTCATGTGCTGGTTGGAAAAGCAATATTTGGTGCAAGCTGAGACCTCAGCATCACTAAAGATCAAACAGTCCCTGCCATGGCCCTATTTCATAGAATCCTGCAACGGCTTGGCTTGGAAGGGACCTTAAAGATCATTTAATTCCAACCCCGTGCCACAGGCAGGGACACTTTTCACTAGACCAGGTTGTTCAGAGCTATTTCAGTAGAGCTAATTGGTCTAGGACAGACCAGGAGCCTCTGGCACCCCAGCTGCATTTCTGCAGCATCCTTGAGGCTGTTATGAACTCTGAGACACTTCAGTGAATGCAAATACTTTCCAAATGAATTCCCCAATCCAGATACCCACATGCTCAGGGCTGGCAGTCATGGCTGACCCAGTGTTCGCCCACCACTACCTCCATGTTGTGCTTTTCCAGCTGATATTTCAGAGCTTGCCAACACAGAGGTCACCACAAAGGACATATTTCCATTAGTTCTTCTCATGCCATGCTTCTGGAGCCAGCTGCTCCTCCTGCACCAGCCCATGTCCTGAGGTGCAGGCATTAGGAATGGCAGAAGTGACAGCAAATGGAAATTTCAAGTCCCTGTGTTGCTCAGCATCCAATCCCTTGTGCCCACACTTGCCTTCAGTCAGAAAAAGAGAATAATTAAAAACCAGCACACTTTCTTCCTGCTCTCCCTTATTTTTGACATATTTTAGTTGTATTTCTAGTCTATTTTTGACATATTGCTAGTAAAACCTAGAAGGTTAAAGGCTGGACAGGGAAGCAGCCGCAGCAAGGCTCTGTTTCAAGGAGTGCTTTCCATTTGGGGATCAAAACCCTGTGCAAAGCATGGAGGTGCCCTGAATTTTTTAGGCACTGTCTCCCATCTGCAGTAAGGAATTGAGCACAAAGTGGCATCTTGTGCTCCTGACACATCTCTTCCCCTCCACAGCCGTCTTGAGCATGACAAAGAGCTGCTGTTACCAGACTTGTGTCTAGACAGTATTGGCTTCTCGTCATTAGCTGTACACTCAGATCCTTTCTAAGAATAATAGCATTCAATGTGTGCCTCAGGTACTTGGCTGTGTGTGGATGGGCCTGGACATGTGCATAACTCCTCACACAAGTGGGTGGATGATAGGACCGGCACAGCCTGGCCCCTTATCCACCTGGGAAAACCCTGCATGGATGCACTCACCTGGGCTCAGAGCAGATGAAGTGGTTTGACAGGCATTAGGCACTGGAGTGCTGCTGGCCTCACAAAGAGCTATTTCAGCATTCCCATCCCCTGTGCTGAGGGCCAAAGGATGCTGACTCAACCCTCTGAGCAGCCCTTGTGTCCCTGCCTGTTATCATCATCTCTCAGTTTTTGCTGTAACATCTGTGTTTGTCCCCGATGAGATGGCAATTTCCTTGGGGCACGGAGCACAACTCATCCAGAGGAGTTTAATTACCCCAAACACCCTTTTCATTGCTCTCACAGGGATTTTGGCTTCCATGGCTCCTGTTGGATGAAGCCATGGCTCAGGGAAAAGGCCCTACCAACAGACACCCTGTGTCTGGATTGGAGACAGTGCTTCCAGCAGTGCCATGCTCCAAGGTTCTCCTTACTGATGAGAGACCTGCAGGGATGTCCTGCACCCTCTTGGAAGGAGGAGTGGATGGTGCGTGGGGAGGACACAGCCAGGTGAGCCAACAGCAAACAGGTCACCACAGTGCTCCTGGCTGCCAGCAGAGCTGAGGTGGGCTGTCAGCTCACCTTGGCCATCAGGTGTGTATGAGTATTGACAATGCCATGTTGCAGCTCCTTCTGTGCACACAGGGAACAAACACAACCTTAGTGCTCCTGTTCTCCCTGGTTGTCCTCATTTCTGCTTGTAGGGTGGCCACTCTTTGCAAACAAACACAGGTTGCAGGCCCCCCAAGCTGGGTCACACAGGGTGACCAAGAGAACCAGAGTGACCCTGTGAAGAGACATCTGTCCTGGCTGCTGCTGTGGGCACTGGGAATGAGTTTGTGCCCAGGGCTGCATCCTGGGAGGGGATGGCAGGAGACAGCGCAAAGTCGCTGCCCTGAGCAAGCCCTAAGGCACCACACTGACTGATCTTGCTGGCGTGCCAGGACAGACACAGTTAAACCAGGACTTTTGGGCATGTCAGTGCTTCCTCCAGTCAGATGCTTTCTGACTTGAGCCCTGGCCCTTCCCTGGCCCTCCTGGCAACTTTGCTCACAGCCTTGGTGCTATCATAAGATGCAGACACTTGTCTAAATACTTAGATGAACTGTTTACATATTTCGTTGTCTTGTTCTCTAGAGAGTTGTGCTTAACTGGCCATGCAGTAGGAGGTCTTTCCTGCTGTAGGTCAAAAGGCAATTGAGAAGAACTGGATTTTCATTAAGGCAGGGACCTGCCTCCTGCATGGCATCAGACCAGCAAGTATGGAAAAACAGCACCGTCTGAGGTGTGAGAGAAGCCCAGAAACAGGGACCCATCCCTGGGTGCTAACACTAATCTGCTTTTTGCTAGATGTCTCCTTCATTTCCACTCAGCAGCCTGGGAAGTGCAGAACTTCCACAAACACAGCTTTTACTCATGCCATCACAGTCCCCAACTCTACTTGCTCCAAGAGCATTTGGAATGTTTTCCCTAACTCTTTGCAATCCCCACACTCTGTGTGCTTTTCCTCCAGGCCTTTAGCTGAAAGCACAGCAACATCTCCTGGAACCAGGTGGCTACTGCAAGTTCAGTTATCAAAGTGCCACACTCGAATCTCCACAAATTTACTCAATTTGAGAAACTCTGGATTTGTTCCCTCATGCAGGTGCCAGGGATGGCTCTGGGGTACTGTGTGTCCTGCACATTTCCTCGCCTTTGTGAGGAGAAGGAAGGACCAGCTCTTGGAAACTGCCTGTTTGTTGTTCAAATGTCCCTCAGGAAAGTTTATCAGACCTGATGAGGCAGACACCAGGTTGTGTGAAGTATTTAGAGGGAAACCAGGGAGAAGGAACTGGATTGGTGGCACCACACTAAAGGAGACGGGAAGGATTCACCCCATCAACAAGAGATGCCAAATGGCTGGATTTTACTACCAAACAGATGGTGTCCTGTAAAGAAAAGCAACTGGGGATGTGCACCATGGGTATCCCTGGTCCAAGGATAAGGAAGTTGGAAGGAGCCACCAAACGAGATTCTCTGCATGGATATAAGGCAAAGTGCTGTCCTTGCTGACCTCCTCTATAAGAAAGAGGCAAATGCAGAAGGGCAACGACTGGCACCTCGGAGGAAAGACAGCAGCAGTGGGGCCAGGTAGGATTTGTGTCTCAAGTGCATCAGCCCCATTTGCAGTGACCCCACATCCTGATGCCACCTCAGAGTACACAAGCTCTGGGGGCAGAGCCCAGCTTGATGCCAGCCCAGTTGGGCCCACCTGTAGCGTCCCTCCCTTCTCCTTCTCGTATAAGAAGGTGGAAAATACTGGAAGGAAACAGTTGTTCCCATGGCTTAGAGGAAACTGGAATGAGAGCAAGGGTGGACATGAATGTAGATTTCTTGTCTGGTGCCATGTAAAGGCACTGCCTGTACTACAGCAAGCCCACCAGCATCAGCAGCCAAATTATTTGTTTAATTATAACTGCTGTCCTCGATGCATCTTGACTTGCTAATTAGTATTTTAAGTGCTTGTGAAATAGTTTGGATGTATTCCTTCAGCTTTCACACACATCTCTATCACCATTGCTATTCCTTCTTCCTGCCCTGTGCCATCACCTCAGTAACATCATTTCTGCTTCCAGACAGGCTGAATTCTCTAAAGCAGGAGGAAAACACAACCTTCTTTGCTTATTCATGCACAAGGAGCTCTTATTTGCATGAGAAGAGATGAGGCTGTGGAGCAGCACTCCCTAAAGTCTGGGGAGAAGGGAATCTATGCTCATAGGCAGGGAATAATGAGGCACAAATGTGGATAAGCTGATTTTTTTGTTGTTGTTTTGCAGCATTTCTGGATTTTTCACCGCATTTTCTTCACTCAAACCACTCCACTCAGCTGATCCATGGCAGTGGTGGGCTGGGAGCAGCACTGGCAATCTTGGTGGGATTGCAGGGGCCAATTGCCTCGGCAACACACGCAGGCGAGGCAGAGGGGACGTCCTACATAACTGGATTCCAAAACCAGGCACAGGGTTCTGAATGGACACCACGGCTGCTGTGTCAGCCTCCTAAATCGGGTTCAGCAGGAACACTGGCAGGTGTGGACAAACGTGTAGCCATGGGTGGGGGGGCCTGTTGGATCTGAGCATTAGCTGAGGAATTTGTTAAATTGCCCTGACAAGCAGATGAACTTTGAATTACCCTGACAGGGAACCACAAACGATGCTTTTTTTTTTTTTTTTTTTTTTTTTTTTTTTTTTGCACGTAGTATCTGGCAGCTGTACAAAGGACCAAAAAAATCCCTTATTTCACAGGTTTCCTCTTAGTTTTTGGAATGTTTCTTTCTGTAAGTATGAAGACAGGAACTATTAAAAATTATTTTCAGCAGTTCTTAAAGCACACAGTCATGCCAGCTGCTATTTATGAATAATGTTTGGGAGGTTCTGTCAATGGAAGAACAAATAGATTTTTGTATGTGCACAATTCTGTATATTTAGCACACAGAGGCACTTCCCAAATGTTTTGTGAGAACAAAAAGCCCTTTCCCTGGCTGTTTACAGATGACTTGCAAAGAATAAGTGAGAGGTTCGAGCGTGGCTGAACGGAGCAGCTGCTGAGAATTCAGATAAATGGTTTCCAGCCCTGTTCTTCCTCAAGCTCTGCTTTGGAGGCTGCAGAAAAGAGACACATCGCAGGGTAATGCTGTCCATCACATCGGGGCTTAGAAGGCAATCTTGTCTCATTTCCATTCTCCCCACCTGCTCTTTGGAAGCTTATTCTATAAGTGTTATCACTGCTGAAAGCTTTTTAGTGTTTGGGTTCCAGCCGTGATCTCATGGGCTTTGATGAGCTTTCCGGAGCTGAAAGAAGCTTGTGTGAACAAGGAAATAGAGATGATCCCTTGGAAATGAAGATGATCCCTTGCACCTGGATGCCACGTGCCCTGGGATGTGCCCATTCTTATGATGAAAATTGCACACATCAGCATCTTTGATTTCCCCAGCATTGATTCTGACCTTGTGTGGCTTCAGTGGGGCAAAGTCTGGCTTTCCAAATTTCCAAGGCTCTAAAAATGTATCTTTTGTGGTGATAAATTGCTGAGATGAAGAACACCAGATTTCTTTGAAAGCCAAATTGGCCTCCAGTTCCTGTGTTGCCAAAGTCTGCATCCGAAAAAAAGATGAAAATATAGTCACCTGTTAGGTATTTTGTGCATCCCCCATCACCAGGGCTAATAAGGTAATCCCCCATTAGGCCATTCAAGGCCATAAAAACAGGTTTTAAGTCAGAGAAACATTTTGCTTCAATATAAGCAGTGGGTTTTTTGTAAGCTTGTTTTACTTCTCCTTGTTTGTTCATGAATTGGGAATCTCTCACATCCTATACAGAAGCTGTTTAGGATTCCTAAACATTTCTTTCTTTGTAGGTAGGGTTACTGAGCCTGCAGGAGTACTTGGCTCAGACTTTACAGGAGGCAAACTGAGGCCTCAAAGGCTATTTAAACCAAAACAAAATCAAAGTAAAAATTCACCTCGTAGGAAAATGTTTCTGCACAGCTGGTGTAGAGCAGGAGAAAGCCCTCAGTGGTGGAACAGAGCTTTTACAGGGTTCATTAGACTGGACCTACCTCTCTGTTGTGCTTGAAACTTGTGGAGAGAATGTCTTCCCCCGTCTGAAATACAGGCTTCAGCAAGAGCAACCTGAGGGGAGGATGAACCAGCAGGGACTGCTTTGTCTAACACATCATCATGCATCAGTCTAGAGCATGGAATAAATATCTTCGCTGTCAGATGTAAGACATCCTTTAATTTTTCACTGTGGCTTGCTCTGGAGTGTCAGAGTTCCTACTGGAATATCCACTAGAACAAAGAAAGGATGAGTGGTACTTGTGCTCCACCACCCTGACACAAGGGAATGCAATAACAAAAATCTTAAATTTACATCCTTTCTGCAAGGAGCAGTGAGATGGTTCATCCTTCATCAGCTCCTACCTTCACCCATTAATTTCTTAGACTACAGAAGTTGATTCAATTTGGTCCAAGCTGATGTCTCTTGGGTAGGAATGGGTGTCACATCAACTTCTGTCCCGCACAGAACAGGGACATCTTAGAGATATATTCAAAGAAGGTGTTGCTCTGGCTTTTGGGGACAGCTTTGGGGATGTGTCTCTTTTTTGGTCCCCAGTCACAGTAAATACCCAAGAATTAGGTTATTATGAAAGCCCTCAGAAACTTGAGCCAAGGTAAGCAACACTCCAGACTGAAAGGTCATGGAATCATAGAACCTTTTAGGCTGGAAAAGACCTCTAAGATCAACTCCAACTGCTCCCCCAGCACTGCCAAGGCCACCACTTACCCATGTCCTCAGGTGCCACATCTACACAGGGACAGGGACTCCACCACTACCCTGGGCAGCCTGCACCAGGGCTGGACAGCCCCTTCCATCAACCTGAACCTGCCCTGGCACAGCCTGAGGCCATTCCCTCTCCTTCTGTCCCTGTTCCCTGTGAGCAGAGCCCAGCCCTGCCAGCTGGGCAGGGAGTGAGGAGTTGTGCAGAGCCAGAAGGTCCCCCCCCAAGCCTCCTCTTCTACAGGCTGAGCTGCCCCCCAGCTCCCTCACCAGACTTGTGCCCCAGTGCTCGAGTGGTGGTGAAATAGCCCTGGGGATTTGTCAAGAACTTCAACTCCCCCATGGGTAGAACCAGCTGAGCAGGTGGGTACACAAAATCTTTGTCATTGGTTGCATTTAGTTTGTGGACTTTTCTGTAATTCAGTACCAGTAAAAGGAGAAGTTGTGACCTGGAAACCTGCTACCTGGTTGATGTGGACAGGTCACTCTTCCATTTTCTTGGAGCAAACCCAGTTTTGTCCTTCTTTGGGGATTTGTGCCCCTGTGCGCAGCAGCTCATGTCAACTGCTGATGCATGGCCAGGACTGGGGGCAGACGTCTGCAACAAGAGAGATATTCCAAGTGGATTGTTGAGCTGACAGAGAATGCCTGGGACAGACTTCACTCAAACCTTCTCACATGCTGGACACTCCTGTCACCTGCTCTTTGGATCAAAAGACTGATGACCCAAGTGCATAATAATGAATTAATAGAGACCTAGGGGGACTGAGAAGTCAAGTGTTTGACAGCAGTGGTCTGCTTTCCCTGTTGTTCTGACAGTTGCCCTGTCAGGCCTTATCACACAGTCACTTCTGAGTCTGAGGGATGACAATAAGGATTAGCTTATACGAGCTAGATGATGTTGGAAAAAAACAACTTTCATCTGCTAAGTATTCCCTCTTGTCCTGATGGCTGCAAGGGACTGTTGGGAGCCATATGCTTCCTGCCATTTCATTCAGCTAAAGGACCTGCACCCAGCAATGGCATCCCAGAGCTGAGACAGGCACATGCCAGTGGGAGGCTCATCCCAGTATTGTCACCAGGGCTGGGTTTCTGCTCAGGACCCTGGAGCTTACAAATTGTGCAGCTGGAGATAAGCAGTTCCAGTGCATTAATGCACTGCAGTACACGGATCAGCAAAGCATGAACGGGCTGTTGGAGTCAGAGGGAAGGTGGTCTATGGCCCTGAAATATTGTTGGATTGCATCCAGGCTCCCTCTGAAGTCAGTAGGAGCTGGATTGTTATACTATTACCTTTTTCTTCTATTTATCTTGGAAGTCTAAATGAATTGGTCTAAATAAAGTGAAGTCTAAATAAATTGGTTTCAGAAATCCATGCTGAGAGCATCAATATTGACATGTGAAAACCATGTCTTAGAAAACAGTCCTGCTCAAGGCAGTGGATTTATTATGAGATCACAGAAGATCCACTGCATGTGTCAGAGGGACTTCAAGACCTGGGGGCTAAAACATTACAAGGCACCACAAAGGCAGCCAGGTTTAAGGAGGAGAATACTGAGGAGCAGATTTCTTCTACTCTTACAGGGATTTGGGATTAGGACTTTGGTTGAGCACCTGAGAGACGCATGTCAGCGGAAAGAGTAACCTTGCAAGGATTTGTGTTTACTGCCTGCAAAATATCAACAGAACAGAGCAGTGAGTGACCAGGGGAAGGACCAGCACCACCCACATCTGCCAAGGGTTCACCCCACCCCAAGGTGGTGTACTGACTATATCAGCCATGCTGCACCTTCAGCTTGTTGCAAAGCAATCTCTGTTCATGAACATAATTTTAAATGCAGATGAAGACCCAAATCCACTTACAGAGTCCAAAAATGAACCCCCAGTTAGAAGACAAGCTTGTCTAAAATGAAATCAATTGTCAGTTGAGGTGCCCCCTTTGTGCCAGCAAAGGACACAGGAGATGCATTTCAACACACTTGAACAATCAGGCTCGTTCCAGCACCAACAGCAATAGTCACTTTTCCAGACAGAGTTGACATTATGAATGAGTTGTCGGTTACTTTGCTGCTTTGTTAACATTATTGATTCTACAGCTATGTCCTTAAGCAGCAGTACCTGAATATAAACTACCCAGCAGCAAAATTATAACTGCATTTGGATGCAGAACACAACCTTCTTATCACCAGACTTTCAATCCCATCCAGAATTTCAGGGTTACTCATGCAAAAATAGCTTGTCTGCCTGAGTGAGTGTGAGAGGGCTGTTCCTCAGCAGCACGATGCCTTTTACCACCAGCAGCTGGGAAGCAGCTCAGGAATATCTGCCTTTTCAGAGACCTCCAAATCCACCTCCCAAGGACCTCTTCATGGAGCTCAGAGCCATGTGAAGGAGCCCAAGTGTTGGCCAATCTCCCATCAGCAACGCTGGCTCAGCTGGGTCAAACCCTCACCCTGCTCCAGCCAGAGCCAGAACACATCCAGATTTGCTGCTTTGGATAAGGTCATCCACCAGATTTACAGCTGGTCTGGCATTTTGATGACATTAAAATAGCACAAGTTTTAGCACTCGTAGGGGCAGAACCATGCATGTGAGCTATGAAGGTGCTCATCTCAGTGGGTGGAATTACATCTCTTGTGGAAAAGCTCTGTGCTGGAAGTCTAGTGGGAAGTGTCCCTGCCCATGGCAGGGCAGGTGGAACTGGGTGATCTTTAAGGTCCTTTCCAGCCTAAACCCTCCTGGGATCCTGTGATTCTCTCTTTTCAAAGCTCCCCTCCAAAATTTGGCACTATATTTGATTATATCTTCTGCCTTTCCCATCCCAGCCTTATGGGAATGTGGCCTGCTCCTAGGCAGGTGTTGTAAGGAACTACTCTTGGCAAAGTTTCCAGGCAAAAAACAATAAGGAAAGTGGGTGAAAAGTGCAGGAATGTCCCTCACAGGGGGAGCAGCCATGCAAAAAACAGGGACCATGAGTAGTAAAACTAATGGTGAGGAACAAGCCAGGAGCCCGTGTTGTGCAGCTGTTGGAGCAGAAAACAGAGCCGTAATAGAGCAATGGGATATTTTTCCTTAAAGAGTTTGCCTGGCTCTCCACAGGAGTACAAAAAGACCTTTGCTCACCTAGCTGTGACAAGTTACAAATGGAGGTTAAAAAGATTGTTAAACTTGGCCACTTGGGTCCACCAGAGAATATAAAAGCCCTTTAAACCCAAATTATTTGATGTAAGTAGGACAGTCCAACCTTTATTCTTTGCCAGAAGCTTGGTTAAATAAATGCTTTTCTCTGAGTGAAAAAATGAACTTCTTAGTAAAATCTGTCAGAAAAAGCTTCCAGTGGACAAGGCATTGAGAGGCTATAGTGACACATCCCCAGACACTCGAATATACTTTTTTTCTTTATCAAATCTGCTTTTGATATAAATAGCCCCCTCTCTCACCTACACCCGTGTGGTTTTATGCACACCTGCACACAGATATGTATATATGAATATAGAACTGTTTATTCCCAAAAGTTAAAGCAGCTTTTAAATCATGTGTTTAGCATCTTAAAATCAGATGTAAATACTCATCTCACAGGCTCATACTCATGGCTGAAACACCAAGTGTGCTCCCACCTGGCTTGGAGCTGTCTCTGGACCCATCAGATGGCAAGCAAGGGATATAGATCCTGATTCAATACATCTCCAAGTCACTCTAGTTAAACCATGTTTCCTTGGGAGCTGAGAAGTGGGAGAATAAGATTTCTACTCAAAAGGTACGTGCCCAGAGCACCAGGCCTTTAATTATGCAAAGGACTGGAGCCAGCTTCCTCCTGCCTGTTCAGATAAGTGGTTTCACCGAGAGATTACAGAAAGCAGAATTTGGCACCTGGCTCCGCTGGCACGAAGGGGCTTTTGTTCTTTGCCCACGCAGTCTCCTGCTATGGAAATTTGTGCTTATCCCAGGATCCACCCGAGTGGATCCAGTTGTCATGTCAGCAGATTAGTGCCTACAAAAGACCAGCAGCCCCGGGCAGACATTTAGCATCTCCCAAAGACTCGGAGCTGAATGGTGCAGATGCTCATTTGTCCTCTCTGTCCCATGTAGGAAGAGCTGGCCCAAGCCCTGTTCTGCTCCAGTCCCCTGGCCTCAGGAGCTGGAAAGGCAGTTGCTGGAGGCTGTTTTCCTGCAGAACAAACTGGTTCTGTGTGTGCCAGTGTTACCTGGGCCATGGCAAATTGCAGAAACCAGCAGAAATTCAGCAAATCCCTCTAATGCCGGCTTGGCAGCCTTGAAATATCTTTCACTGTCTGATAACTATACACAAAACCAGCCTTGTTTTCCTCTTTTGCAGTCTTGTGGTGGCTGGTTGTAGCAGGACAGCTGGTCACCAAGGGAAGGGCACCTTACCCAGGGATAGGCAGGACAGAGCTGCCTCCTGACTGGAGCCACTCCTACTCTCAAACAGTTTCATATCCAGAAATCAGCTGAAATCAGATCTGGTAAAAGTGTCTTTTAAGTTCCTATGGACACAGTGAATTGCTGCACTAGCATGAAATGTGCAGAATATGTCTTCGGAGCTTTGGGAGAAGCAAGCCCTGGTAGTGGAAACTTGGGTGGAGGCTTTGGAAATTGCCTTGGTGTTGGGTTAATGCTTCTAATTGAAGTGAGCACTAAAGCTAATACAGACTTCAAGGGGAAGGGATACCCCAAGGGTAAATCTTGGAGATAACTGGGATACTTTCTCTATATTTCAATGTTTACACAAAGACTTCATAGCTGCATATTTATGGTGACTGTACAGAGTAAGAGTGACATCTGAAGAAACATATGGAGGCTTTCTTCTCCAAAGAGAAAATTGGATCGAGACAAAAATGACCTAAATAAACTTCAGAAGATCATAGGAAAGTATTCCTTGGAGGCAGAGAGAAGGAATATATACATGCAGATAGGTGCTGAGTATTGTTCTTTGGGGAATTTCAGCGCATCAAAGGAGCCTGGTATCAGTCCTGGAATAACATCAGAAGGAATGTTGTCTGAGGAGAAGCAGAGGGGCTGAAAGAAATTTATCTGGGCAGAGGAAGGTACAATGGACTCTCCAGTTTTAAATGCTGAGGTGGTTTCTGACTTTTCCGTGTTTTGCTCACTGGGCTCAAGAGAGAACAACTTCTCCCAGCTCAGATGCTTGTGATTGATGGAGAGGTGGACCAGTAGAGTTTGTGGTGGAGCCAGGAAACAACAATAAATTATTGGGTCAGTTTATATAATAAATATTGTAATTTATGGGCTCAGTTGTCTAAGACAAGCATAGAATAAGGTAACTACACTTATATCTGCTCTATCCCCATATTGGAACCATTCATGAGCCCACTGTGTCATAAACCAGAGTATAATTTAGGAAGGAAAAAAGAATCAAAGCAAATGAGAGATGGAATTCAGGAATACTTCAAGCGCGTGTACACAATGGAGCACTGACCTCAGAGTGCAATTGAAAAGGATATTATAAGACATCAGTTTGGAAGGAGAATGTACAGTTTATTGCAAAGAAGGAAAAATCCAGGGCAGAATTTGCTCACTCCTCCCCACCTCCATTTTTCACTGCAGGTAAATCAGATTACAAGAGGGAATGTGCAGCTTCTGAAATGACTGTAAACTCAAACAAACTGCTGGGCCTCCTAAGCACTTCCCCATGTGAAAACAGCACAAAAACTAAACACAGCCTCAGGAGAGAGCTGGGTTAAATGGCTCATCTTCTGTGTGCTGTCTGTGTGGAAGAATTGACACTACCAGCTACAAAGAACGAATGAGCTTTTGAAAAGAGACCTGTGTGCCCCAATCCAGCTCGGCAGCTTCTGCCCTCTGGTTTGTCTGGGTGATAATGAGCATCAGGTGGTGGCTTGTCATTGTGTGCTGTCCCCATCAGCCCAAGAGGGCTTGGAGTAGTCACTGAGCTGTATTTTTAGCATCAGGTTCCTCCAGTTCTCAAGCCTGAGCCCAACAGTACCTCTGCATTCCGGACTTTGGGTGAGTTACTCGTAGGGCTGAATTACCCTGCCCTGCTGAGACCCAGCACTCTGTCTGAAAAAAACTCCACAAGCAGTGAGAAAAAACTGCCCTTCATTCGATTTTCTTTCCTTGTGGCAGTAACCCCCCCTCCAAACTCTGTCCCCATTTGATAAGCTGTGATAGCCTTTTCAATCACAGTCTGAGGTACGGCCTCTTCAGGTATTCAGAACAAAACAAAATGTTGGGTGATGAGGGGCTTTGGATGGCTCAGTGTTTGGGTGACAACAGGCTTTGGGTGGCCCAAAGTGGGTGGTTGGCCTCTTTTTGTGCAATTGCAGGTCCTGGATGACCAACTCAAGTCACCAACCCAAAGTCTTCCCCTCTTTCTTCTATGGCATATCTCATATTTAGGAATATTTAGGAATACCTCTGACTGTGGGAGAATGCTGGCCCAGCCTGGAAGAACAGGTTTAACTTGAGATGCTCCTTCAGGAAACTGCTGCCTGTTGAGCACTGAGAAAGGGAAATGCAGGTTTGCCTTCAGCGCTAATGAGAAGCTGTCCTGGGTACTCTGCATATCTGGCCAGAGCACGTTGACCACAAATTCAAAGACATATGAGGTTATTCTCAGGCCAAGGAGTTGCTGCACTAGAAAGAAACCCCACAAAGACCCCATTGGACCCCAGAAAAGAGTGTTTGTGTTTTGAACATCACTTTTCCCCCTTTCCTCTCTCAGCTTTGTAGGAGCCCCACTGGGTCTGGGTCCACCCCGATACCTCTCACAGCGAGGCCTTTGAAAAGCTTTGTTTGAAAGACATGGGAAGAAATGGGAGATTTAGGTCCCTTTCCCAGCCTGAAGGACCAGCCAAGCACGTTGTGATGCATTTCAGGGCTGTATTGGACTGACACATCACCTGGTCATGAAAGGGTTCATCACAATAAAGAAAATCCAGTAAATGTCTGCTGCTGGAGTCACTGCCTGGAGAGGAAGCTGCAAAACTGCCAGCATGGAGAGCTGGGAAGGTGGTTGGTGCCTCCACACTTCCTTGGGGAAGTTATCCTAATACCTCTGCATCTCACACCCATGGTCCGAGGGCCACTATGACCAGTCATGGTCTTTCCAGGGGACACTGCTGCCAGCAGATGGTTTTAAAGGTGTCTAAGGAATAACCCTGTACAGCCTAAAACTCTTGGTCTACCAAGAAAAGAACTCAAAGAGCTTTTTGTACAGATGTTCCCACACCGGATTTATTTACTGTTATTTTCCTGCTGCCTTACTGTGCTTCTTATATACCATCTATCATGCTATTTATATACTATATTTATGCATCTACCTCTGCACAACCCGATGTGGGCAGAAAGCAATGCAATGTGACCCAGCCTGAAGCCCTAAAATGCCCTGGCTGGAGCAGGGATGCAGCAGGGAGGATGCTGAGGAGAAAGAATACTGTTCCACAGATAATTGCAATGGGGACATGTAGGCAAGGAGAGGGGAAGCCTTTGCAGGCACTCAAAGGGAAGGGGGAATGGCTATGGGATGTGCTCTAGGGAAGGGGAGTGGGCTGTGCAACAGATCCCACTGGCAGAGCTATAGGCATTTCCTGGACCAGCTCTGGCACCAGCACAGGTGCAGTCACACAGCAGAAATACAGTTCCTGTCCCCCAGGGCTCAGCCTCTTTCCTGGGAAATGAAGATTTACAAAAACAGAAAGCTGGAAATGCCACTACACGGCAGCTAAATATAGCCTGACCAACCGAGGTGTTGCAGCACTCGCTCCAAAACCAAAGGTAGGGAAAGAGAACTCCTGGCTCCCTGCCAGGATGAGGTGGGATGGAGGGAGCTGCTGGCCATGGTAGAGGCTGCCCTGGGGAGCCTGTTCAGTGCCCCACCACCCTCTGGGGGAAGAATCTTTTCCTGACAGTCAGCCTGAGTCTCCCCTGGCACAGCTCCAGCCCTTCTCTGGGTCCTGTCCCTGGTCATAGGGAGCAGCGATCGGAGCTGTCCCTCTGGAGGAGCTGCCCCTCAGGAGGAACTGCAGAACGCACAATTGAGCTGCTCTTCTATAGGGCTGCTAATTTTGACATCCTCGCAGGTACTCAGCCTGTCCCCCCATGAAAAAAACCTTGATTAAAGCTGTATGTTTGCCAAATGCTGATTTTGGGGGCTGATTCCCCAAAGGCACAGAAGCAGTGAGGGTGGACATGGTGTTACACCACAAAAACAATGGTAGTAGGTCTGGGGCTCAGCACATGAGATCAGTGGGTCTCTGTTTTGCTTTTTAATAGCCAAGCCTACTTGGAAAAGTTGGTCCAGATCCAGTGTGGAGGTAGCAAATCACTGACATCACAACACAGGGGTAATTGCAAATTTATTTTGGGAAGGGAAAAAACAAGAAGAGACTCAGAAATTGAACTTCAGCACCAACACTAATAATAAACCACAACGATTCACTGCAGACCTGCTTGGGAAGGGGGCCGGCAGTGAGGACAAAATAAACTAAAAGTCACATTGTTTGGTGAACGGAAAGACTGAGGCATCCTGATGAGGGCCCAAGTGTGGGAAGTTATCTAAAAATAAACAAATAAAGCCCCAAAGCTCTGAGGATTTCAGCACCATCTGGAGACTCTGAGCAAAGAGGAGCAGCTTGCTGCTGTGGGAGGTATTGAAGAGCGGGGTTTATGTGTGTCTAGATGTGTATCACAGCAGTGCACATCACCAACGGGGGGAGCCCAGGGCTCAGAACTCAAATACAATTGGCAATGTATGAAGTTACAGTGGAAGATGTCCCTGCTCAAGGCAGGGGGTTGGGCTGGGTGACCTTTAAAGATCCCTTCCCACCCAAACCATTCCGTGATCCTGTGACTCTAAAACTGCACACCAATCCCAGAGCAGCCACTCTCTGGGAAGGGTACAGTAAATTCGGCAGAAAACCCACCAAGATTTGGATATATTGCTAGAAAAAACAATCCAAGGGGGAAAAATAGATGTTTTTGCCAGTGTGCTGGGCTCAGGAGCCAAGTGCTGAGAGAGGCAACATCCAGCCAGAGCCCAACTCCCCATCCCAGGAACACCAAGTGTCAGGAGTTCTGCTGAGCCCTGGCCAGGAGACTGGGACTTGTAGCTGTCTTTACATTGCTTAATGCACAAGATTTATCTCTGAGATGAAATTATAACAAATAAGGTGCAGGGCTTTATCGTTGTGATGAGTTTATTTCCAGGTGGACTTGACAACCCTCAGGACCACGTCGTATCCCTGGACATGGTCCCTTCTCTTCCTTAGATGCCAGCTCAGCCTCCTAAAGTGAAGTTTTCTTCAAGGTGTGAAGACTTCATGGTTTAGCTATTGCTTCCACAGCAGGTTGAACCAGTGAAGGGCAGTAGAATTGCAAGGCATGAGCAATTCAATTCAATAAAATTAAAAAGTTAAGCTCTCATTATCTGAAACTGAACACTGGAAATGAATAGACACTTACATTCTTAATCTCTGATCCTCAGATCTCTGGCTGCAAAAGGAAGCAGCATCACCCCTGTCTAATTTCATCATCTAATTACACAGGATTACAGAGCTGGCAGCTCACTAATATTTGTGCTTTGTTTGAGATTCTGATGAAACATCCCAAAGGCAGGACTTCTGTATTCAGTGCCACATCCAGACACCCTTTGACTAGTAACTTATAAAGTAACATGCTGATGAGAAGGAGAAGAAACACTTTGGAGTGACTCCACATTTACAAATGGAAAAATAAGTATTGAAAACTATAACAAAGGACTTTTTAACACTTATCCACAAGAAGATCAAGTCCAGGATGACAAGAAGACCAAGTTCAGGATGCACAAGCAGCCTGAATTCTGGGATCTCCTAGTGCCAGGCTTTGCAACTCTGAAACTTCCCATAATAGACCCAAATTCCCACTTGTACTGTGATACCAAACCCTAGGAGGACCTTGCTTGGGGAGACATCCCTGCTCTTACAGCTACCACAGTTGTACCAGGTGAGGTTTAGATTGGATATTAGGAAAAATTTCTTCATCCAAATGGTTGTCCAGCCTGGCACAACTGCCCAGGGACGGGGGTAGTCCTCATCCCCGGAGGGATCTAAAAGCCTTGTAGATGTGGCACTTGGGGATGTGGGTTAGTGCTGGCCCCCCCACCAGTGGTGGGGGATGGTTGATTTCAGTGACCTTAGAGGGATTTTCCAATGTAAATGATTCCATGGTTCTGTTATGGGAAGTTTGTGACTCTGGCAGGACTCCAAGGATGAAAAGCAGCACTTCAGAGTTGCTTGGCTGCTCAGGCTGTACCAAACCCTCCCTGGGTGCTGCAGGTGGAGAGGAGCAGCAACAGAGAAGGACTCCACCCACTTCTCCACTCTGCTTTTCTGCTGGATTTGTTCAGTTTCAGGTCTTCTCAGCATTTTTCCTAGAATAACATAATCCCAGAATGGTTTGGGTTGGGAGGGACCTAAAAGTTCATCTCATTCCACCCCTGCCGTGGGCAGGGACACCTTCCACTAGCCCAGGTTGCTCCAAGTCCCAACCAACCTGGCCTTGGACACCTCCAGGGATGGAGCAGCCACAGCTTCTCTGGGCAACCTGTGCCACGGCCTCAGCACCCTTACAGGGAACAATTCCTTCCTAATATCTCATCTAAATCTGCTCTCCTTCACTTTAAAGCCATTTTTCCATTTAAAGCCCAAGCTGCCCTACATTAACAACAGGATTTTCCTTTCATGGTTCTAAAAAGCTGTGATTTTGTGGAATTTCTTTGACATGTGCCCACAAAATTCGCATCTCTGAAGTACCCTAGAGATACCTGGCACAGCACAACCCCCTTCCTCCATCTCAGCTCTCCCTCCTATCAACCCACTACAACAAAATGATTAAACTGAATAACAAATGTTGGCGACACCAGTCCCTGCAGGCTCACAACAATAGCAAGGAAAAAGTTTGGCTAATAATTATCTTCCTTTCCTCACACAGACTTTTTGCAAGGCTCCAGCAATTAAAGATGCTGCTGGGGAACAAGATAGGTGGGAATTAGTTTGAGTTGGGGAAATTACCATCCAGAGGTTTTTGACTTTTTTGTGCTGCTATGTAAATTCCCTTTGCTCTGCTAAAACTCTTCTAACTGAATGTATTACTTTGACAACACATTTTAATAGCTGAGTTTAAAAAGACACACTTAAAAACTGTTTCCAGCCAGCTCTCATCCCAGCCTGTATTTCTCATGGTAGTCTTGAAACCAAATTCCTGGATGTAGATACTTTCCTGACCCTTTTTCTCAGCTCTCCCAGCAAACCTTTGCCATTTACATAGAACTTCAACAGGACATACAAGACAAGAGGGGAAACCACTCACCTGATTATTCATCTATTCATTATTCAGACATTCCCCTTCCTGGGAGAACTACTCTGTAACCCCAACACAACCTCCACACTGTGTGAGGCAGGCTGCTGTGGTTCTCCCTCACTCCCAGCATGGTGAAAAGGGCCTGTGTGTGTAACCCTCTGATGGCCGAGGGACTGGCTGAGCCTCAGCTGAACTGGTGTTCCTCACTGTGGTGTTATCCCACGCCTGTGCCTCCACTTCCATGAGAATTGAGTTTGACCAGGTGGGGAGGAAACCTTTGAGCATGAGCAGATGCCTGTGTAAAGTCCTGGCCGTGCTCTCTGACTCCACAGCAGGTCCTGGACACCTCTCTTCTGGGGGTACCCACCATGTCCCAGCCTGGCTGATGGACCCTGGGTGCCCAAGGCTGGCAGGTGCCTTGTTCAGTGCTGGGACTTGCTGGGCTATTCCCAGCTCTGCTGGGAATGATTTGCCTGATAGAATTGTCCTCTCACAGCCTTGTTATGTGGTGGCCCTTTGCTGAGTGTGGCCAGTATGTTAAAAGCCTGGTTTCCATTTGTCTTAATCTGGAACCCAAAGTTTACAACACAGATGTTCAATATTTTTTTCCATATTTTTTGCTACCTTGCCACTTCATTGACTTTGTGCTTAGGTTTAGTCCAACACCATCTATTAGAACACAAACCATACCAGACCCAAGATCAACCCTTGAACAAGTCCATAAGTAAACTTCTTCCACCCTGACACTTCCCTTGATATCTATGACTCATTATTTCTCTCCTAAGCACTTTCTCATCTATCACACCCTCTCATTTCTAAACCCATTTTGCCCATAATTAGAATCACTATTTGGATAATTTTGATTTAGCAGTACCTTGGTCAGGGCACCAGCTCAGCCCATGCCTTCCCAGGGATTATTATAAATGCCTGACTAGCAGCAAACTGCCTCTCTGGAAAATAAGCAATGTATTTTAAATGCTGGACTCCAAGTGATTTAATACTCTTCTTCTACTTTCAATTTTTATTTTTTTCAGTAAATCAGATTTTCCTGGGAGAATGACCAATTTCTTTTTTGCTCTACAATTTCCTGCAGAATGTAACATATTTTTAAGCACAGTGAGTATTTCTCATCTCTCTCGGCCACTTCTTTTGTACAACACTGTATTATTTACGTCATCTTATGTTCCTTTATAGTGAATGTGATCTTTTATGGCTAGTTTCAAGCTGTAATTTTCCCTCTGGATATCTACTCTATCTTTCAAAACATGCGTGTCTGAATCTAAGAGCACTGAAAGGCTCTGGGCAGGAGGTGGGTGGGCAGCTGGCATTACCATCATGCTAGGGTCAACTCCTAACACAGAGCATATAATTTTAAACTGTATGAGGGGGAATTAAATGGGAATGGGTGAGGAGTGGGGTAGGTCTCAAGAAGCCTGCCAAGCTGGTTGTTCACTTGGAGGCTACTGCAGTGTCTAAGACATGCAGGCAGCAGAGGAGAAGTGCTGGATGGCTAAAAGACTCTTTGGTGGTATTTTGCTGTAACTTTTGGCAAGGCTGCCCTTGCTTCACACCCTGCCTCAAGCTCTGGGGTGAAAAAATCTGCTGAGGTGGATCCAGATGGTGAGGAGGCATTGAGACACCCCAAAATTTTGGGTTTCTGCTAATAGATGGAGAAGTGGGCAAAAACTGGTCTATCTGTACCCCTGTATGATCTGCATTCCTACAGCCTCCACACAGGCTGCTGCTTCATTGAATCATCCTCACAGAATCATGGAATGGTTCGGGCTGGAAGGGACATTAAGGCTCATCCAGTGCCACTCCCTGTCATGGGCAGAACTTTCCACTATCCCAGGTTGCTCCAAGAAGCCCCATCCAACCTGGCTTTGGACACTGCCAGGGATGGGGCAGCCACAGCTTCTATAGGCACCCTGCGCCAGGGCCTCCCCACCCTCACAGGGAACAATTCCTTCCCAATATCCCTTCTAATCCTGCCTTCTGACAGCTTGAAGCCGTTCCCCTTGTCCTGTCACTACATTCCCTTGTCCAAAGCCCCTCCTCAGGAAGGTTTACATAATACCATTTCCTTCAGGCAGGAAGAATTGCCATCACAAGTGTTTCTGCTGACAGGGTTTTCCCCTCTCCTTTTGTTTAGGAGAAGCAGAAGAGGCAGGTAAGGGGAGTTCTGCAAAGCTCCAGCATTCCCAGAGGAGGAAGACTCCGGCTTGGCAGTCTCAAAGCGCCCTCTGGTGTAGACACAACTGGCGGCTCCAGCCAGCTCTGCCGGCAGATTTATCTATTGAATATCCACGCCGGATGTTAATGGGGGTATTTGGGATTATGGAAAGGGGGGTGACAGCCACCCTGCCCTGTGAAGTCAGCGCTCTCCAGGACAGAGAGCCTTTTGATCTCTGCTCCCTGTGACAAAGGACAGGACCCACGGAATGGCTGGAGCTGTGTCAGGGGAGTTGGGATGGGTATCAGGGAAAGGTTCTTCCCCCAGAAGGTGCTGGGCACTGCCCGGGCTCCCCAGGGAATGGGCACAGCCCCGAGGCTGCCAGAGCTCCAGGAGCGTTTGGACAGCACTGCCAGGGATGCACAGGCTGGGATTGTTGGGGTGTCTGTGCAGGGCCAGGGGCTGGACTGGATGGACCACGTGGGTCCCTTCCAGCTCAAGATACTCCATGAGTCTATGATTCTGTGCTGGCTGGGCACTGGCACAGGGCTCACAGGACTTCGCTTCAGAATCTGCTTAAATTTTTACTGGTAAATGGGATTGGTCTGGTGGAATTGAGAGGATCAGTTGGTACCTGAATTAGAGCAGAGAAAGGCATAGATGGCTCTTCACAGACTGTCTGGACACCCCAGCAGAAGATGGGAAGCTTAGAAAGAAAGAGGAGTTTCCAGATAGCATGGAAAGATAAATTTGAGGGTAACTAAGGGGTCAAGAATGTGGGTCAAGAGGGCAGTGAAAAATAGTAAGAAATTTGCTGAGATGACCAGAGCAGTGAGAAAGAGGGGGGGGAAAAGCGATGAAAAAGATGAGCAGAGCCATTCTAGTTTGGCATTGAGAGCTTGGCCAGACGAGATCCATGAGGAGAAACTTGTAGCCGGGTGGGGGTGCAAAGAATGACTAATGAGACATTCAGGCAATGTATTCTGTCTGTCAGGTGCTGCAAACACAACATCCAGCATGGAGCTGAGCAGGAGTCAGAGCATTATTAATTCAGTCAGGTCTGCTGCAGGCAGGGGATCCGGGGTCTCCGTGGGAGCATCTGAGAAATGAGGGAATGAAATGGAAAAACCATCAGTTCCCTGGATACTCTGAAATATGAGGTGCAGCTGCAGCTATTTTTAGAAGCATGAAATATCCTGAATGGGAAGGGATTCACAGGGACCAATCATCCAGTCCAACTCTTGGCTCAGGACACCCCAACAATCCCAGCCTGTGCATCCCTGGGCACATTGCCCAAATGCTCCTGGAGCTCTGGCAGCCTTGGGGCTGTGCCCATTCCCTGGGGAGCCTGGGCAGTGCCCAGCACCCTCTGGGGGAAGAACCCTTCCCTGATCTCCAGCCTTCCCTCGGGTCCTGTCCCTGGAGGATGAGAGGTTAACAAGAAGCCCATTTACATAGAACAGGGCTTGCAGGCTAGTTGATAGCATTCGGATTCCTAAAAACTACTTGGACAAGCTATCTAATTCCTACAGATCTGCAATACTAGTAGGACAATTAATAAATTCATATGGATTCTTTATTAGGAAAAAAATTTTTTAAGTTAAACAAAAAAGCTTTTGCTGACAGAAAAGAGGAAGGTTAAGATGGCTTAGCTTTAGCAATATTATTGATATCTCACTGTTGTGTCCCAGCAGGCAAACCTGTGGAAAACTGTGCCTAGCTCAAGCATGGGTTAAAGGAGCCCACACCTTTCTCCCAGTGAATTCCGAGAAGCAGAAGTGTTTTGCAGAGATGGAGGGCCACTTTGTAGGGGGTAGGATTGTGCTTAGGATGTGGAAGCAACACCCCGTTACCTGGCCTCTGCTGGTGTGCCAGTGTGCCCAGGAAGCAGAGATGGATGCTGAGCCAGAGATCCCTGTGCTGCCACAGAGCACATACAGCCATGGAGGCCAGGGAGACTCCCACAGGAGAAGCTGCTGCCCAAACAGCACCCCGTGCTCAGTGTGGGCTTGGGGAAGGTTGTGGGAGCTCTCTTGGCCATAGCTGGCAACCACAGCTCCTCTCCTGCCTCTCCACCAGTGTTTCTTTGCATAAAATGTTCTGTGTGCGCTGCAAACAGTCAGGTTGTATCCTGGGGAGATGGGTGATGGTGCCAGCAGTGCCTCAAGGAGACACAGTTTGCATAAGCAAAGGCTCCCTTACATAAGCAGGCACCGAGTCTCTTTGTCAAAGCCAGGCCAAAACAGCCCTTTGCTTTTCTGTCATTCTTGACTCAGTGGGGAATCATCAATGCAAACATCCCTCCACGGAGAGCAAAGGCTTGGAACAATAATCTACTGCAAAATGATACTCTCCAGATTTTAAAACACCTTCTGTTGGTCACGCCATTCAGTAAAATGTATCAAGCAGTGCTTGGCAAATAAAACCCCAAAAAGCCTCAAAAATATAGCAGTATGAAGCCTGCAAAATCTTCTGGGCTGAAATAAGTGCTGGATTGTCAGCAGTGTCATGGCTCACGCTTCCATGGACGTCTCACAAACACTTGAAGCAGAGTTATGCCTGAAACACTTTGGGCACAGCACCAGGATGCAATGGATTCAGGAATGTTAATGTGCTACTGCTCTGAACTGATACACTTCTACGGGAAGTCTCTTCCCATCTTTTTTCAGTGCCTGGAAGACCAGAGGCTTCAGTCTGTGTGTTGTTGACTTGACAGAGAGAAATACTTCAGTGGAATGTAAAGGAACAGCACAGCTGGCTCCCAGCTTATTTAATGTCCTCATGTTTACACTGTAATACCTATGGGACAAAGAGTGCTGTGATATTATTTGTTCTTTTGTGGTTTTTTTCCTCCAAAATAAAGAACCACCACAATCTAAGGAAGCTGGAAAAGAGCCCATATAATCATTTCTCATAGGGACATAAGAAGAAATAGAAATCAAAGCCTTTGGGCACAGTTTCTCCAACTTGACTTGTGAAGCCTGGGTCAGCAGTTTTCAGGGTATAGAAAAGGAGGCTCAAGTTATGCTCCTCTTTCTGTGCACAGAAATGATAAAGTGAAGGGTAAAGGCAAGCATCAGTAATGCAGCAAACTGCAAACTGGCAGTATTTCCCAGAAACTGAAGCAAATGCAAAGGAATTTGCTTTTGGGGTTAAGCGTGTGTCGCTTAAATAACAAATCTGCCACATGCTGCATCTGTTACAGCCTCCTTCACACAAACCACCAGCTCTTTTCCTGAGGGGCTAAAGTACTTCCCAGCTTGTAACAAGGATAATATACCTGGTGGCAGGCAGCCTAGCCAGGTGTAACACTTGCCTTATGGAATAAGCCATGGATCCCATGAAATACCAACATCAAGGTCACACCAGCATGGCACGAGTCAGCATACAGGGACCCCTTCAAGGCAGGCCAGCATTAGACCAAAGTAAAATGATGGTTTCCTCCACAAGGGGAGCAATGCTGAGAAGGGCAAAGAAAAACTCCTTTTCTCTATGAGTGAAGCCCACAGACGCCGAGTCTCCCCTGGCTGAATGGAATAAAGGTGTTCTGCAGAGCTCTGGGTGACAGTGACACACCTCCTCCAAGGGTGTACGGAACTCCCTGTGGGATCATTCTGCCTCCCAGCACATTTGGCCAAACTAGCATCAAGCTCCAGAGCCATAGAAACACCCACTCTAGTCCCAGGGATAGCAAAGCTTAAATGGTCTTTCATTTCCAGCTTGGTTTCTTGGATTCTCTCCCATTCTTCTATCCATGCAAAAAAAGAGCTCTTGTGCTTCACCTTCTGAATGTGTGATCCTTGGCGACACAGCTGTCACATGGACAATCCTGTGCTCAAGAAGCTGCTCTGGGATGTTATTTGATTGCCAGGAAGTTTAACCTGGAGAAGATCTCCATGCAAAAGGTGTGGAAAATTCCTGCAGAAGAAACAAGTCAGGTTTTTTCCTCTTAACTCTGAGCTGAAGCACCTCCTCGGCAACCACTTTCAATATGCAGAAGCTATGTCCAAAGACATAATAAAAGAAATCCTAGGAATGACCATGGCTTTAGAAACCTAGCTGGTGCCTGAAGCAGATAACTAGTGAGAACTTATAGCATAGATGGTGACATACTTTGGTGTTTTAGTTGCCTCTGGTGCTGCTATAATCATTTTACCTCTGCAGGGAAAAAAAAAATAAAGTAAGGTATTTTTGTGGAAAAGCCTTTTCTCCAAAAGCAGAGGAAAGAAAGCAACATTCAGAAATGTAACCTGGGGGGCAGCATGAGTGCTTCTGACAGGGCTAAGACAAAGACACTCTGTAAACTACAAAACCCTTCAGTCCTGCCATAAGCCCTTCAGTCTTACCTGTAACCAATATTTACAGTATGGGTAAGGATGTGTTTATTCTGTTATGCACCCGACCAGATAGAGAGGAAACACATGCTTTGCAAACACTTCCCAAGCATATTTATTAGTCAGGACCGATCTGTCTCAAAGCATGACCTACTTCATACCCTCGAATGGCATTTCATCACAGTGCAGTTGCACAAGCCTCTGTTCCCCCTGAACGAATCCTTGATATGCCAAGACAGACTTTAGCACACCCCTTATTCACGTACATCAGTTCCTGCATTTGTTTGGGTTTGAGCACAGGCATCCAAGAAATGTTTTGTTTTCTCTGTCCTAATCATTTGAAAAGTTTCTTTCTCTTCTTTCTCCACTGTTTATTATCTACATCTTCGGTATCATCAGGAGGATCTGGCATTACAAAGCCATCAGTCATTTTATAATAGACTATTGTGGAGTCTGTCTCAACTACGGCCAAGGTAACTGACAGCAGGGTGTCGGAATCCTCTGGAGGGAGAGAGGCTTTCTTCAGTATTTCCCTTAACCTATGAGAGGAAAAAAAATCACTTAGAAAGTAGTCCACAACCACCTAAAGTGGCACAAAGGTAGAATGGCATCATTCCTTTTTTTATTCAGCCCGTTTTCACTCTGCAAACTTGTCTTCACTAAAGTGAGCATAATACCTGTTCTGATAAAAATCCAAAGACATGTAAACAAGCAACAAAAGAAAATAATAGAATCAGTTACACGCATCTCTGCTGGAAATGGATCAACACATGCTTCTAAGCTTTGCTTAGATGTACTTGTGTGCATGTGCCTCAGCCATCCCTCATCCACCACAATCTTAGCATGGCAATCTCTACTGGCCCTGTTTTCGGTAGACTTAAATAAGAAATCAAGTAACACCTGGTGTTCAGTTGGAGAACTGAATAATTAAGACTTGCTCTATCTGCAGAGGTAAGTCTTCCAGTCCCTGTGCCACAGGCCTCTACCAGACTGCGGAAGGCCCAGGAGTTCAAGCCAGGAGCTCTACCTCCTGTCTAGACTAGAAGCCACAAAACTAATGTTCTTCTTCAGGATAGTCAGCACAAATAATGTCTTCCTTAAAAGTTCAAGACAAAATTATGCAATTTTTCCTGTTTAGCTTATCTTAAGAGTAACATGCCAGTTACTTTTTTGTTCAGAGCTCAGGACAACACTGATCCCTGGAGTCCCTGGATTCCTGGTCTGACTGGGGAGCAAGTCCTGAAGGAGTGCGGTGCCCAGGGACAGAACAGTAACACTTCCCACAGAACATTACCACAGGGAGCTTCCTCCTTCCCCAACAGGTCAGGTGCAAGAGGGCTCCCGAGATTGCTGGGACAGGTTACATTCCAGAGGGAGCTCAGCTGTGCACCAGGATAAACCAGTCCTGGCTTCATGCACCCTCATGAAGGTGCTCACCCAGCAGAGCACAGGCAGCTCTGAGGCCAGGCACTGCAGCTGAAAACAGAGCTCCCTCTAAAGGCAGCAGCTTTCAGACTTCAATCATCATCTTTCCTCAGAACCCCTTTGATCCTCTAATAAAAGCCAAATGGAAAATGGCAGAGAATGAGCAGCAGCCTGGAAAGCCGCCCTGTTAAGCCCATGACCTTCTTAAGAATCCATCTGTGTTCTGAGCTGTGCATAATCTAGCCTGGTAAATTCAGGAGGGTCTTTCCTCCTGCCTGCAGCACTGGCCCAGTCACACAGCAAGGCAACACAACACAGTCAGTTCATGCAACAGAGATATCACAGCTGGGAAAAGCTCCATCCTAGCCCTTCCACATCAGCACATTTCCTAACAACACAACAAATAAGGTGAGAGAGACTGTGCTAGCCACTGGCTGAGGAGAGACACTGCAAGAGACTCCTTCAGGCAATGGGACATCTACTCCTGTGCTCACCACCACCTCAAACGGCTCTGTCTGCAGGTTCACTGGGCAGGTAACTTACTCGGTGCTCAGCACCTCCAGCTCCTGTCACTTTTCAGCCTCTCTGCAGGGGTACCCCCAGCACCACAATGGCCTGCCAAAGCCCTGGCAGGGAGCAAGAGCTTGGGAAAAGATTACAGATGTCCTTCCTGACACATGCTGAGAGCAAGAATCCATTTGCCACATGCAGAATCATTAAATGATTTGGGTTGGAGGGGATCTTGAAGCTCATCCAGTTCCATATTTCCCCTATCCCAGGTTGCTCCGAGCCCCATCCAAGCTGGCCTTGGACATTCCAGGGATACAAGGGCAGCCACAGCTTCTCTGGGCAGCCTGTGCCAGGGCCTCCCCACCCTCAGCAGCCAAGTGCCTGGAGAAAGCTCTAAGTTGGTGAGGCCAGACTGCTGGCATAGACCCTATGAGGAAAGAACTATCCATGAAGCAGGTTACATTAATCTCTCTTTCTCCTGGGAATGCGATACAGAATTAATGGAAAAATGCCAAATTGAAGGGCACAGTTACCCAGAAGAGATATTTTGGGAACCAAAGAAACCAAACTTGGCTTGAGTGTGGACACTGCTGTATCTGGGAGCAGACTCAGGCAGAGGCCTGGATTCACCTGTCAGCCAGGGCAGAAGCTCCTTCTTATTTTCTTTAATACCTGTCACTGGTTTTTCTCATAGTCTATTAGGGGCAGGGATGGAACAGTGAGCCCTTAGACCTGCATTTCTGATACCCATGATTTCTTCTTATACTGCCAAGCACAGACACCTGAAACTTTATTTCCCCCCATTTAGCAACTAGGACTTCGAAGATGCCCCATGATCCCAAAAGCAGCCAGGTCCTGACAACAGATTAATATTTCTTTGCATTTCTTCTTCCTTTTCAGGAGGCAAGAGTTCCAGGATTTATGTAAGAAGCACGAAGACATGCCATTGCATCAGGATGATCTGCTAACTCTGTTGTCCACAAATGAAGAACGACAACTGCAAATGTACCCCTTTCCTCTTCCCCCTTCCCTCCACACAAGCAGCCTCACGACAAGGGCTCTCATTCATGCATACCACAGGAGCCACAGTGCACTGCAGCACATCTGCAAAGTGGTGAGAGGCTATCTTTTAGAGGGATAAGCTTTGAAATTCAAGAAGTCTGTGTCAGATGCCAATCCCTTGCCCCCCTCCCCTAAAGGCATCCTAGCAGCCTCTGTGTCCAGCCTGCTCACAATGTTCCTCTGCACTAGTAGACATTGCAAAGGAGCCACAGAACCTCTGATTTCACTGCACTGCTGCCTGCCACAAGCAGGAAGAAGAAATAATGCAGGAAAGGTGTAGCTTTTGCAATCCTTTTAATGCATCTAACGCTCTCTATGGAAAAATAAAGAAAGCATGAAATGTTGTTGGCCTTCTGAAATTCAAAGAATGCACATTTGACATCCTGAACAAGGCAAGAAGCCTTTATTTCAAGGGAAACAGCCCTTAAGCCTGCCCGTCCCACACAACAGCTGCAGTCAATGATGGAAATGAAGTCCTAGGCAAGAAGCCCATGTGGTAACATCCCCACAACAGAGCCAGCTGTTTAAATTACCCAGTTAATGGCTACCAATAAGCTTCTTAATGACCAGTACAATCTTCTACACCATACAGGTGATGACAACTATAAAAGATGAATTTGCTTAAAAAAAAAGTGGATTTAATGATTCTGAAAGTGTCAAACATCAGTGGAATGGAGGAATTCAGTGCATCCAGTAGCCTGGCAGATGTCAACAGCCTTGAACACCTTCATTCCCCCGCACCCTGAGCAGCCTTTTCCCCTGGGCCACAGGTGTGCGTCAGGACACAGTCTGGAACTACTGATAACTGATGGAACACTGACACCAAGAGGCCCACGACCACTCTGGGCTTGGTTCCCCAGCTGTGCTCCAACAGTGCGAGCCCCACAGAAGCTGTGGAGTCAAGCTTTTGGCATGGACTGGCTCTCTCTGGGTCCTCCTTTTCCACAGGAATTCCAGCATGCCCACTCCACTATCCGCACATCCAGTTTTCAGCAGAATGGAGAGACTTGACATGAGAAAAGGTGCAGCTGTGAAACAGTTCCTGCTGTTCTTCAGGGTCTGAGTAGAAGTTCAGCACATTTTCACTACAGTCTCAAGTAAAGCCTGTGCTGGAAGAATGCACTGTGTCACTCTGTGACCTCCTCAAGGACAGCAGAAAAAACACTCCATCACCTGAGCATGTGTTCACCCACAGGCTCAGCCTGGCAATGCACAGCAGGGGCAGACAACCCTACCCATGCCACCTACTTGTTGGGATTTATGCCAGTGACTGCCTGGTAAAAAAACATCTAGAGGCCCAGGAGGGTGCACAGAACAATCAAAAGTGCTGCTGCATGCACAGTGAGAAATCTAAGCTAAAATACCCTGCAACTAGTCCTTCCACTTCTCTCCCTCTCCACAGGATCAAAACCCAGGGAATGTTAAAACAGGCAGCACAGAAGTTTTAGGCATCCCACACAAAAAAGGTACCTCTTGAACAAAGGCATTGTAAAAGAAAAATAACTGTAATTAGGGAAATACAGACACCACAAGAAACCCTAAAGTTTTATAGAAAGCACATAAGTAGAATAAGACTAGGAATTATTTTACAAGAATTCTCATTTGTTGGAGATGCAAAGGTTCCAATGTAATTTGAAAGCCCAACTCTAAAACCTGATGGTGCCTGCATCCCAGATCTGCTCCCACCAGGCCAAATGCAAGCAGGACAAAGCCCTCATTTTCCACCCAGGAAGCAAACTCACATTCATCACATGCTCCAGGAGATGCAAAGGACTTCACCTCAAACACTGTTATTCAGAGAGCTGGCATTTCTAAAACACTTGGCATTAGAAAAACAGCTTAGAAAAGGCTTTCTAGTTATCTACAGACTACAGTCACTAGGGACTGCTTTTTTCTACCACAGAGTTAGTCATAGGAGCAGGTTTAGCTTACTCAACATTGTGCAAGGAGCACTGCAGCTAAGGGAACAGCACTAGCAATGTCATCCTGCATCTGTCCTTACTGCTGCATTCAAACTTAATGATGGCAGTGAATTGACCTGGTCTTCTATTACTGTGGCAATTAGTATCTTTAAAATAAAACAAATCCCAAAACAAAACAAGAAAATCCATACAAATCCATTGAGAGAGCAGAAGGGAATGTTGCATCCTTCCCCCATCTTAATTTTGCATTAAGTAGGCCCTCAATACCCATCGGAAATCTGTGCTGTGTTTACCGATATCTGCTCCCAAGAAAATAACACTGCCCTTTTCTCTGGAAGAAAGAACCAGGTGTACAGCTGGTGACCCTGAGGTTTCAACTGACTCTGCAAAAACCAACCAAGGGCAGAATCATACAGGAAAGAATTCAAGCAGCAAGTTCTGTGATGAACAAAAGAGCATTTCACAGACACATCCCATGCAATGCCTGTGAGAAGTAGCGTCACTCTGCAAGCTCAGAGCAATTTTATGGAGGTTGCATAGAGCTCCACTGAGCTGAAATGAAACTACTGCCTTCCATCCCATAAAAGCCAAAGGCTTTCAATCTGCCCTTTATACTTGGATGAATAATTCCTCGCAGGCTTGGCCAGCCCCAACAGCTCCCTCCCCTGCTCACCAGGCAGGGCTGCAGAGTGCAGACAAGTTGGTCTCTGTGCCACAGCAGAGATCATTACCCCAGGCATTGGAGCATGCCATTGTCCCAGCCATGTCCATGGGTCAGCATCACGGCACAGGAACCTTTCAGAGAGCACAGTTCCTTGGATTTAGCCAGCAATGCAAACTTTAGCACGGTTCACCATCAGGAAGGCTGCTCCAGACCTGCTGCAGGGCAGGCAGCATCATTAACCCAGTGCCTTGAAATATGTGGGAAGGAGCACATGGGGCTGGAAGAAGGTGTAAATGCACACCACTATTCCTTGGGACTTGTTCCCAAAACACAGGGACAGGGAATGCTAGAAGAAACTCAGTTTTTGCAATGGGAAGATAAAAATAAATGCAAGTAAAACACCACGTGCCACACCGGTCAGGAGAAGGAATTGAAACCCCAAGGAATATAAAGATCTTTTTCCATGGAAGTTCAAGAAGAAAACGACAAACCGTGCAAAAGGAAGGTATCAAAGTTCGGTGAAGTTCTAGAGGATACATTTACTACTGGATGTTCATTTCACAGTACTGCATAACCAACTCTGTTGTAGGAGCTGCATCAGTCTCATTTAAAATACTAAATTAAAATAATTAAATAAAAAATACTAATAAAGAGCTTGCATTTAGGAGCCACTAACTACATTTTCAATGTGTGATTTACTGTATGAGTAAATTATGCTTATAGCAAGGAAGTCACTGACGAAACTGTGAAGAGGATGCAAGACGCACGTCACACTTCCAGTGCGTTAAAGTAACAGGATTTTTCAGTTTATAGCAAGATTTATTTCACAATCTACAGACTTTGAAGACAGTAAATTCCAGTCATCAGATTTCCTTCTCAGGACACTTAGCAGCTTTAAAACAAAACATTTACCTATTGCTTTTTTGTGAAGTAAGTTAGCATTTTAACAGAATAAGCCTTTCCCAAACTTCACAGGTCTTCATGACCTCAAGCAACTTCATCCTTCATTTCCAACACTTGCATGCAAAATACAAACAGACCAGTGATGTGTCATTTAATCTGACAGCTTATCTGAAACATTTTGCTTAGACAGGGTTATTTGTCTAGGACAGACAGTGCCCAATTCTATTAGATCTGGGACCTAACTTCCTGGTCCTTGAAGGATCAAGGCTTTCCAACTATCTAAAAGATCCAGCTGTCAACACTGTGAGCTCTCCTAACTTGCTGAGCTTGGTTTATGCAAGTCATTTCTGCTAGCTCTGAAGCAGCACTCCCAGGATTCAACTGCTTCCTCCACTCTGGGGAGCAACGGTTCTGGAATGTACTGAGGTACTTGGTGTGCTCTAAGATGCTGCAGTGCAGCAAACACACTCCAGCCAATGCACCTACAAACTCCTCCTGCAAGCAGGAGTCCCTGCTGAATTCAGAAGCTCTCCAAGCCTCAGCCAGCTGTGTGTGGATCAGAGCAGGCCAAGACAGACAGAAACTGCATCGTATTCCCTTGGCCTTCGCTCACAGAAGATTCAGCAATCTTCATCTGCAGAACACACAGACCACAAAGCCACTTCTCAAGATTGTGTAAGATCATTTACTCTTCGCTTCAGAGCCCATAATTCTGTAGTTTGATGGGTTCCTGTGCAGCCCTTCCCTGCCAGGGCTGGATGAGCAGCTTCCACGCAGCTCTGCAAAAGTGGACAGTGAGATTAGGAAGCAGAACAGCTTTTGCTTTCAGCAGTTAACTGTCATGCTCAAACTGGACATGATGAAATCCTGTAATAGGCTAAAAAATATTGAATAGATTTTTCTGTAAGGCACTCTTATTTGTCATTTGCCTAGGTGTCCTGCTGGTAATTTCCACAACTTTCCTGAGGTCTTTTAAGGACACACTTCTCAGTAGCAGCCAAGTAGGGAACTTCATGAGACACCTGGGAAGGGCAGAGCTTGGCTGACGTGGATTTCAAGAAGAGAACCAACCCTATATTCCTCTGGAAGACCAAACCCACAAGAGTGACTGACTAGTATTTGCAAATGTGAGATCTTTTTTAGCACATCCATAGTACAAAAGTCCATTATTTTCTAGTGAATCACTTTCTTCCTTCCACCAGTAAGAAAAACACAGAGCAGAATGAAGATGGAAGTCTGATTTCAAGGTGTCAATTCCAAACCTCACCCAGGCCTTACTAGTTTAACAAGGAAGTGCTGCCCATAAATGCTGCTGTTACTGGCTTCTTTTACAGTTAGCGCAATTCCAGGTCCAGAAATAGAGATAGAACATTTTCACCTTCCCAAATCCCTCCAAGGGCTTATTTTCAACGCTAAGTGAGCTACATTCACTTGCATTCATACCTCCTCCCCTGCTTTTAGCAGGTAACACAAAACCCTAAAACACTGCTTTGAACAAAATGCAGATGCACATTCAACATCACAAATACAAGTGGTGTACACAAATACAACCTCCCAGCCCAACAACATCCATGGATATTGAACACATACAGGCTTTTAGGGATGCACCTGGCACTTCAGCCTGGGATTCAGCTCATTTTAGTGACAGCACACCCTATGTGGTTGCTCTGCAGCAAACCCTAGTCACAAACTGTACTTTTAATCAATGTGATGCATTCATTCTTTGCCTCTCCACCTCACATCCTTCCAATACTGGATTCCAGACACTCCGGTGCCAGAGGCAGAGCAAACAGCATCACCACAGAACAAACAAGTGCAGAGGCTCCCCATGAAAAGCTCCAATGACACAGTAAAAGATAGGACATGCATGCAGTGGAATATCTGTCATCAAAAGTCAATCAGAACATACTCCTGGCCTTGACCCAATGCCAGGAATCCAAGTTTTCAGCCCAGGTGGAAACACACTAAATTAACCAAGCACAACAGCTCAGCACGTAGGTGGAATTCCGCAAAGATCCCACATTCTCACTGGCTGCCTTCTATTCCTACCTAAAATCTTGTCTGAGCTGAGAGTTGCAGAGTGTCCCTTTCACACACACACACCTCCTGCTTGCTGTGGAGATCACATCACATTTCTCTGCAGCACCAAGCCCACAGGAGTTACTGACTAATACTTGCACATACAGTATTTTTTTCAGCACAAAAACAGTACTAAACTACATCAATATCTAGTAAATAATTTTCTTCCCCCTCACCCAACAAACAGCAAAATGATGATAAAAGTCTGTTAGCAAGACATTGATATGTCACTTCCAAAATGAAAAGCAAAAACATCACTCCTAAAGTGCACACACACATCCAATAAGTGCAATTAACTAGCTACCTACAACTGTGCCAGGCTGCTGTCCACAGAGCAAGAGGAATCAGCAAAAAACAGTAAGATTTGTAAAGTCAGCCCTGAGCCAGCTCCTAGCAGGAGTGGGAACAGAAGAAACTGAAAAATGTACAACCATATGATGCAGCTGAAATAGTCCAGGTCTTCATCATGGTAAATACCAGTCAGAGAAGGCAGCCTTTATCAGAGAGTAAATGATATTGTGTGTCTGAGGCTGCTCTAGGGGCCAGTTAAAATAGACTGTAGAACTACTGAAGTGGAAGTTTTCTAGGCTGCAAATATCTGTAATGTAACAAATTCATGGCTGTGCTGTCTTCTGCTTGAAGAATTGTTCTTGCATGTGTGAGGAAATTAGGTTGAAAATCACAGGCATGTGAGACTCTAGATCTAAAGTGACTTTCCTGTTCAAAGTAGCCAAATTATAGTTTCAAAGCAAAAGCAAACCAAACCACACAAGGCTTATCCACAAATCTGACAACAAAAAAAGCTGATTCTTAGGCAGCTCTGAGAAGATTTCTTTCCTCTTAGGTCCTTTCAAGTTCAGCAACTCGGGAAGCATCGCTACATTTCCCAGACTACAAAATCAGCACAAGAATGTTCAAAACATAAGCTGAGAAGGTCTTCTGTTCTAACCTTGTCTCTCAAACACATACTTTGGTGTCCACTGTTATCTCCTAGCACATACGCAACTCCAGACAACAGGAAGCGTTTATCAGTGGGCATCAGTTGCTGCGGGAAGCTGATCTCCAAGAACCACTTCCAGACAAGGAGAGGCAGAGACTGATGCAAAGCTGAGATTTCCTTAATGTTCCAAGCTGCCTGTATGTCTGCAGCACCCAAAATAACTCTGCTTACAGGCTGAGAGGCTGCTTTCCTCCGATATTCCTCTATTTCCTTCTCCTTCCCCTCTTGACCAAGCCATCACCAGCCTGTAAAATGTATCTGTGCTCCATTTTCTGTCAGTGGCAACCCGAGACAAGCAGTGAACACACCCTCACCTCTCGTGGCTGATCAGGATGTGTGCAGGCACCGGCACCATCACCTGGAGTCCCTCCTGCTCCCTGGCACGGGCATGCAAACACACCAGCTGCAGCTCTGCCACTCCCACGGGCTGCACCTCATGCCAGTTCCTCCCTAGAAATGTTCATCGGGGATAAGAGAGGCAGTACACAAAACACATGTTTTAATCAGTCAACTAACAAAAGCAGCATTTAAGTTAACATCTAAGGTTTTGTTTTCCCTCCCTCTCCCCACAGGAAAACTCCACTCATCTGCCAGATTCCCCTCCTGAGAACCAATCCTGCTAAAGAAACCCAGGAAGCAGGACCAGACAGCAGGCTCCAGAACTGCACTGATGGATGGTGAGCAGGGATCGGTCTGACAAAGCTCCTCTTCAAAAGGCAAAAAGAAGACAAAACCATGTAGCTTTAGTCATCTGTAGCACTGTAACCCAAATTTGGACTTCACTGGCACCCTGAACTGTGAAGGAAGAGGTGCTAAAAGCATGGTTAATGATAATACACAGTTCTAACCTTCTGCTTGAAGGGATAAGGCTAAACTTTTTGCCACAGAACTACAGAAATCTTCTTTTAAAGACTATTAAGGCATTTTCTTCATAAGTGTAACAGCAACAGACGCAGCAATTTCTGGACTGTAAAATCCCTCCCTTCCCTGACCTTGAGAAGCACCAGGCTCCAAGCAAAACTGAAGTATTTTTCTTAGGCTGGCTGGCTGCCTACTCACGGTAGGCAGCTTTTCAATAAAGCCAACCTGGAAGAATCCAGGCAGAAGTTTATATATCACGTAACTCTGCCTCACTCTGAGCAGACACCAGAAGACTACAGTGGATTTCACAGGATCATTTTGGCTGGAAAAGCCCTCTAAGATCATTCAGTCCCACCACTGACCTGACACTGCAAGGTCTTCCACCAAGCCATGACCCTAATCACAAGACTTACAGTTTGTTATAAATTACTACATTGTTATATAATATTACTATAATGGTTATAAATTACTGCTACCACACTTGCAAATGATCTTCTTTCCTAGAGAAATCAAGCCCCTTTCCAGAAAAGAGGCCAGCACTGTGACTGAGTAACTTCACATTAATCTACAAGTGACGACTGTCACAAGCTCAATCACTGAAGTTGTCACTTCACCTTCCTACATTCCTTTTCCTTCCCTTACTCCTCTTTTGCTCTTTTTTCCGTGCTGACTGCCTTTGCCCTGGAACACCTGCACCTGGAACTGCTGCATGAAATGGGCCCTCATCTTTGCACAGGCTCCAGGGAGGCAGAGAACAGAAACATTCAGCACAAAAAGTCTCAAAATGGGCACCAAGGACTTTGTAGGAAAGGTCCTGTCCCAGTGTGAACAATTAATTTAACAGCTCCTGAGGGCAAAGACATTTGCTGGGATACCGTCGGTTCCTTGGTTTACCTTCTAAGAGGTCCAGGTACACCAGAAAGGCAGTGTAGACTTGAGTGCTGTCAGATACATCAAGTGACATCATTTCTGTGAACTGAGACCCAAAGAGGAACGTTGGTGAAGGAAAGCACAGGTTATACTAAGAATGCACACACCACCTCTACAGCCAGCAGAGACACTGGAATCTCACACCAGTTTTAAGACAATAAAAAAGCGGGACTTGTTTTCTGACAGTATATCAAAAGCTCCTTTTCCTGCATTCCCCATATTCTAGCACTTTAAAAAAATCAAGCAAAATAAACAAATACAAGAGGAACCACAACTATTTCTGGAACAGCTCTAGTTTTGTGAAATTTTACCTATTTTGGGGTAAATAATTTTACCGATTTTTGCTGCAGCACATCAACATTAGACGATGGCCAAATTAAACACCTCTGTTTTCGGTGTAGTAAAAATTAAGATGGAGTCGAAGTTTAAAGCATTTACGTTTCCTACCTGTGATACCATGATTTATAACCTCCACCCCCGCTAGCAGTGGCATTCCCCAACTGCCCCACGGGCCGGAGCCCCCCAAGAACTCTCCTGCGGGGATCCCACGTGCATCTCGAGAGCCGCGTTGGGGGGAATCCTGCGGGGCCCGGGTGGGAGAGCGGGACCCCCGAGAGACCAAGGGACCCCCGGTCCGGCCTACCGTGGGGTGAGTCGTGATCCAGTTGGCGCCAGCCGCCCCGGACCAGCTGCCCTGTGCCCCCGGAGCACGTCCGGCCGCGGAGGAGCCCTGGCCCGGATCGGTGCCCCACTCGTCCCCCAGGGCCGTGCAAATGGCCCCCCTGCCCGGCCCGGCCGCAGGCTCCATGCTCTCCCGCCGGTGTGCAACGCGGCTTCATTCCGGGCAGCACCGCGCACCCCAGCGCCGCCCCGACCGTTCCGCCTCTGCTCCGTTCCTACCCCCCTCCCCAGCCACGGCCAAAGGCGCTGCTTTGAACGAAACATTTATGTGTGTGTGTGTGTGTGTGTTTGTATGGATGTATATATATGTGTATGTATTCCTTTCACGGACCCTTCTTCTAAAGGCTCCAAAGCAAGGAATACGTTATTCATCTGGAGTGTCCAGAGCTTTTATAGACTGTGTAAGGGATGTGGATTCAAGGTATTGCTATTAAAAGCACCTTGGACTGCTTTACTAGAAAGATCTCTGACTTCAAATAAGAACATGATTTGCCTAATGCCAAAAGTCTCAGGTCTGGCTTACCAGCTCCATCTGTCCCAGTGCCTCTTCTGATAAATTTCAAACACTGGCTATTCTATAATAAAGCATCAGTGCAAATTGGTCTATATGTATGTAATCCATAAATTGGTATGTGGTTTGTAGATACAGGAAGTCATATTTGGGCCAATCTAATTCAAGTAATTTTGAGGTAGCTGGCTGCTTAAAAAGCATAGTGTTAGCTAGCACTTCAATTCCCTGGGCAGAGAATAGATTGCTAGATGGGATAAAAATTCCAGCTCCCAAGACTTTCATGGACGAGCTGGCAACAGTGCTTCACTCAAATGCTGGAAAAATAACTGGATGGATTTGAGTTCTTAGAGGTGAAGAAGAAAGTGAAAGGAGATGGATCCACATCTACCTATAGAAGACAATTTACATCAGCATGATGGAACTTCTGTTTTCTACAAAGTGGGAAACAAGTCTAATTTAGAAGAAATCTGCCTCAGTGAGAATTTGTAACCTGCCAAAGCAAGAGATTATGCCTCTGCCAGAGTGAGCTGTTGCAGCTGTAATCTTCTTCTTTGGTGTAGATATTTAGAGGAGGCTGAAACAAATGACTTAAATTGATTTCTGTGGGACTTACATCTGCAAAGAGCCATTTCTTCCTCAAAGCTAAAATATTTCACCACAGAGTGGCTCATTGTCCTGTCACAGCAGGATGGAGACTGGGCTTAAAAAAAACCCCACAGGATATACTTTTGGCCACTACTAAAGAAGTACAGAATGCGTACAGATTTCTTTGTAGGCACATAAAGTCACACACATTGATAGGTGTTGGAATGACACAAATTGTCAGGGTAACTGTTTACCTGAGCTCTCCAAACTTTGCCCCACGCTGTGTATAACTGAGAGTGAGAGATTAAGCTGTGCTGACTCCTTTCTCTTCTGCATGGAAGAACATCTCATATTACAGGCATCTGCTGCTCTCCCGTTTTTGTGTTCCAAAAGCAGCCAGCCAGCACAGGGAGTTGTGTGAGTGAGGGAATGTCACTTTGGAGAGCAAATTACTGGCTTTGGGATGCTGCTGGAGGCACTGCATTTGCCCCCAGAAAATCGTTACGGCTCTGATGGTGCTCACAAAATAAAAAGAAGGGAGGAGTCTGAAAAGAGCTGAATGTAGTTTAGATTTCACTGAGGACACCAAGAGCTGCACAGGCTAAAAACACACTCCGAGTTCTGGCAAAGGCAGGCACAGGAGGGGCGTATTTCTGCTGAAATATCGTAAAATCAGAAGGACTGTGACCCAGCTTGAGTGTCCAGTGGATGGAAAATGCCAGCTTCCAGCCCTCCACACCAAATATAATTTGGCAGCATTAGTCCCCACCTTCCAAATGTGAGCAGTCCTGTGGACGGCAGCGAAATTCCATGCGTTTGGATTGGGCTGGCTCCTGCGAAACTCTAATCACCTCGCACAGGCTGCAAAGCTGCTCCTTCTATTTGGTTAATGAATCCAAGCATAAAAGCAACATGTGGCAAACTAACCATGAAAGAAAAGCCTCATTAATGTATCATTCTAGAAGGACAATTATAAAGGCATCGTGAAGGGCAAACAGGAGGAACATATTTGCACTAATTGTTCAGGAAGATGCATACAAATTGAAAGAGTTTCTCAAATTTTAGTGCAGATGATTCCATGGCCCCTGGAGAGTCTTTATTGAAGTTTCCGAGGATGATCCTCTTTGTGATAGCTTTTGGGTCATCATCTGATCAGGAAACTAAAACAATATAATTTGGTGTGGGTGATAAATTAAGTTCTATAAGTAAAGAAGAGCAAGCATTAACTCTTTATGTGTGTGCGTGTGTATTTGTATATATACCACCTGATGCAAGCAATTCACAATGAGATTATGGATAATTAAACAATTGTTTGCTTGCTAAAGGTTTCCTCCTGTTAAGCGTTGCAAGCACATTGCCAACAGTAGCACTTGCTCAAAGTGGGTCTGTCCACCTTGGAAAAGTTTCCTACCTACAGTAAAACCCAAATATGCTGTGATGGGGCCCTTAGAATTAATTAGAGATTTCATCTTTAAAAGGGTTTAGCATGCCCAAATCCTATTAACTTCTAAGAGAGCTGTGATTACTATGCCCCTTTTAAGATCATGACCAAATAATTTTAATTGCTGGAATATGTTTTATGTATTTTTATGCAAAATTGTCATTGGTCTATTCATGGGAATATTTCCGTGGTGGTTGAGTCAATGAAGTACAGGGAAAATCTTCCTTGTATTCCCTGTCTTCAAACAAGAGGTTCTGAGAAAGCTGGGGTTGTTCAGCCAGGAGAGGAGAAGGCTCCAGGGAGACCTTAAAGCCCTTTCTAGTACTTGAGAGTGCCTTATAAAAAAGAGGGAGAGTGACTTTTTGAATGGGCAGATAGTGACAGGATAAGAGGAACATCTTTTAACCGACAAAGAGTACATTTAGATCAGATATTAGGAAGAATTTCCTTCCTGTGAGGGTGGGTAGGCCCTGGCACAGGGTGCCCAGAGAAGCTGTGGCTGTCCCTGGATCCCTGCAAGTGTCCAAGGCCAGGATGGACGGGGCTTGGAGCAACCTGGGCTAGTGGAAGGTGTTCCTGCCCACGGCAGGAGGTTGGAATGAGATTATTCTTAACGTCTCTTCCAACCCAAGCCTTTCTATGTCTCTACGATATTAATCCTTCAGCTGTGTCCCAGCTAGGACAGTGCGTAACTCCTGTAGCGTGGGATGGGTGTGGGCTGCTTGGCTGATTCGGGCGGACATCCCTCGGATGCTTGCAAAAAGCTTTCTGACATAAAAGCTCAAAGATACTTTAATTCCCTACCTGTGTGGGAATGATGAGGGAGACGGATTCAAAGATGTATTCAGAAATCGCAGCATGGGGGCAACTGTGGGGTTTCGTAAGCATCGAACGTCTTAGCGTTAGCAGCAACACTCCCAAAGCCTCTTTAAAGCCCAAAACTCGGGTGGAAAAAACGTGGGGTTTGCAAGTTTTACCGCGGGTGCTGAGCAGCTGCGCTGATCGCAGCCTCCCAAGGGCTGGAGGATCGCATTAAGGGTCGCACCTGGGGTCGCGGCGGCAGCGCGAGGATGGAGGTTCCTCCCCCAGCGGAGCTCGGCAGGCGGGCTGTGGCGCTGCTCGGCTCCTCCTTCCTCTCCTCCCTCCCCCTCCCGCCTCTTCCCTGTCCCTCCTCCTCCCGCGTCCCCCGTGCCGGAGCCCGGACTGCTGGCGGCTCCGCGGCCGCCCCGCGCCCATCATGGCTGCTGGCGCTCTGCTGGTGCTGCCGCTGCTGGTGCTGCCGCTGCTGCGCGGCTGCGGAGCCGCCCCCGAGCCGCCCGAGCCGCCCGAGCCGCCGGGCCCCGAGCAGCCCGCGCTGCCCGAGTCGGCGCTGCTACAGCCCACCGTGCTGCTCGCCATCCTTGCCCGCAACGCCGCGCACACGCTGCCGTACGTCCTGGGCTGCATCGAGAGGCTCAGCTACCCCAAGAGCCGCATCGCGCTCTGGTAAGGACGGGAGACGGTGCGGGGAGAGGGGACTCTCCAGGTAGCCGGGACCGCGGCACTCCGCTCGGGGAGCGCGGAGGAGCAGCGGCAGCTCCCACCAGAGGAGCCGACACCGCGCGGAGGGGCAGCGGCTGCGCCCACCCGAGGAGCCGGGGCTGGGCTGTGGTGGCCTAGGAGAGCTCGCCCCTGTTCCTGGGTCCCCCCGCGTGTCAGGAGCGCGGCAACTCTGTCGGGAGCCGCAGGGAGATGAGTTATCCCAGCAAAGCTGGCCTGGAGCCTAGGAACATTCACCGCTGGAGCATGTGTCCAAATCCACAGGCACGGAGAACTCCGGCTGCGAGCGTGGGGCCGGCTCCCGGCTGATAAATCTCTGGCTTTGTGGGAGCTGGTCGGGATGTGCCGGGGCTGGAGAGCGGGCGGGTTGGGTAGGTGCTGGTGGGCATTGAAAGGAGCGTTGTTGCCAGGCCGGAGGCTGCAAGATGGATTCAAAGATGTATTCAGAAATCGCAGCATGGGGGCAGCTGTGGCGCTCAAACGGGGGTCGAGATGGAGGAATTGTAGCAACTTGGAAACTGGTCAATCTGCCTTGGCAAGGGGACAAAGGAAAAAAGTAATCTTTCAACCTGACATAAGTGTTGGGAGGAACAGGATTGCTTGGAAGTACCTGAAACAGATTTTCTTATAAAGTGCGGTAGTGGTCTAAAATAAGAAATGGTGCTGTAGGGCCTGATCAAAAGTTCGCTGAAGTCTGTTGTGAGACTCTGTTAACTTAAAAAGTCAATACAGTTTAGTTTTACTTTGAAGGGGGATGGGGAGGACCTTCTCCCCAGTCACATCACTGAAGTGTCATTAAACAAATGTTTCTGTGTGTGCTTCTGGAACATGGCTGTAATTTGTCTCCAAGCACAGGACTGCAGAACATCAGTGCCTGGTATAATCAGTGCATGGATCTTCTTTGCCTTTTTTTTCCCCTTCTTTTCATGTTGCAGGTGTACAAAGCAAGTTGTGCTATCAGGCCGAATTTGGGGTGCCACACAAGTGTGGTGTGCAGTCACAAACTGGTGTGTGGCAGTGGGTAAATCCACATTCCTCTCTATGTAGATCTGTGACTCCTCATTCATTTGTATCAGTAGGAATTTTGCCAGTTGAGATTTTGTCGTAGCAGATGTGTATAAAAACAGATACTATCAGACCCCACATGGCCTGTGATTCAGCTAAGCTCGGTGTTTATAAAAACTCGTGGGATTTGTAAGTGCATTCCTGATCACCAGAGTGCATCCTGAAATGCCTCTTGCTGTACAAGTGCAAAGTAAGTTTTGGG